>OX578136.1:14363427-14963427 GCA_951213105.1 Amaurobius ferox
TTCAACAATATCTTTTCGCTTAAATGGAAGACATTAGATACACTTGAAGGCAGTTGATTTGTTCAATACTGATGCATATGGAAAGTGAACATATTCGATTATGCTTATTGCTTTTTTAATTCAATAATTTTCTAATGATATTTTATAAAAAACGTGCAAAATCTCGAGAACGGTTCACGCCAGGATTCTAAATTTTATGTTATCTGTTTCCCTAATAACAATTTACGTATGAAATAATTTTCATTTATAATTATGTAAAGTTTTGATTTTTTAATGATTTAAAAAAAAATTATTTCAAAATAGGCGGGGGGGGGGGGGATCTTCGAATATTGAATTGCCTTTGAAGTCAATAGGATTGAAGGATTCGCTGCTTGTAATAGCATTGCCGAATTAGTTTCGAAAAGCTTCATCCATTTGTAAGATGTCATATCAAACACACACACACACGCATATATTCTATGGTGCAAATAATAGTTTAAACAACGTTATGGATGTAAATAGTATAATAAATTATAAGAAAAAACATGTTTTCAATGTCTTTCCCTGCACAACAGTGGTGCATGGAAAATAGAAAATATATTTCAACCATACAAGAAATGGAACCAAATTGAGAGTGTTGGCAATTCCAATTCATTCTTGCCAATTTGGCGCCTTTTTCGAAATATCGCCAAGTTAGCAGTATTTCCTCAAATTAGTTGCCAAATTTATCAGTAAACGTTACAGATAGACTGACTAAGAGACCATCCAAGAGGTAATGTGTTGGAAGAGGATGGTACAGTCCTTGTAGCGGCTACCCTGCATCGGGTTCAGGTCTAAATGAGTCCACCTTACACCTTCGAGTAGGTTAGACGGTCTGGAACAAGGAGGATGAAAAAAAAATACTAAGAGAAGGGATTTTCTTATATAACTCGTAGTATAAACTAGATCCATGAAAATGATATTAGCACGTTTATTGTACAACATTGCAAGCGGAAAGGGATTGCAATACTTATTATTTAATTCTATGTAATTTTTAGATAAATTTATTTTAAAACGCGCTGTATGTCGAAAACAGTTCGAGCTAGCATTCTAAAGGTTGTGCTATTCGTTTCCAAATGAAACATTACATGCAAAAAGAATATTTATTTAACATTATTGAAAGTCCTCATTTTTTAATTTTAAAAAATATATTCAAAAATGTGAAGGGATGGTGGTGGTGGGGGTTGTCTTCCAAATGTTTAAAATCAATAGGATTCCAGTATTCACCAATTATAATAATTATGCCAAATTTCGCTTAAAAGCCCCATTTGTTTGCGAGGCATCGCATTCACAGACTCATACACACATACATCATCTAAATGTTCGATTTGAATTCAGAGGTGTTTGAAACGTACTCTATCGTCGAGCACTCAAATTCGAATTTTCGACCCCGTCACTACATTCCCTATATACATTATAATATGTTACTATATACATTATAATATGTTCCCTATATACGTTATAATATGTTATATATATACTTATCAATCGTAATTATATATCGGATTCCATAATTATAGGTCGTATTTAACAATTATATATCGTATTTCGTAATTATATATCGTATTTCATTAATTATATATCGCGTATGTCTTATCAATATCTCTATCTAGCACTACGCAAAACGCATCACCCATACTTGAACTCAATTTCTCAATTCTATCTCAATACTTCCTTTCTTTATTTTACTATGCATGAAGTAATATAAATAACCCTTACAGACGTAATCTTTTATCATTATCTCGTCCATCTCCCAATTGCAACTCGTATCATGAAACACTATTAATATACTATAAACCTGGTCCATGAGAATTTTGACATCCTCCGAATGATAACGTCAAACTCTTGTAATCTATTCCGGATATCTTTATCTTGCAGATGAAATATGAAATTCGTCAATATATTCCTACTCGAGGAATTCAATCCAGCGCATGCGCATCTAAAACATCTGGGATTGCACAAGTTTGGGTGTTTTATCTACTAATGACGGTATAAAGGCAGCTCATTTTACCTGATTGTAATTCTGTAAACTCTGATTTTGAAACGTTTCGAATTGACTCAAGTTCGCATGAGTTAGAATTGTGCTTTCATTGCATACAACAGAATACATAATCGGGTTTCGCACTTATACTATTGCTTTCCCTGCAGTACATGGTGATGTATAAAGTATGGGAATGGTGTCGGAAATGTCGGAAATGGCAATGTTCGACCGATCTACAACTTTTCGGGGCCTCTAGAATACGAAAAAATGATTTCTAGCGTAACGTCTGTGCATATGTCGGTTTGTGTGTGTGTGTGTGTGTGTGGAGGCGATATCTGATGAACGAATGGAGTGATTCGAACGAAATTTGGTACAAAAATTACAATCCGTGAATACTGGAAGTCTATTGTTTTTAACAGCAATCGAATGTTCAGAACCGCCCTAAATTCTCGAGTGAAATTTTGAAAAAAATCATCAAGAAATAAAAACCCTTAATGAAGTTACGCAAATAGCCATTTCTAAAAAATTTTTCATTAGAAAACGATTGACACAAACTTTAGAAGACTAACATGAACCGTTTTCGAGATATTGCATATTTTCTAAATGAATTTATCAAAAAATCACATAAAAAAATTAATTAACTATTGTGAAATATGTTCATTTTTACTTTCCTCATATACATAGTATAATGTATAAGAAAAGTATTATGATGGGGTCGAAAATTCGAATTCGAGTTTTCGACAGGAGAGCACGTTTCAAGCATCCCTGATCATGAATCTAACATTTTTGAGGTGATGTCTCTCTCTCTCTCTGTGCGTGTGTGTGTGTGTGTATGAGTGTGTGTGTGTGTGTGTGTGTGTGTGTGGAGACGATATCTGGTGAAAGAATGAAACAATTCGAATGAAATTTGGTACAAAAATTACAATCCATTAATACTGGAAGTCTATTGTTTTTAAACGCAATAGAATGTTCAGAACCCCCCATAAATTCTCGAGTGAAATTTTGAAAAAATCATCAAAAAATAAAAACCTTTAATAAAATTACTCAAATAGACATTTCTTATGTAATTTTTCCTTAGAAAGCGATTGACAGAAATTTCAAATCGCTAGCATAAACCGTTCTCGAGATATTGTACATTTTTCAAATAAATTTATCAAAAAAACACATAAATTGAAAAAAATAACCGTTGAGAAACATGTTCGCTTTTCGTATGTAATGTAATATCATGCGATAAATTGGGTGACATCATCTCGTGGTTCTAGTTTGTTCCATTCATGAGAAAAGATACTTTGAGTACTTTTGCATTTGAATGCCAGTAATCATTATTTATCTGCTATAAAAATAACTTATTCCTCCGTCCATGACGCTTGGCGAAATTTTGGTAACGAATTTGGTGGAATGTCGTCATCTTGGCGACTTTTTTAAAAGTTGCCAAATTAACAAAATCTCGCCAAATAGATAAAAATGACGTCTCATTGACGAAAATTCAATATCTTTGAAAGAATATAAGTATCTATTATAAGAATAACCTATTTTGTTTTTACTGCAAAAGTAGTAAATTCATTGCATTATATAAGGAAAGTCATGTGCTGCCCACATGAGATTTTTCATATGTAATATTATGCGATAAATCATTCTGGTGGACCTAGTTCGTTCTATTCATGAGCGAAGATTCTTTGGTGATACTTTTGTATTTGGACGCCAATAGTCCTTTATCTGCTGTAAGAATAACTTATTTCTCCTTAGGGCGAAATTTTGGCGTCGAAGAATTTCAGTGTATTTTTTTATTCTGCAATTTCGACTAAAAAGTTAAGTCTGTCGAGTGTTATTATTATTTTTTTTTTAAATCTGATATGGGTAGCACATGGCTTTCACTGTACAAGGTGAATCAAAAAAGATGGGCCAAACTTTACGAGATGGTAGTACACACTAAACGAAGCATTTTTCGTTGGCCCATCTTTTTATAATCAAGTACAATTTAATGTTTTGGTAATACCCCCCCTCCCCCCATAGTCTATATACTCTATTTTATGTGCACAAAGTACAACGGCCGGTACTATCGTGACAGCATCAAAATCTCGAATTCAAAATTTTTCGTGAAAACAATACTTTCTCTATACTAGTATATTACAAAGAATGAGAAAGGAAAAACTGTCTGATGAGAGCAGTACTTGGCTTTGTCAAATAAAGTATTAAATTAACCTATAGTTCGCGCAAATGTCGGTGACAATTAGAAATATTGCTAACATTCGTTAAGCAATATATATTTAAATAGTTTAATTAATTATTATTTAACAATTTGGAGTCATTTTCGTAACTTTAGTTTCATCTTTGCCAACATTTTCATCCATTCGGCCTTACATTAAAAATAAAACCACCAAGTTAGCGATATTTCATAAAATGTGTCACCGAGGTCGCCAAATGGATCGCCAAGTGTTCCATATTGGATGATACTGCTGTTCGTTTTTATGTCATTTTTTAGATACATATATTTGAAAACGTGCAATATCTCCAGAACAGTTTAAGCTACCATTTTAAAGTGTGTGCCGCTCGTTTTACAATAAAAAATTACGTATAACATGATTATCTGACATTACTGAATGTCCTTATTTTGGTATTATTTTTTCGAAAATTTTGTAGTTTCCCAAGCGTTCAACTGCGTTTAAAATCAATAGGGATCCAGTATTCACGGATCGTAATAAGTGCATCTAATTATTTTCGAAACGCTTCATTCGAAGGAACCTTGAGCAAAATTAAATCCTAGGTCCCCTGGACAAAACTAAATTCTAGGGCCACTGGGCAAATCTAAATTTGAGAGCCCCTAGGCAAGACTAACTGCTGGGGACCCTGGACAAAACTACGTTCTACGGCCTTTGGGCAAAACTGAATTTTAGAGCCCCTAGGCAAAACTAAATTCTAAGGACCCCGATGAAAACAAACTTTAGGACCCCTAGGCAAAACTACATTGTAGGACCCGTACATAAAACTTTTATAGTGAAAAACGGTACATTGAGCACGGCAGATGGACTCCTAGAGCTTTGCAAGTGCCCCAACACTTGTCGAGTTTGTCTATGAACACAAACGGCCCTTGGCTGGGCCGAACATAAGTCATGACCATTTCTGAACCCGTGCTGATCCCATAAATTTTCCCATAATATTATAATTTACTTCTAACAGGCTTTCTTACCGACTCTGATATGGATTACAGGTAAATTAAGTTTCATAAATATATTGTAGGATGCTTTGCCCGAATATCAAATAAACAGTTTCGCCTTTCCAAATACACGCATATCATTTATAAACGGCTAATAATGAGAAAATAGGTTCATTAGATTTTGACATACTCCCGTTGATAATATGAAACTGGAGAAATCGTCATCATCGATCACGGATATCATTACGTTAAAGGTGAAATATTTAATAAGTCCACCTGCGCATTCGCACTTGGATGACTTCAATTGATAACATTTCAACCACGGGGTTGTGAGTGCTGCTCTTGAAGTGGGATTGGCCGATGAGAGACATCGGCGCTCAATTGAGCTTTGTGATGCAGTCAGCGACACGCGGCCGACCCCCATGCAAACATTTATCATGTTCCACTCCCTTACTCCTATTTTTCAAAGTTTTGTAAAAAAAATCTTAATTGACAATTGACAACATCTATTGAATATGGGTGGGACAGACCAATGGTTAGCGCGCGGGGATTGCACCTGGCTCAGTTCAAACTCTATGTTCAGTCGGAGTACGGCCACGCTAAATAGGTGGATCCGTGAGTTCTTCTGAGAGGTTGGTAGTAGGGAAAGAAAGGTACATTCTCTACGGATGCCGTTCCCACTGGGTTCCAGTCCAAATTGAGTGGCACTGTCCCGGCCGGCCAAACAGATACCTTACACCTTCGGGTAGGTCGGGCGGTCTGAGTCGAAAGAAACCTTTCTCGAAACATTGATTTCGACGTCACGGTCCCTTTTTATTTGTTTTTTAGAAAATTGCATGCATTTATAAAAAAAAAATAATCCTACTGATGTATCATTTTGAACATTTCTTGCAAATTGAAGATGTCACATTTTGAACATTTCTTGCAAATTGAAGATGTCCCTTTACGTAATATAAACAAATACCTTTTTGAAAACGTTATTGCATAGATTCCTTCCAAAAATAATCCAGCGAAGCCGCATTTTCCTCAACTGATATAAGAGCTTTTATGTATATCCGACTGTGCTGATAGAACAAAGTCGAATAAAAGGCTTTAACTAAACTCTGTAAGAGGATAAATAAATTCCTTACCGCTGCACGTAAGATTATTCCTCCTCGAAATTGTCTCGAGAATCTCCATAAACTTCTTTTAACCTTTGGCGTTGAAGCAGCTACTTCATGCCGTGTTAAAACGGATGTGTTTAAAGCGCCTCGTCAGGCAATCCTTAATAGGAAGATCCAATAAATAAAAGTCACTTTGCGCGTGTTGTCTGCTGCAGTCATAAGTCTGGAGTATTATTATGTGAATGCTTATGATTACTAAGCATTATTTTAGGCGTTGTGTCATGCACTACATTATAGCGGAAGAATTTCCCGAAAATTTCCGGACTCGAGTTTTCAACGGATAAGCGCAATTTAAGATCTTCCGAACAATTGAGAACACGTTTGAAAATAGGCCTGTCCGTCCATGTGTATGTGTGTGTTGTGTCTGTATTTGATGTGTAGATACATTAAGTAAAAAACTAAAACTACATAAAATTTTTGATATTTTGCATGCCTAAAATTCGAACTATTTGAATTTTAAAATTTCCCAAAGCATTCATTCCTCATTTCCCATGCTAAAAACAGGATTATTCCTAGAGCAATGTTAATAATATAGTCATGACAAGGCATTTATGAAGAATCCTTCCTATGGGGAGAAGTAGTGTGTACACTTCATTTTCGAAGAAGAGATTAACGTGCCCGTACTCCGCGTGAACACGGGGACAGTTTAGGCAGAGCCAGGAATCGAACTCTGATCGTCCGAGGACAATCCACGCGCGCTAACCACTGACCCCCCCCCCCCTTTGTGATATTCTTAAAATTTGTTATGTTTATTCGATTCCTGGGTTCCCAGACCCTCACAGTTGAATCCTGGATGCGCTACTAGTTCTTTATAATGGAGCCCAAGCCATTCAACTTTGCTAGTTAAATGCGGGGAATGAAAATCTGAATATTGACGAAACTGGAATTCTTCTGGGATCCGACAATCTATGACAGCAGATTCAATTCGCGGAAAGTTCTGTTAAACGGGATGTTAATCAGTGCAAAATGGCAAAGGAATGAGGAAGCCGGATACTGATCAGAAGTTGAACTTTGAAATTGAAAGAAAACTAAGGTTCGATTTAAATATATAAGTTATAAAATTCGTCTCTATAATAGTTCAGTGGTAAAAGCGTCGCCTGGAGATGTATAGTATACCTGATCAGATAGTTATTCAAAGTTGATTAAATTTAAGATTTTGATAATACTGTTTTATATATGGGAGGGCAATTATAATTTGAACTTCATTGAACTTGTTAGCTATGGTAACTATGGCTTAACGGTATCTAATAAATGAATGGATCGACTTTTCAACGTTGAATCATGAGGGGGGGGGGACATCCCAGTAGTTAGGCGCGGGTATAGCACTCGGACAACACAAGTTCGATTCCCGACCTGCTCAAACTGTCTCCGTGTTCACGCGGAGTACGGCACTTTAAATATGTGGGTTCGTAAATCCTTCGGAGAGGTTGGTGGTAGAGGAAGAAATGCTCGGTCCCTGTGGATGCTGCCCCCCACTGGATTCCGGTCTAAATGGGGTGGTACTTCCCGGCCGTTCAAGCAGATACCTTACACTTTCGGGTAGGTCGGATTGTTTGAGTCAAAGAAAAATAAGTTGAAAAATCCGATGCGAGCAGCACAAGACTTTCCCTACAGACTCAACATTTCTATCTCTTTCATAATCCATTAAATCGAGTCTAATGGCTCAAAATACCACGGATATTTATGTGAAATGACACAGCATTCGCAGCTTTAATTAATTTTCCTTTTCACTTGGCGATTGGATGCATTTTCAAATATGCGACGTTGGTAAACTCTAAAAAAAAATGAAATATCTCCGGAATGGTTAGCCTTAGTTATGATCTTAAAGTTGACCTGCCGGAAAACCCTCGGTCAACTAGGAAGCCGAAACTTCGTACACTTATAGTATCAGCCATGAGACAGAACCTAGTAGTAATTTCGATACAGAAGATTACCTTCAATGCTAAGTGACGTACATTGTGAAAAATAAATAAATCTTATTAAAAATCAGCTGGAGTATGACTCAACTCGACTATCTAATACCAAAAATCATTTTTAAATCTATATATATATATATATATATATATATAAATTTTATTTTTCATAGTTACTGTAGCTTACTAATCAAACTACTATTATGTATATATATATATATATATATATATATATATATACATATACATACACACATATATACATATATACATATATATAACATATATATACGCATACATATACATACATATATATATATGTGTGTGTGTGTGTGTGTGTTGAAGACCCAGACCGTCCGACTCAACCGAGGACTTGAGCAACCAGTTGGACGGCCGGGAAATATATATATATGTTGTTGAGACCCAGAACGTCCGACCTACCAGAAAGGTGTAAGGTAACTGTTTATATATATGTGTTGTTGTTGTTGTTGTTGATACCCAGACCGTCCGACCTACCAGAAAGGTGTTGAAAACCCAGGCCGTCCGGCTCGTCAACAAGGACTTGAGCATCCATTTGGACGGCCGGGAAGGAGTTAGCCGAAACCAACTCCCAACTTCCATGGCTTTCGTCCGACGGTCCAGCAGCGTTTATTTTGAGAATCAAAAATTTACAGGAGAGTTTACATAATATGTTTCACATTTTGAAACAATATAAAGTTTAAACAGTGAAAGACACATTAAAACGGATTACAATAATTCTTGAACAATTGTTACTTCAACTGGTGCACAATGAGAAATAATACAACAAAAACAACAACGAAGACAAAAACAAAAACTAAACCAAGACAAACAGCAACAAACGGGGCACAATCAAAACACAGCAAAACACAGACAAAACAAAGACAAAAACAAAACACAGACAAAACAAGGCAACCATACAAAGAGAGGGTAACACCTCCAGGGAAAAGGACAACAGGGGACCACCGACCAAAAGGGGGAAAAGGAAGAGGCTCACAAGCTGATCAGGAAATTTGATTAGAGATGTCTCTAGCAATGAGAACACAGTTTTTAATTTTATCTATAGAAGATTTTGGACAGCCGGGAAGTGCCACCCAATTTAGACCGGAACCCAGTGGGGGAGGCATCCACAGGGACCGTACCCTCCTTCCCCTACCACCAACCTCTCGGAAGGACTTACGGACCCACATGTTTAACGTGATCGTACTCCGCGTGAACACGGCGGCAGTTTTGGCAGTGACTGGAATCGAACCCGGGCCTACCGAGTGCAACTCCAGCGCGCTAACCAATGGGCTTGACTTGAATAGTCCAAGGAAGATACAATTTAAGTTATAAAAATCTATTTTATTCGATGCTACTAGGAATAAATATAATTACATGTACTGGACCACTTCTGATCGTCGACCAGCTAGCTCTCACCAAATCTGTGGGCCGTCTGTGTAGTTCTTCACAAGTGTAAAACACATTTTCATCAGAGGGGAGGGAGGATATGAAGCATGTGACTGCGATCTTAGCGGTTAAGGCTTTAAAAATGGGATTGGGAATGCACTTTCAATGAGAACGTTTACATAGGGTTAAGTTTAGTGGCCACACATGGTATGATCGAGGAGACGAGGAAGCGGCTGCAGACTTATTAATATTAGTGGCGTGGGATAGAATTTAATATAGTTGCAATATGTGCTGGACATGAGATAGGAATTTGGAATAATAACTATGAAAGAAAAGGGCGCGTTATTGGGAAAGGCTTAAACTTTATGTATCATATATACATATATATTAAAAATAAAAATCCAATGATAGAATAGAAGTAGTAACTCATTATACACTAACTAACTTAAAATTTGCCTACAAAATACAAAGAAGTAAAAAAGAAATTCAACCATAATGAGGAAATTTAAATGTATATTACTGGTCATCAAGCTAAAAATAATCAACAAATATCAATGGTGTGGAAACGAAAATAGGAATACAAAAAATACCAAGCATTAAAGCTTGCACGTGGAAAAGCTCTAGACTTAAGAATTGTTCATTTCGAAAAAACTCTCTTTCAAGTCCAAATATTTAATCGAAATGAACACAAAAATGTTTGTTTCTGAAACACGAGATAGGTTTTATCTATAAACTCGTGTTATTTGGACTACAAGCATAAAGATTGAAAAAATTGATAGGAAACATAAATACCAGAAAATACATCTCAAATGTGCCGATCCGGTGGTCGAGCGGTCAGGGGCATGCGTTTCCGTCTGATCGCTGGATTGCCGGGTTGTGGGTTCGAATCCCGCCAGCGGGCATGGATGTTGTGTTGTCGAGGCAAAGGCAGACTTCTGCCCTTGGGGAGCCTCAGTAAAAGTGAAGCTGCATATTCTCCCCTTCGCCTTGGGACCAGGGGTCTAGGGACATGGTGCTAGGCTCTCCTTCACCACGGGGGATAAGTCACAACAACACCTCAAATATACAACCATGACCAGCATGAAATGACAAGACCAATGTTGCCATTCGCTAAATATAAAAGTAGAGATCTACTGATATATACATATATTAAAAGTTTCATAAATACCGAAGCATACTAAAAGAGTTAAGGATACTATTCTATCATTGGATTTTCATATTATATTTTTATTTTCTCTCTCTCTCTCTATATATATATATATATATATATGCGTGTGTGTGTGCTACAAATTTTGCAAGGAGATAGTTGAAAAATCTGTATCATTGGTCCAACTAATCGCAATTATATCATATTACCCTTCATTTTAAAGGGCTTGGAAAAAATATTTCGATGTTTCTGAGTTTAGCAATGCACCTTCTCGGAGGAGTTACTTCCCCCCTCCCTCCCAAGTCATGATTACAAAAATTGCATGGCAGTTATTTTTCACTACAATGATTGAAACCGTTCAATTTCCTGATGTGATAATTCTAGTTTCTTGCCATAAACCCCTTTCGTGCATAAGTAGGTCAAATGTTGCTCTATAGTGCCATGTTAAAAAAAAAAAGAATTTTACAGTTTTCGCTCGGCTTTCAAAATATTTCTATCTACTTCCATATTTTTCGTTAACAATACCGGATATAAAATTTTGTGAAAATCATTCGATATGGGGACAGTTATCGTGTCGTATGTACTGGAAATTGAACACAGACAGACATCATTCTGAAAATAGTCAAAACGTGTTTAGGAGGTTCTAAAACATATATGGCATCAAAATCTCGAAATCAAAAATTTTCTTGAGAAAGAAAAAATATAAATGAGAAGTAAGTACAGTATCAGAAAGTAAAAACATAAATTTCGAAATGTAAAATCTTCACTTAAGTTCAATTAATCATCTCAAGTAAATATAAAATATGAATACAAAAATGAATCTACTCGGTTTATCGCTCGTTCTGCATTCGTCATCACGGAATAGCCGATACTTGCAGTTGCGGCAAGAAAACTTGCTATGTGCCGAGTCAATGAAAAAATGGCTTGCTGTGGAGATTAACATATCCAATCCTACCACACAGCCGGCTTCAAATTTCTTAAAAATGGAGCTTATGCTGCTCAAGACGGCCAAGTTCATGCACAAGGAAGCCGCCAATAAGGGGTCTTTGAGAAATCTGAATCTGGCTGCGTGGTATGTTTAAGTGTGTCCGTGTCCATAGGCGTTTCAAAATTATATCATATTGTCCTCTAATGTGGGAATGCGTTGTTGAGGTGTTTCAGTAGTCTATTTCCGAACTAGTTGAAACCTTTAAATAGTAAACAAAATCCATGGTCCCATGGATGTTCGTTATTAAACGACTTTACTCTAAATATTCAATGAAATAAAAGTACAAAACTCGAATTCGGAACTTCACATTATAGAAACCCTAGTTAATTGAAAATTTATTGCTTCTCAAATTAAAAGCGATGCGTGTATTTTGAAAAAAAGCTATTTCGAAACAGGGAATGTAAGTTTCATTTTAATGAAATGTATACTTCAAAGATTTAATTTGAGTGGCCTTTGTGTTGCCTTTTTAATCGCAAAATTACTTAAAATCAGGAGTCACGTTAAAAAGTGTAATCTCCATGCCACATACGACATCAAACTAGCCCTGTAATTGGTTTCAGTAGCAACGAAATTCTGTGAATTTAGTCTCACATAAATAAGTAGAATCGAAAGACAGACTAACCGCTATTCTTGCTTGCATTTTGTTACTCAAAAATTGCAACACAGACACACAGTGCAACTATAACATTTTGATTTAGCGTATTTCCTAACGTTGCGAACGCGCATTGTTCCGTTTTGTCTCTTCCATCTGTTCCAAAAAACCAGGCGAAGAAACCACAGTGCATGACGTCAGTATGACGTGACCCCAGGGTTACCAGGATTTACCACTTAGAAGAAGGGTTTCCAGATTTAGCGATTTATCGCCAATTTGGCGACTTTCGGAATGTTCCTGAAACTTCTCGATAGGACGATTATTCTTTGAGATATAGAGATTTCCAGAAGTTCCTATGAGGAGACTATAAATAGGGCTCACCCCTCTGTTGCAGGAGAGTTGACAAAGGCATACTATAAGAGCAACATGGGACTGCGATTTTTGTCAATGTTTTGATAATAGTGGCAGCTGTTTTGTGAAGTTTCTTTAGTCAACATTCTGAGAATAATATCACTTATTCTGTGAAATGCTTGGAGCATTAAGTGCTGTATACTGTTCCTGTTTACTTTGTGCTGGTGAATAAACGTTAGTTACCCAGAAACTTGGACTCGTTCTTGGATCCTGCGTATACATCCACGATTCTAAAGGATACGTTTCGTAACACTAATTTAATATCATTTTGAAACCTGATAAATTCTAAAAAATCGACAATGGCTCCAGTCAAGAGCTGGGAAGTATCGCCGATATCTATCGGCAGTACAAAATGTATCGAGAATCTTTTCCTCTTTCCGATACTCGATACTTTCGATCTCGAACGCTTAAGGATGAGCGTCAGTAAATTTTCTGCCCTATCCGCGCTTTGTTAACTTTCGCGGCACACATATTTCGCCTAAATTCTGCTCAAACAGTTGCGAAATATTTTCTTATAGATAAAATGCTATGCTTAGATTATATTAAAACTAAATTTAATACCCAATAAAACATAGAATATATGTTTTATTTTAATTTAAAATATTTTTGGTGCTGTTATCTGTTGTCGTAATTTAATTCATACCGACTATTTTTATTTTTTAATGAACATTTTTAAATGTCTATTCCTTCTAATACGCTATTAAATACAACAATAGATCATATATAATGCCATAATCACGGAAACGTAATTGAACTTGGACTTGAAGATAAAGGAACTTGAAGACAAAACTGCAGTCCTCAGTGATGTACATAAAGATCCCTTATCAAATTTATAGAATGATAAATTACCTTTCCGTGATTGTGGCATTATTATATATGATCTGTTGTTGTATTTAACACTGTATTAGAAGGAATAGATATTTAAAAATGTTCATTAAAAAATAAAAATAATCGGTATGAATTAAATTATGACAACAGATGGCAGCACCAAAAATATTTTGGATTAAAATAAAAAATATATTCTATGTTATTTGGGGCATTAAATTTAGTTTTAATATTATCTAAGCATTGCATTTTATTTTTCAGAAAATATTTCGCAACTGTTTGAGCAGAATTTCGGCGAAATATGTGTGCCGCGAAAGTTGACAAAGCGCGGATAGGGCAGACGATTTACTGACGCTCACCCAGACTTAAAAGATTAAAATTATTCTGTGTTTATTTATAAAACCCTTCCTGTAAACGCATTTTTACTCTTCCTTAAAAGGGTGATATATTTCAGGATTAAAATTAGCCAATTTAGGTTAGCAATACGTTTCTTTTTCGTCGAAAAAAAAAAGATCCTACTTTTGTTTATGGTACAGAAAGTCACACTACTGCACAATTCACATTCGTCGTGCATGGGACATAAATGGCGAAATATGACCGAATTCAGCTTATTTCATAACTATTAATTTAATATTAGTTTTAAAGTTTTAAACTAATTCGAGGAATAGAAAAAAAAAGTCTTGTTGAGGTACAATTTCCAATGACGTCGTGCACTCTTGTGACGAATATAACTGCTGTCCGTGGCTTAGATTTTCCACTACGCCGAAAACATGCACATCTTCTTTTAATATTAGATTAGTTTTTTACGCGTGCATTGAACTTTGCACGTGTTTTCTAGTCAAAAAGTACCTTGTAAGTAAAGAGTACCTCGAATACTTTCAAGAACAGCCAAGTATCTTTAGCTTCTCCTAAAAGTACTTTCAAGGAAAGTCTTGTATCTTTAGCTTCCTCTAAAAGTATCTAGTCCATTGTATCTAGATACAATTACACAAAATACCTTATATCGAGTGTCAGCGATACTTTCAAAAAGTATCTTCCCCAGCCTTGCTCCAGTCAAATGGAGCTGAAATGGTTTTCCGTGAAAAACGTCTTCTTCTTCGACCCAGACCCTCCGACCTACCCGAAGGTGTACGGTATCTGTTTGGACGTGCCACCCAATTTAGATCGGAACCCAGTGGGGGCGGCATCCGCAGAAACCGTTTAGTTTTAATATAATATTGGGAGCGTATACATAATTTTTTCCCAATGCGAATTCATTGCATTATATAAGGTCATACGCTGCCCACATCAGAATTTTACTTCATATTCTGCTCAAGTAATGTCATGTTTTCAAAAGTCTGACACAAATCGAAGGTTAAAGACTTCGTGCTAGGAATTTCTTTGACATCAAATCGTACCTGTGCTTTTTAAAAATTTTACTACGATCAAATATCTAAGATTTAGTAAATATGCCAATTTTATGCAATTAAAAAATTATCGAAATTTTGGTCACATTTCGAGTTTATCTTACGTATTATCTTAAAGGTGTGCCGTCTTTTTAAAAGAAGATAAGGCAGAATAATTGCCGAAAATTCAATATATCGACTGATTCTGCCACATAGGATGCCTTGTTGACAGAGATACCCGTTAAAAATGAGCTGAAAGGATTTATGTGAATTCCGAATAAATCTCTCAAACTACTGTTAAACAAAATGCTGAAAAAGCAAACACTTCATTGAAGTATCCTCAAAACAGCTATATGCTGCCTTGTACAGTAAACTTTTATTACAGTAAAACTGCAGTAAACTTTTTCCACTCACCCGATAGTTTCCCGAACGGCATTTGGGTCCTGCATTTGGATTAAATGATTTTATATGCCGATTTCTGTTCATTAAAGTTAAACTTATAATTTTTAAATTAATTTAAATATTTTTTTTTTCGCGTACTAAACAGTGTAATTCTGTCTGTGTAACATTCTAGGCAAATAAATATCCCATTTACTGTCCATCTTTGAAATTAATTTTATTTTATTTTTTTACTCCATTTTTAGTTTGACACCCAATAATCTGGTAAATTTAATAATCCGGCACCACTGAAGTCCAGAACTTAGCGGATTATGGGAACTTTGCTGTATTTGCACGCAATTACATTACTTTTCCTTAACCTTTACATAAACTGTTTTCACTTATTATTTATTTTGCTGAAAAAATCTTTTTCCTGATTTTTTTGGAATCATCGCTCTTATTCTGATGAAGGAACGATCATAATAAAAAAAATTCCCTTAAACTTCTAAGTTAAATAAACTGAAAATTTGCATTTTAGTACATTTAGTACAGCATATAGGTCATTAAAAGTATAAGCTGAGTTTGGAGACAAGAAACTACTACCATCATCCGAACTTAGAGACAGCGCAGATGCCTCAGCCAAAAGCAAGAGGGGTTTCTTTCGAAAACGCATCTCGTGTTTCTGCTGAGGTGGCAACGCTGTCTTATTATCTTAAAGAGCGAGGCTGTTTTCTACCTCCGAAACCGATTGATAAGTATAATCAGTGTCTATCCAAACAACCTGCTACTAACCAACTTTCTTTACAATCGTCCACCATTCTAAACAAGTGCATAAAATACATCGAATAATGTTTAATTAAAGTAAGAGTTGTCGGGTAGCGCGTTTTTTTTTTGTTTTTTGTTTTTTTCGCAAACTTTTAATTTTTGCCTTCAAGACATGTTGAAGCCTAGGGCGAATTCCTTCCCCCCGCACATCCCGACACATTTTAGGTTAACCTAGTTTCCATTTATGTGACAGCATTTAGATATATTTATATAGGGCAAAAAGAAAACTCCCCCCTTATAATTTCATGCGCTTCCCCCCCCCCCCCCCTCCGGCCAAAAGTTCCTGAAATAAACACTGCCCTCAATGGCATAATAGAGATTTGACAATATTCATAGAGGTTCGCGAAGTTGTGAGGAATATTGAGATTTCTTCTTGCCATTGCAGGTATCAGTTGTTCTATGCTGACGAGCGCATAAAAACAGTACCTGGCTAATACATGGGATAGCTGCCCTGGGGTCCCCGTGTCAGAGGGGCCCCAAATTAAGCACTTACAGCATAAAAAAATCCACGACTGCTTTCTGAAAGACATTTGTGCCAATGTAATGGGTTTTCACAGCGAAAAGATCAATTTTGGGAATACTGCACTCATTCAAAAGATAGAGCATGTTGGCTTCTTGGCTATAATGAAATGTTAATAATTTAAATTCGATTAAATTATGTAAGAATTTAATTTTGTATACATTTTTCAATAATGCGAATATGTTTCAGAAAAAATGTTTTTGTTCCTTTCATACAGGTCGAGAGGTGAAGGAGGGCCCCTGAAGAATGTCTGCCTCAGGCATCTTAAGTCGAGCCCTGCACAAAAAGTGCGAAACCGGTTCATAGATGGTATTATTGGCAATAGGACCGCGATTCTTTATTTATTTATAAAATTGTGTGTTACTAATAAAATGTTTTAGTTGTAGTAATTTGCGTGATGTTTATTCATAACTTTTAAATGACCCTTATGGAGCTGAAGTGCATGAAAAATATTTTTTTTCAAAATCCCCCCCCCCCCCGTTTTTTACATTTATTTATATTTTATATTTATTCACATTATACGGAACTCTGATGTTTTCGAACAGTTTGGTAAATGTTGCAATAATTGACTAATCTATCCCTACCTTGGTCAGGTAGCTCACTATACTTCTGCATGCATTCCTCTCTGCTGTTCGGGTGGTTTGACGACACAAAACTTCCGATGTTCGCATCAGCTGCCATGGGGATGACATAAATAGGAATGCACTAAGAACACGTAGCACCCCCGCACGCACGAAAACAAAAATTATCCGTCAAAACACATCATATGTCACTTCGAACGTTTGTAATCCTGCATCCGAACAGCGCGCCGATTTAGAAATGAGTAGAAAACTATTCGTCTGCAGCTTCAGAACTTGATGCATTTAAGAACGCCATCTAGTGACCAGACTGAATACGAGTTTGGGAAGATTTGGATCAGAGTTATATAGTGTCATAGTGAGGATATATTATGCTCGGAGAGAAGGTATAAAATTGCGAAGTCTTTTTCTAGGCTAATTCCAAATAAAGCAAAATAGACATTATGCATAAAGAAAAAAATCCTCATGTTTCAATACTGCGAATGAATTATATCACAGTGTGTGTGCGTGCTTGTGCATTTACACATGTATAACCATTTGTTATATTGGACCTCCAAATGTTGTGTTATGTTTTGTTTTATAAGACCCCTAAATTTTCGAATGCATTTTTGAGAAAATCATGAAAAAAAATTCAGGACATTCAATAATGTCAAATAAATAATCATTTTATACATATATTTTTATTCTAAATCGAATGATATAATGTATATAAAAAAAATATATGTATATAAATGTGTATAAATAAATGTATATAAAAAAATGCATAAAAAATGAGCAGTAATAAGTATCATTACATATGTAACACATGACGGAAAACAAATTTCATTTGATTTGTTTTCGACTTCGAAAAATAAATTTCATTTTTCATCATCATCATAAAGACTCATTTGAGACTCATTGACATACATAATCGTGCATAAAGGGGTTTATTTAAAGGTCAACAATCACGATACTTCATAGTTTCGATCATTGTTGTAAAAAACCACCGCGATACAATTTTTTTGGTTCGTGACGTTATTAGTGCCTCTCGAAGGGTAATATACCCTCCACCCTCTCCAAAAGGTACATTGATAAATATGGCATCAATCAAAATATTTTTTCAAGCACTTTAAGGTAGAGGGTAACACGCTATAATTGTACTCATTTTCGATACGCGATACCAATTTTTCAAAATTTTTCTTGTAAAATTTAAAAAAGATAAGCTAAACAAGAAAGATGAATCATGCATAAAGCATTATGAAACACTTTCCAACTGAAATGCAATTTTATTTAAACATCTCTAATATGCGATACATTCAGCTCTGATATATTTTAAATTATCATAGTGCTACAGTAATTTAGTATATTTGAAAACTTAAAACTTCATCGAGAAAAATGAACTTTATTCAAATCATATCACTTATATTCCAGACTCCAGAGCTAAATAATTTTGCTTGGAAAAATTCAATAATTCTTATACAACTCATCTTACAATCACTTGATTTGTTTACATTCTGCATCCATTAAAATTAAGTTTTCGTCGTAAAAATATATTAATCAGAGTTTGATTATTATTTAAACTCAAAAATATTGTAATTGCGTTGGCGCAGAATATAGATGCACAGAAAATACGCAAAAATAAAGCGGTTGTAGGACGGATGCAACGCTCTATAAATTCAAAAGAACTTTAAAAATCACGATTTTTGCACTGGAAAAAAAAGATGAATACCTTATTTTATTTTGAAGCTCGTCACGTGATCTCTTTTTTACATATAATATGGTGTAATTATTATTTTTATTTAAAAAACTACCGAACATATTTTGCTGAAATTTTTTTATATTTTTATAGGATAATTTAAATATTTTCCAAACTTTTCTAAACAAGTTTTGAATTTTAACTTCGTTTAAAAAATTTTTTGAAAAATTAGATCCCACAGGGTTCAATGTATTTCACTTTTTCATCTCTTGTTCAATCCAAGACTAATTGAGTGATATTATTCATTTACATTCCCATAGGTCCCGCAGACCGTCTGAACAACATACTAAAATTTCATTTTGATAAAGTCATTTTTTACGGAAGTTATCGTGCAAATGGACAGACAGACAAACAGATAGAATGAACAAAGTCATAAACACTTTTCAACTATGTTAGAAAGTGTTAAAAATGGATTCTGATATGAGAAAGTCGAGTGGAGCCCAACTCCAGTTAATTTATATAATGGATCTACTGTAGATCCATTACTGTAGATATATCCTACTGTAGATATATGTAGATCATCTACATATCAAATTTTCTAGCTGTATGAGAATTCGTTCGTGTCTGAGTGTGCACAAATGAGCACATAGACGAGCATATTTCTTAAAGTCTTTGAAATGGATTCAGTAATTTCTGAAACGTCTTTTTCATCTAGTTATCAAATTTTAAAATTTTTGGGAAATGATGTTATCTCTATACCATAAAATAAGAAAGTAAAATTCTACATTAAAAAAAATGCGCTAATCATTTTCACCAAACATGAGTGCTTAGATATTCTACGACTGCAGAAAAAAAAGTGATTATACCATTTTACTCAGTTCATCCTTTTTTCATTAGTTAATCTTTTCATCCCTCAGTTAATCCTTACATCTTTACTTCCAAAGTTAATATTTTACTTCTCTGTCATTCTTACTGATTTTTTCTTTACATGTGACCGGGTACAAAACTAAATTCACAAAACTGGTTTTGGTTTAATACAAGTACAGTGCAGTCCGCTTGTAGCGAGCTGGGATGTCGCAAAGTATTGGTTATTACGGATTTTTCTGTCTCCTTGAATCTGCAACACTTTTACAGCGTTAAACGTACAGCTTATAGTGAATACCTGAATATCAGATGTTGTAAAGTTTGTAGTATGGGAAAGGTAAAGAAAAATTGTTTTCATGGAACTTCTTGGAGGAAAAAACGAAATCCCAGGAACAATGATATAACAAAGATTCATCATCAGATACGTTGAGCCTAATCACTTTCCAAAACACATCCCCAGATATGTTGAGCCAAAACACATCCCTAGATACGTTGAGCCAAAACACATCCTCAGATACGCTGAGCCAAAACACATATCAAATCACATCCCCGGTTACGCTCAGCCTAACCACTTTCCTAAACACATCTACAGATACGTTGAGATATCCTAAACACATGGAGATTGTCGATGAATTTTTAGATGACACCTGACTTAATGTTCATCAGCAAATAAAGAAAAATTGCTAGAAACATGTTGGGGTATTAGAAGAAATCTAACAATCATTCATTGGGGTGGGACAGCCCAGCGGGTTGCGCGCAGACGACCCGAGTTTGATTCCCGGCTCTGCCCAAACTGTCTGCGTGTTCAAGCGAAGTAAGGGCACGGCAAACATGTGGGTCGCAAGACCATCTGAGAGGTTGGTAGTGGAAGGAAGGTTTGGTGCGGTCTCTGTTGATGCCGCCTCCACTGGGTTTTGATCAAGATTAGGTGGCACTGTCACAGCCGTCCAAACAGATACCTTACACCTTCGGGTAGGTTGAACGGTCTTGCTCGAACAACAACAATCCTTCATTTCCAAACCTGTTTCTGAAGATATTTCAATATAGAGTAGAGTGTGCTTGTATCGAAACAGAAGCACAAGAGACCGCTAATGACACTATTGCTGTTGTCGCTGGCTATAGTATAGCCTGATGAATCCGAATCCGAAGAAACTAAAATTGTCATAAAAAGACGGGGATAACATGAAACATTTCTGTAAAAAAACTTGCGAAATTTGCATGACTAGTTCAACGCCCACAACGTTAACTACGCAGTGACAATATATGATATAAATAATATAATAGATATAATAGAAAAAGTGTTATATGCGCATATGTGTTGTAAAGTAAAATATTCAAAAAGAAAATTACAGTTTTTCTTTCCACGTAAATTTCATACATATATATAAATTCTGAGTATTGCATTGCTTTGAAATGAAAGCTATGGAATCATTACTCTAATTTTAAAAAGTTAACAAATAAAGTTACAACAAAAATAATAAAAGTTCTCTAGAGGCAAAACTTCACTCTTCACGATGACAAATTTTGAAGACCGTACCTGGAATATGTATATTTCATTTTTAATTTTAATTTTGAGCAATACGTAGAAACAGTGTAAAACACGAAGTTTTCATCTGAACACCATGATTTTTTCAGAGAATACTTATAATAACATTGGAATCTTATATTTTAAATTTCTATATGCAAAATTGGAGATTTTAGAAATTTGTATTTTTATCTCTAGTTCGGCAGGAGATATTATGGAAATATTTAAAACTACTTTTATCGAAAATTCTAGAAGCCGTTCAAAATTTATCTGTCTGTGGTTGAAAAAAATCTAGGTTCTAAGTTTTTCTGAAAGAGCAAATAAATTTTTCACACATCCTTCTTTTCACAACCATAAAAAGCGGTATTTTACAAATATTTGAAAATCTATCAAGTTTTTCAAATTTTCTAAAGTCTAGGGGAAAACCACTTCTAGGCCGAGTAGGGACTTCGGCATTTCATTTGCATACATACATACATATATACATACATACTCTTTCAGCTTTTAATAGTATAGTATACCATAATTTGAAGACAGTATTATGTACACTACCCGACATAGAAAATACAACACCATGAAGCTTTGACCTTAAAATTATACAAATTACGAAATAAACGCAGCTGGCCGATGTATGCAATTGATCTGAAATGTCAGTGGGTCACGTGATTAGAGTGCGGGATAAAAGAGATGGAAACGGCTGATTAACCAACAGATGCCACTGTCTCTCGCCTATTAAAACCTATTTTCCGAGCTGTTTTTCGTTTCAGAAGACACATATTGTTGAAGAGATGCCTGGACTGCAACGTCAAGGTCCGTTTCAGCATTTGGACGATTCATTTTAGGCCTACGTACGGCAGAGTGGTCTTACTGGCGTATCGCCGCTGAAACACTCGTAGATGCGTCCACTGTGCAAAGGATTTAGAGAAGATGAATTGAAGAAGGGCATATGAATTGTCGCAGTGGTGCAGGCCCATCCAGACGTACGTCAGCACGCTTTGATGGACGCATTCGAAGGCATACGGTGCCGGCCCCACAAATGACGACTGTCAACATACAGCAAAAATTGCAGAGTGCATTGGATATTGCAATATCAGCGAGAACAGTTTCTCGACGATTGGCAGAAAGCAGGATGCACTCAAATCGTCCGTTACGAAGGCTCCGACAAGACATCGACGACAAGACACTAACGTAAGAGATTGCAATGGTGTCGAATCCGATGACTGAATGAAACAGGGTAGTGTTCAGCGATGAGATTTGGTTCTGTTTGTCAAATGACAGTCGCCGTGTGAGAGACTGGGGGCGACTTAGAAAATAAAATCCAATCCTGCTGCGGTTGGTGAACGCCATACTGCTCAACAACGCGGCATCATGCTTTGGGTTGCTATCGGCTTCTATAGTCGGTCACCTCTGATTCGTATCAGAGGCACAATTACGGCACGATGATATGTGGATGAAGTTCTGCGGCCGGATGCACTGTCCTACTTTCAGCGGTTGAAAAGGGCTGTTTTTCAGCAAGATAACGTGCGACCGCACACGGCAACCATCAGCAGACAAGCCTTGAACGATATCCAGGTGCTTCCTTGGCCTCCGCTGTCTCTCCAGATCTCTCACTCATCGAGCATATATGGAACGTGATTGACCGTCGTTTGACTGCCCTGCTCCGGCCTCAAACAGGGAACGACC
Organism: Amaurobius ferox; assembly: GCA_951213105.1. NCBI lineage: Eukaryota > Metazoa > Arthropoda > Arachnida > Araneae > Amaurobiidae > Amaurobius > Amaurobius ferox. Next base: position 14,386,460 of record OX578136.1, read on the forward strand.
TGCGGAGGATGGTTGAAGGCATAGGGTCATCCATCCTTATGAAATTATCCGCACGTTCATTGCATCTGTTCCTCGAAGTGTTGCTGTCTGTATCGCCCCAAGAGGGAGTCCTATTACCTACTGATCACATTGTCTATGCCATTACTGTATTGCATTATCCTTCTGGATTTAACATCACTTTTTTATATATGCCATCTCTGTCTGTGTGTCCTTTACCATCACACTATATTATCGCTCTTTCATGGTGTTGCATTTTCTGTATCGGGTAGTGTATTTCTTTAACTTTCAATATTGCATTATTTAAGGGTGTGGATTGTAGAATTTCAAAGAAAGTTTTTAATTCTGCTTTAAATGGTCACCACTTATTTAATTAACTAAATTTAAATAATATAAATTTTTAATCTTCAACAACAATTTTAATCAGGGGGGTGCCACTCCTCTGCCATGAACACTATCTGTGACGTCAGTTGGAGTTGGAGTTTACTTGCAGCGCGCGGCACAAGATGGCGCGTGGGTTTTTTTTTATTTTTTGTTTGAAACAAGTGTATTTTTAAAGTGTTTATTGGTTAAGACTTCTTACAAGTTCAACTAGAATTTTAATCAGAGATTTGCATCTTAAATTCCAGGCAATGCTAGCTTTTTTTATGTGAATAATTAAGTGTTCTTTTCGTAATATAATGTATATTTTAGAGTCGTGTTTCCCAACCTCAGATACATGCAATAATTTCAGTATTGAAGAATAGGACTCATTTAAATTCGTTTATTAAACCAAATATATTTTTTATTAAGAAATTAATGACTAAAAGTACATTTATATTTTCAAAATTTATTTATATTCCTTTTTTTAAGGTTGAATAATGCAAATTTTAATCAAAAATTTTCTTTTAAAGTAGTCAACATTGTAAAATTTATATTAATTTGGGAAAATGCACTTCTTTCTTGAAACATTAGTTTAGTTCATGAAGTTCCATTATGTAGGATTTTTAAATCTTAAAAGACGAAAGTACAGTATACTTTTTATTCATTTCATTTTACAGCAAGTTATATAATTAGTATCTTTATTTAATTTCTAATGATGTTCTTGTAATTTTTGAAAAATCTCGCACATTTTATATTAATTAAATTTTATTACATTGCATTTTATTAGTTAAATTTTATTACATTACATTTTATTAATTAAATTTTATTACATTCAAAAAATGGGGGGAGGGGGGGAGTACGATTTAAGAAAATAAACAGTCGCGGGTTTTCAAGGGGATAAAGGTTGGGAACCGCTGTTTTAAATCAGATTGCAAGTTGTGTACATGTATGTGCATGCAAATTGTGTACAAAATTGTGAACAAAATTCATATAAATTATAGAAGCATTACTTAAATCGTTTACTAGTTAGGCATAAGTACATCCCTCCCCCCCCCCCTAAAAAGACATAAAACTCTTAGTGTTAGCGTTTTAATTATTGTTTTGATTTAATCTCGCACATTTTATATTAATTAAATTTTATTACATTACATTTTATTAATTAAATTTTATTACATTCAAAAAATGGGGGGGAGGGGTACGATTTAAGAAAATAAACAGCTTGCCCGTATATTTTTCATCATGAATCAATATACTATAATACATTTAATTTATTATTCTGAAAGTATATCATAGTGTGTGTGTTAAACGATTATTTTCTATATTTTTATATGTTTACATTGAATTTCGATTTGATATATATTATCTTTTTGATCTGAAAAAAACTAATAAAATCAAGTGTTTAGCAATAAGTTCTTCACTATAAAAGCATCACTTAAATCGTTTACTAGTTAGGCATAAGTACATCCCCTTCCCCCTAAAAAGACATAAAATTCTTAGTGTTAGCATTTTAATTATTGTTTTGATTTTCAATTATTAGAGATAACATAATCGAAAATAACTTTATTTATATGCATTTAGAAAGAAATTACGCGATGTTTATTTGTGTATAATGAAAATTTTAGAATGATTGCTTGTTTAGAAAACTTTCCGAACATATTTCTGTAAATTCGTGTATTTAAAACAAAATTCATTAAAAATAACATCGCCTCCTGTAATAACATTGACTGGTTTCAAAAAGCGAAACGAAACTTTCAGATGATTTATATTTTTCAGAAAGGGAAATACAGTTTTATTATATATGTACCCTTCCAAAAAAAACCTGTACTGCATATTTAAGTTGTGTTCAAGTAAAATTAATGTTATTTGAGTATTTATTTCATATTTTAAATTACAAAAAATGATTAAATTAATTTTGTTAGCATCCTTTAACATTGGAGTCTACCGGTCCGTTCCTGACATTTAACTCCAAGTGACGTTGCGTCTTTACGTGCTCTCATTGGCTAGAGCTGAAGTGGCGCAACCTTATAGATATAGTAACCTTGAATTTTAATTTCTTTTGTAAACTGGAGCAATAATAAGGAAAATTCAATCAAAATATAAATATAATAACCTAGCTGCTTTACTTAATAAGAATTTTAAGGCAAAATTTAATTTTCGTTCCAGTGAAGCGCAATGCAAAACTCCTCATTTCTTTTAAAATGAAAGACAGACTTGACAAGCCATGGCGATCGACGGGTTTAGCATCACTAATCTAATGTATAATACAAATAACAAGGACATAGGAATTCAAAATGATAATTCTATTCTTAGCTATCTGTTGTTGTAAAATTTCTTTAAATATCGTTGATCCGAATCATGCAAAAGTAATTTTACTTAGTAAATATTTATGTTGTTCAAATAATTATTCCCTAGTTTTACCTAGCTCTAGATATAAGCTTTGTGTAACAACACACACAAGTCCTGAAAAAAGTATTCTAGGAGGATAAAATTTTCTTTCAAAGTACTTTATTATTTATATCAAGTATTTGTTCCTCTGACATTTCTGCATTTACAATGAAAGCAATAGAATTGGCACGGAGATTTTTCTGCTTTTATTTTCCCTATCGTAAATAGTAAGGTGATATGTGGAAAGCATTCAGGTTTCCTAAGAAAATCCTTAAGCACCCCAATAACTTTGTAGGGAAATGCCCATGAATGTACACATTAGGTTTATCAATAGTATAGTGACTATCACCTATAGAACAAAACTGGGTGCAGCACCCCTGAGAATTAAAATGTTAAGAACACGAACTCTGAAACAAAGTGAGATAAACGGAAAAACCATAACCGCAATTGAAGGTGTAAGAAAAAAACCACTGTCAACTCAGCAAAAATTGTTTAACTTCAACGTCATTGAGAGAGAATTTCGTTGCTAAGTTACAGAATGCTTTCTGATAAAATGTTAAATTATAGAATCAAAATTATTATTTTACTTGTCAATTTTTTTAAATATACTTTTTTTAATTACTTGAGATGGTGCAAAATCTTCCATTTTCATATTGGGGAAATATACATTTCTTTCGCGGAACTTCCATTAATACGATAACATGTGACTTCAACAGATCTAAATTACTTTAAGGGCAGAAGAGCGCAATTTATACAATTTATAAGATAAATATTTGTGATTCATTAATTGACGTTACTTTATTTTTGTTAGCCACTATACTGATTTGTGTTCCATCAACATTTTATTCAGGTTTTAATAACATTTATCTGTGTAGAAGGAATCATTCCTATAATCACTGTTTCGGATAATTCGATTAGACAAGATCCCCCTGAAAATGGCGCGGGATGCGAAGAAACGAAGTCAGATATCTTCCTGATAGAGCCCCCTTCTTTCTGAAAGTTAGTTTGCTGTTCTAGCGAATCTCCAACAAATTTGCAGTGAATCTCTATCGAAGTATTAACACAACTGCACTGGATCTCCAACACATCTTTGTCGAAGCATCACCACAACTGTAACGATTCCCCAACACATCTCTGTCAAAGCACCAACGGTTACTGACGAAGCACCAGCTAATATCTATCGAAGCACCAGCGAATCTCTGCCAAGTACCAGTGATCAATAAGTAAAATGCACTTAGTGCGAATGATAAGGAAAACTTGCCTAAAGTATCCTCGAAACCGCTGCACGCTGCATTATTGTGTTATTTGCGCTTATATACATTGCTTAAAATTTCATTACCGAAGTACCAGTGAATTTGCCTTTTTACTTCCCCACTGTGCTTTTATCTCCCAGCGGTCGCTGCTGAATTGACCCAAGCTGCAAAAGCAAAACCCTGCACTTTCGTTTCTGTTTTACTCAAGTTCGTAAATGCTATAAGGACTCTATTGCATGCAAGCAGTGGTCGAGACTGGGTGTATCCTCTAAGGAATACTGGATTGTAAACTGCGTGAGATTGTGACACTGCACACTCATCTTGTAGCTGCGTGGGATCTAGGTTTGTGTGACGGATCGTCACAAACAGGGGACAATTGTTTAATAACAATACAAATGGGTTCGATAATAACTACTACAAACACAACAGATTACTATTCTGCCATTCGATACTACAAATGTTTTCAATAAATATTTAGAACTAATGTAATAATAGAAATGACTTATTAGGCATTCAAATGATAAAACAAAACAAAATATTGGTTTGATATCATAACTAAAATATTTTTTTTTGCAAAATAAGGCGGGTTCTTTTATCATTAATCGTAGCCAAATCTAATCAGCACTAGGGTCACAAACGAAGGACTTACCTATACAATTTTATGAAATTGGGTCCATTAGTTTCTTGAACTAGAATGGATACATACATTGCACAGACAGACACACACACAGACGTAGGGCTAAAAATTGTCTTTACGTGTTCTAGAGCTCCCAAAACGTGTAAATCCGTCGAAAATTCCAGTTGCGATTTTCGACACGATTCCAATACTTTCCCTATACATTACCATGTTTTAACTAATAGTTGCAAATATGTTTGATAGATAGCATTATGTATGGCTTTATTTGTTTATACGCGCTTTGACGACTTTAAGTTCAATGATTAGACAGATGGTTGCAGTGTTTAAAAGGTACGTAGTCAAATACATTGGAACGCGTGGGTTACAACGTTAGAACTTAAAATTCCCGAGAGACAATTATCAGAAGAGTACCTGGATCATATGAGCTGTCAGAACTTCTCAATCAACAATTGTGGAAATAGGAGCAATTACAACGCGCCAAGTTGGCATTATCCATTACAGAGTGGATGAGTGAGGATTGCCAGATTCTCAACTACTGTCAATCGACGCAGCTCACGTAAACTTCCAACAGCACTCTTGAGAATCTTTAAAATAAGGCTCCTGAATAGGCAGGCTGACGCAACCGCCATTTTGACTCCAATGACTGATATTTGATATGTAATAGCCGTACTAAATTATTTTCGAAACGCTTCATTTATTCTTTAAATATTCCGTTCACAGACTCGGAGATTCGTCCACTAACATAAAGACATACGATAATATATATATATATATATATATATATATATATATATATATATATATATATATATATATATATATATATATATATGGACATCCCCTCAAGTTCAATTCGAGTCCAGGAATGCTTAAAACGTGCTTCTCCGTTGAAAACTCGAATTCGAATCTTCGACTGCGTTATAAGCCTTTCTTTATACATTATGTACTATGTTGTTGCTGAGACCCAGACCGTCCAACCTACCAGAAAAATGTAAGGTAACTGTTTGGACGGCCGGGAAGTGCCAACCAATTTAGACCGGAACCCAGTGGAGGAGGCATCCACAGGGACCATACCCTCTTTCCCTACCACCCACTTCTCGGAAGGACCTACAGACACACATGTTTAACGTGTTCGTACTCCGTGTGAACACGACCGCAGTTTTTTTAGTGGCGGGAATCGAACTCGGACCTGCCGAGTGCAACTCCCTCGCGTTAACCGCTGGGCTACCGAGCCCTATTATGTACTGTGTGTAGAAGAAAAGCAAAATAATTGATGGAAGCAAAGATTTTTCTCAATTTTCGTTCGCATTATTCTTTAAAAATATTTTATGCAAATTCTTAAAATTATTTTTTTAAATTTTCAGCACTACTGTCACACCGATATAGCGGATATAGTATTGGAATTATATGTAGGACGTTTTTTTTTTTACTTTCCCTACATACATAGATAGTATAACGTGTAGGGAAAGTATTATGACGGGGTCGAAAATTCAAATTCGAGTTTTGGACGAAAGAGCACATGTTTCAAGCATCCCTGATTTTTCATGCAAACATGTAAATTTCATGCAAACATGTAATGATTCAATTTTGTATACATTTTTCTAAAATGCAATTATGTTTTTGAAAAAAAAATGTCCATTTCAAATATGTATCAAGAGATGAAGAGGAAGGGTACCCGAAATGTCTGCTTTGGTCCCCAGTTACGCTAAGTCAGGTAAATGCAATCATTTGTAAGTTATTGTAAAGAGCCTTGCTGCCCCAACCGGGAATCGAACCCTGGATCCCCGAAGTAGTCAACCGACGCTCTACCATTGAGCTACTGGGATGAAATTGCAAACTCTTATTATAGAAGTGGACTTCTTCATTCTCCACACTCTAATGTCAGATTAGTGAGCAACTGGCAATCTGACTGACCACCTTTTGCTTTTATTACCTCAGGTTAGTCTCTTACTACTATTACTTTTACCCAGGTTAGTATCATGCGTGGTCGTTATCCTCTCAATTTGAAATCGGCGCTCCATCTTCCAGAGTCCATTGAATCTGTACTAATCGTACTAGGGTCACTTTCAAACCTCCGACATCCCTTAATCTTTGGCAAAATTATCTTAATGATTATATTTCCACCAGGACTGGTGATCCGGCTAGAATCCTGTCTTACCTCCCTATCGTGAATCCTAATTTACAAATTTTTAATAAATACCTCATTTACTTTCTTACTGGTCATGGCCCCTTTCTTGATTACCTATACTTTTTCAAAATCAAATCCATCTGTAACTGTATTTGCAATAAATTCGGTGACGTTGACCATTACATTTTCAATTTTCCTTTTTCTAAAAATTTTCATTTTTGCAAACCCTCCCCCTCTAATAAACCAATTTGGTTCTCCAAAGTTCGTTCAAATCCCTCTTCAGTAGATAAAATTAAAAACTGTATTCTTGTTGCCATGGAAATTTCTAATAAAGTGATCTAAGCTTATGAGTAGATTCTGCTCTGAATTAATTTGGATCAATGAATCCCTTTATTTCATTCTTATTAACTTATATGGACTTATTGTGTTCCCTCCATATTTTCTGTTTAAAAAAAAAAAAAAACTATGGTAACTGTTCTTATTTTCTCTGTTCTTTCTTTTTCTTTTAACTCTTTTCATTTGTATTTTTTCTGAATTTTCTTTTCTAAATTTTATTCTAAATTTCATAAATTTCTGTTTTTGCTTTCCATGTGCTTATTTTTTTTTCCTTTTCCATATATTTTTTTTTATATATATTTTCTAAATTTTACTTTAAAATTTTATTATTTTCTTTAATTTGAATCTATTTTTCATTGTGTTAATATACCTCACTCTAAATTTCATTTTTCAATGATCTTTTTATCTATATTAGCAATAACCCCTTTTCCCATTTTTGAAAAATGGACGTACTTGTCAAGTTCAAATACAATGTAAAACTGTCTGTTTAGCTACACTATTTTTCATCCATTGTTATCTTTCTAGACTTAAATAAATGTTCGTTTGGCGGGATGGTAGACATTGGGTGCCTCCTGAGTGCAGGAGGTATCCTTTCCCGGCCGTGAAGACTCTAAACCCACTATGTGAGTCGCACGGTCTTCAGACCTCCGACATCTTTGTACTAACCTACATAGTTGATTTGTTCGGACGCCGTCGTAAAGAATCTTGTTGCCACAACTGGGAATCGAATCCTAAAACTGGTCAGCCGATGCTCAACCGTTGAGATACTGGGACGAAATTGCAAGCTCTTATCGTAGACGTGGCCTTTGAATTATTTTTTCCATACGTCCCAGGCATACATAGATGGACATCTTTCCAAATGGGATCTAAATGCATTTAGGAAGTTTTAAAACACGTTTATTCGACAAAATCTAAAATTCAGATTTTTCTTGGGAAATAACGTACTTTTTATGCGATAGTATGAGATAAGAATTAAAATTTACGGTAAATCAATCTTACCGTCATTCGCAAACGTTGATTTTAATTCCTCCATTGAAATCATTTTTAATTTAAAATGTGCCACATGTATCAAACATTTTCTGTTGAGTTTTTAAAAGTTGGTTCCGCAGTCAACGTAGGTAATTAGGTTAAGTAAAAAAAAGTTCTATTGCTTAAAGAAAATGGTTCATTTTGTTTAAAGCGTCATGCAAATTTGTTCCAACTTTGTAACTCGTAAATTTTTACTTTTTTTTTTAATTAATTATTTTTAAAATTAAATCTTCCGTGGAAAAGTTTCTTAAAATGTTTTCCATCTTGTTTCTGAGTGTTTTTGTTTTAATTTTTATTTTGAGTCGTTGCTTGTAATTTAACTTTCGACGGCATATGTATGAGTACCATTTCTGTTTCTAAATAAACTTATGATATCTGCATTAAGTTCATTCAGAATGCATAAAAATATTATTTATACTATCAAGAGAATCAGTTTTGCTTAAGTAAGTTTTAAGTCCACTTCGACAGGCAGAGCTTGCAAATCCGTCCTAGTAGCTCGACGGTAGAGCATCAGCTGGACAGTATTAAGATCAGTGATTCGATTCATGGCTAGGGCAACAAGGTCTTTACAGTTTACACCAGAAATCGCTTGAAACTGTAAATTTGAAGCTAAAGTGCGTGTTTCTCATTGCAATGTTACTTAGCATACAATACGTAGCTAGCATGTATATATGGAAAGGATCGTGATAGGAACAGAAATTAAAATTGTAGTTTTCGACAGATTTACACGTTCTGGTTTATCCTATAAGTCTACTATATTTTATGAGATGTATCTTAGGGTCTCTAGGAAAGTGAGATGAGTGCGTCTGCACGAGCTGAAATTTTAGACTTTCACAAGAACCTGGCTCGGCAGAACCCGGCCCGAGTGCGAAGATATTTTTTCTTACTTTTTTAAATCCACCCCTCCTGAAAATCTGTAAGTCTCGACCCAATCCTGCATCGCTGCTAACTTTTTCATATATGTTTAAAACTAGATGATGTGTCCTTATTGGGGTAAATAAGGTTATGTAAAAATCTCGCCTGCTCCTAAAATCCTTGCACATATGCAACAAAGACAGATTCTATTTTTAGAACCCTACCAAAATCTAATCAGTAACAGGGTCACCGATAAGTGACTTATCTACTGAATTTTGTAAAATTTGACCAATTAACTGTTCAGCTATAGTGTGGATACATACAATTTTGCGAGCCATTTCGCAGAAAAAGACAGGTTCTTTTTTCCCGAATCGTACTAAAATCTAAACAGCAAAGTCCCCCACAAGTGATTTATATACCATACCCTTAATGGAACTTAATGGAACCCCAGAGTAGGGATCCATACTTTACCCTTAGTGGAAAAATCTGCAGTGAAACAATCCTCTTTCATGAATTGGTTGTGCCTAAATAATGAACTCTTTACTTATGAATCTCTGTTCAACTCCGAGGAAACATAAGTAACCCTTGGTTTACGTTTGAGAGGCCGGTAAAGATCAAAATGCTCCGTAATGTAGTTTTGTACCTCCAACAGAGTACAGAGAATGTCGAAGTCAGTACCGGAGCTCGATTCAATAGCGAGTCCTCCTCTGGCAATTTTCTAGACAGCATCCACTTTCAGGTTCAACTCGCCCATGGGAACAGCAGAGCACACAGTTTACAGATTATCCTCAAAAACTCCATCAACCTTAGGTTTAACAATGAGTACTTTAGATTGCGGTTTCAATCTAGGCCCACCACCACCCCTTGGGGCCTCCTGTCGGAGGGCCTCGGTATAACCAGAAGGTCCTGTCAGAGACATCCCTCCGGTAGCAGCACGTGGCCGACTTCCTCCAGAATCCTGTTCAACAGCACCCTTGAGATATTTCTCAAATTCCCTGAGGATCTTATTTTCAGAAAGCTTCCCTCCAAAGAAGGCAATTTCCAAGAAGATTTCCAATAGTCTCTTCAAGTTCAGATGAATGAGAGGACAAAATCGCCACAGGTTCCACCAGTGAGTGCCTCGCGCATTTCCTTCCGAACAGAGGCGGTTGCCTTTTCACTTTCAGCAAGACAGTCACAAAGTCTAGAGTTGTCCACCTCCAATTCAGAAACTTTCTTGATAAAACCAGCAATAGCGCCACGCTCACAGTTTGGACCTCCATAGCAGTCACCAATTCCTCCTCAAGGTCAGGAATTGTTTTGCTTCTAACTCCTAACATTAATTTCAGATCATCCACTCCCTTGATTAAATCCAAGATGCCTCCAGGTCCAACAGATTGATCTCCTTCCCCAGTAGACAATATCTCATGAATTCTAGATTCTCGATCATCCAATAGTTCGACAAAGCTCATTGTATCATTCACCGTGAAGATACAAAATAACTTTGTCATTTTGATGTGGTCGAAAATTGTTTGGTCTTCATGTTCAATAAAGAACGCACGAAGATCATTCAATCTCTTCAAGTAACTTTTGAACTATGGAAAATTATCATAAATCTCCATCAAGAAGTCGATCCAAAAGTTCAACCCCTGAACAGCAACCATCATAGAATATTTTCAGAAACGTTCCGAATATCAAAGCTTCCCGAAATTCAAAATTTTCCCGAACGATCCAAAAGTTCCAGTGAAACTATACCTGCAATCTCGTTCTAGCTTCATGCTGACGAGGAAAGCTAATTTGTGTTTTCGAGAAGACAGCAGAGGGAAAAAGAAACCTCCCGGAAGTTCGAAAAGGCAAAAGTAATCAATCAGCTTTTAAAATAAGATAGTTTTCTTAAGAGGATTTCACGGGGTTCGGTAGACACAGAAGACATCCAATAAATCGATGTATATCACAGTAAATATCGACAACGGGAGTAACACATCAAAAAAGGCGAGCGAGATCCAGAAAAAACTTTGTTAACATATGACGTCACACGGCAAAATGTATCAAAGTACTGAAGAATCAACTTAATGTATCCAAAAGGAGCTACAGCACTTCATACACTTAAAGAATGATATAATATTAGTCAAGGAGTACTAGATCATTAAAAGAAACAGTTTCTAGCATAAACAATCTTACTTCAAAAACGTCCTTAACTACGCAGTTATGAAGTCAACGTAGTCGAAACTTTAACATGCTACAAATAGGCAAAAAAATGCACCAAATACCACAAAACTACTACTGAAACAATCAGCATATACTATTAAGCAATACTATTGCATTTTAAATCTATAAATATAACTTTATCCATTAAAACAGACTTCGAACTTCCGCACATCAAAAAGTCAAACCGCCATTCATAAATGAACGTTTGGGAGTGTGAACTGAGAACGCGTTCGAGGTAAAAGGAAATTCCGCGACCCAGGCTACATGGTTTACCATGCAATTTAGAGCAATTTAATATGCGGCCGAGAAAATAGTTGAAGCCTCAACTCAAAAGAGGAAAGACACTTCCCCAATGTTTCTTTCTGAATTTTTTGGCCGGGAGGGCGAATAAAAGTTAAGGGGGGGGGGAGCAAGTTTTCTATTTGACCTATATAAATATGTATACATATATATGCTGTAGCATAAATAGAAGCTTGGTTAACATAAAATGTCTCCGGGGGAGCGAAGCCGCCCCACCAAGTCTGCCTGAAAGAAAAACTGCAGACCACAAGAATCTAATGGACAAAAGAAGCCGCTGATTCCGATGTGAAACGGGCGCACCCCTCAAAGACATCAAGAGAACACCAAACCCAGTGAACCCAAGAGAACACCCAACCCAGTGCACCCAAGAGAACAACACCCAACCGGCGAGAAACGCCGACGGAGACATTCGAAAAGCCCCCACGGCGGGCCGAGGACTGGCCCGCACAAGCCAAAGGGGGGGCCAAGCGGGCAACCGGTGCAACGCCGAAACGGCAACCCAGCACCACCCACAGAAATTTATTAAAACAATTCATATAAACTGCAAGTATAGCGTCCGAACAGAAACAATGTATCAGGATGGTATTTGGCCGTTCTGCTCCTGATACATGAAAAAGAAGCATATAGACCAAGTTGGGCAGCTCATCATTAATTAATATAAAGACCTTCATCAACGAATAATTATCCTTGGTCTAATACTCTAAATAAATGTTGTAGTGGTTATATTTTGAACAGAATTATCCTCCAAGGCAAGCTATAATAAAGCATAATTTAAATTAAATTAATTCCAAAAGGTTAGAGGCGATCAAATGGCAGGTATGGACCCAAATAACATTTATTTACATATATATATATATATATATATATATATATATGTATATATATATATATATATATATATATATATATATATATATATATATATATATATATACATATATATATATAAGATTTAAAATGCAAAACGATTTATAAAGGTGGAATGATTGTGTTAACAGTGTTGCAGTAAGGTTAAGGGGGATTCCGACCCCTTTTTCCTGGTTAGAAGCTAGCTTTGACTTCATGAAAACGCTCCCAGAGACTCTGCACGCCCGTAACAACAATCAGACATGTACGTGGGGATAAAATGTCCGAATCTCAGACAACATATAAAAAGGATCATAAAAACAATAATTGAAAATTTTACAAACCAACAGAGTGAGAATCAAGGAAGAGTTGTATAAAACGTATAGACTTCGGAGAGGGAAGCATACATATAAAAGTCACATCGAATAAAGAGTGCATTTAGAAAGAGAAACAAACATATTATCCTAGGTAAGAGTGGAGTTGTATTCCAGGATGTCGAATAAATTAACATAATTCTTATTTCTATATTTTGTGCAAAAAACATCGTAATAATGTTGGATAAAGCGGAAGGGATATGATTGTTCCCGAGTTTCGTTGATTAAATGTATTAAGCATTTATTAAATTGTGTAACAGATGAGTTTAATAGTCTGTATCTGTTCAAGTGATTTATGATTAAATTACGTAGTGCGTTTAAACTTAGGTTAGTATTCCAATGGGTAAAATGAACATGGTATATTGATTATCCAATCCAACCATGACGTCATCAACGAATCAAAAGAAAGGAATTTCACTGATTAAATGAGTGCCTTTCTCGTAATGATGCAAGTAAAAATCCGCTAGTAACGAGGAACACCCCCCTCCCATTAGGATGCCTTTAATCTGTCGAGAAAATGTAATTCCATTATACATAATATTCTCAAATAAGACAATCTTAAGTAAAAATCCGCTAGTAACGAGAAACATCCCCCTCCCATTGGGATGACTCATATTGATTATCCAATCCAACCATGACGTCATCAACGAATCGAAAGAAAGGAATTTCACTGATTAAATGAGTGCCTTTCTCGTAATGATGCAAGTGAAAATCCGCTAGTAACGAGGAACATCCCCCTCCCATTGGGATGCCTTATATTCCATGGTGAATGGAATATAAGGCATACATATTCCATGTTTGATTTTACATTCTACCAGTCGTGTCTTGAACTGATGGAATCGGAATCAACGAATGTGGGAACAGTTGATTTCCTAGACATCACTATTTATTATGATTTGGAACAGAAACTAAGTTATAAAATATTTGACAAGAGACATTAATATGATTGCAATATCAATTATTTTACCCATTGGAATACTAACCTAAGTTTAAACGTACTACGTAATTTAATCAACGAAACTCGGGAACAATCATATCCCTTCCGCTTTATCCAACATTATTACGATGTTTTTTGCACAACATATAGAGATAAGAATTATGTTAATTATCCGACATCCTGGAATACAACTCCACTCTTACCTAGGATAATCTGTTTGTTTCTCTTTCTAAATGCACTCTTTATTCGATGTGACTTTTACCTTGGTGACTTTAATATGTATGCTTCTCTCTCCGAAGTCTGTACGCTTTATACAACTCTTCCTTAAATTAAATCTGTCGGTTTTTAAAATTTCCAATTATTGTTTTTATGATCCTTTTTATATGTTGTTTGGGATTCAGACATTTTATCCCCACGTACATGTTTGATTGTTGTTACGGGCATGCAAAGTCTCTGGTAGCGTTTTCATGAAGTCAAAGCTAGCTTCTAACCAGGAAAAAGGGGTCGCAATCCCCCTTGACCTTACTGCAACCCTGTTAATACAATCATTCCACCTTTATAAATCGTTTTGCATTTTAAATTTTATATTTCAAGTTTTTGATAGTGCGGCAATATGCGCCTTTCTCTTTCCTGAATTTTTAACTTTTTGGGATTGTAATTTATACATATATATATATATATATATATATATATATATATATATATATATATATATATATATAATTAAAGTAGGGGTATTTAGAATCCGATAGTGAGAAAACTATTGGGCCACAAACTCGACCAAATCTGTAGTAAATACTATTTAGATCATGGGGTGTTGATTTTTAAAAGAAAAAAAAAGTTCGGATTTTTTTGCACCGCGGGCCAAAGTGGCGCTGAAAGGTCTATTTTTGGAGTAAAATAGGCATAGGAAGTACAGAAAGTTCCGTCAAAATGCTGAGAGGTATCGAACAATGCTGCTGAACTTTGTTATTCCGCCACTTCAACAGAGTTGATGTCTTGAATCTACGATATTTATGCAGAATGGAGCACCCCCACATATTGGATTGCGCGTACAGGAGGTCCTACGATAGCATTTTACAAACAACCGAATAATTAGTCGAGCGTTTCCTATGAAGTGGCCAGCCCTTTCGCCTGATCTGACCCCTGATGACTTTTGGTTGTGGGGTCATGTACAGCACTTGGTATACTAAGGGAATGTGGATAATTTAACAACTTTGAAGAACCGAATAGCATTGCAAGTCAAGCAAATCAATGGAGATCTGCTGCATTCTGCAGTAGAGAATGCTGTTCAGAGAATGCACTTTGGAACATATGCAAGGAAAACATATTGAATCACACATGTAAATAATGTCAATATAAAAATTAATGTCATACGTATGTAAATGTAAGATGCAAATCTAAATATAAGATGTACTAAATACGTATAAAATATAAATGTGATGTCATTTTCAAAATGCATGTCAAATATTATATACTTCCTATGCTTGTTTTACTCCAAAAATGGACCTTACTTTGCCTATTTTACTCCAAAAATAAAACGTCACACTGGCCCGCGGTGGCAAAATTCCGAACTATTTCTTTTTCTTTTAAAAATCAAAGCCCCATGGTCTAAATAATATTTTCTGCAAATTTGGTTGAGTTTGGCTAAACAGTTTTCTTACTATCGGACTCTAAGCACCTCTACTTTAATTATGGCCACCCTGTATATATATATATATATTATGGAAAATCATTATATTGATCGTTCATATTAACTTAATAAAAGGCAAAATATTATTTAATTGTAGAATTGATAATTAATATCTCTTATAACATGCATATTTCATATTTATCAAATTTTGAGTTTTATAATTAATGTCTGTCAGGGGCGATATTTTAAAATGCTTACTTCATTGAATAAAATTCCATATATACTATTATTAGAGCGCCATAATTAATTATTATTTTAAGTCAGTGATCGATAATTATAGTCACAAAGTCTATACTTAAAAGAGGCTTTTATCCATTGAATTTTGTATCTAATTTATTTAAGATACTTTATTAAGACGTGTCAATAAATGGTTGAAAATATGAATTACACTTACATAAAGGGATGTACTTGTTTCTGCCAAGGTCTGGGCTTCATTTGATTTCGCCTGTTTATCTATATTAGATTCAGAATTATAAAGTTCTTTCTCTCCCAAATGTGAGAATAGTTTATAACAGCCTCCAAAGGCTTCCTTCATTGTCTTGACTGAGTTTTACTTTGATTTCATTCACCATTAACCGGAATTATGTCATATTAAGGTGTGGTTCATCAAAACTGGCAGAGTTTGTGACGTTCCATCTATATCCATCTCCATCGGTCATCAATTGAAATTAAACGACAATTCGATTCTCTCCAAGTTCATTTTATATATAAAAAAGTGGTCTCTCTATATATAGACCAGGCACTAGACCCAGCGTTTCCGACTCATTAAGTCTAAAGTCGGCTCAAACCCATCGGACTCATATCCTGAATCTCAGGCACTCGATTCATTTTGCCAGTATAGAGAGGTAACTAGACTAAATGTGTACTAGACTAAATGTTTAACCATCATGTCTGAAGAAAAGGCCCAGAGCGGCCGCCACAAGGCCGGATCACACTTGCAGAAAAAATATAACGCTGCTTACATTTTCTCTCCTCTAACTAACGCAGTATGCGCTAGGAAGGCGCTGTACTAATGGGCATTTAAATTACCATTTCATCCTACCTTATTTAAAGCATGCTTGCAATTGGAACTATGGATCTACAACCAACGGTTTAAAAAATATTCCACTGTTAACTTTCTATGGGACACTCTGCATACAAAACACTAAATCGAATTACATCTAATTGGATTATTTAACGTGACCATACAGATAAAGTGATTAATAATATTCGCTAATGCATGAACAAAAACACAATATAGTACAATAATACATTTTTGTAAAATAAAAATAAGTGGCAATGCCATAATTATTAAACATACTATTTATATAATTCGTATAAACAAACATAATAAGGCGAAGTTATCCACAAAAGTCAAAAGAATCAACAGGGTATCAAAGAGAAAACAAACCTTCAGAAACTGAATAAAAATACTCGTACATTAAAAGGTCAAAGAAACAGAAATCAAAGCCCAAGCAAATTACCCCCCCCCCCCCCAAAGATATAAGTAAAACACAAATTAAAAGAACAGGGACTCCCCGGAAACGAAAATAATCAATCAAGAGCTACTACAAAATATTTTTAAATTAAAGAATAGCAAGTCAACAAAGTAGAGCTATACCCCGAAAAACCGAGGAAACCAAAAGAAAATCCAAACAGAACCACCAAGAACCTACAAAACCAGGCCATAAAATAAGAGAGCAAAAGTGGTGAAACAAAATTTCAAAACGAAACAAAAAATAACCTCCAATAGTCCCCCAGATCCCGAGCAATCATGGTAAGAGGGGATCCCAAAACAAACCCAATGAGCGTCAAATGATAAAACAACAAGCAACTGAAACCCAAATGGATAAAGGGTAAAAAGAAATGGAGAAATGGACCCCAGAATAATTGCGACCCTCGGCATTCGCCAACTTTGGTGAAAAAGGGCTCTATCAAAGCGCATTGACAGACCGCCCACCCACACGACTAACATAAATCAAACTCTAAAGTGGTCCATTCAGAGTTGTATTTGAGCCATTACGGCATTTGAATATGTGCTCTTTTAATTGGAAGAAACAACTCTTAACAACTGAACCATTATTAATGTAAAGAATAAGGTGAAAGGTTGAACAAATTGAATCTCCTCGAGTGGAAATGCTCTTAGAAAAGATATGCTAGTCATAGATATAGACAAACACATTCTTTGTTATCGTTGAAAATGAATTCGGGAGTCATTGACAGGTTCCTGTTCGTTGTCTTTATTCCCAGGCATTAACTTCGCAATTTCAAGTGTACTTATAATTCGAAGTCAGTGTTCTGCCTCTTGCTCTCAATAGAAAGTGTATATCATAAAATGTTTTCATATGATTCTTTCAAAGGAGTCATTTGGAAAAGGTATTTAAAGAACATGGATTTAGATCTATTTTGTTTTCTTTATGCACCACTTACTTTCTTCATACTTTTTATACACTATTGTATAGATAAAGTATTGTTGTCGCAAAAAGTTTCGAGATTTTGACGCGTAAGCAAGTTTAAACCTCCAATCTCGAACACTAGGAAACATGTGCATGAGAATATATGTGAGTGTATGTGAGAGAGAGGGATGAACACGAAAACTTATGAACCATTGGCAAAGCATCAGAGGAGACAAGATAGACACTGCCTACCCAAATAATTTATAACTATGTAACTTTAATTGAAATTATATAATATCTATAATAATAAAGGAAGATGTCTGTGTGCCTGTTTGTGTCATCCTGTCATCTGTAATGGAAAAACTCTCCTTCCCCCGTAGTGTATCCTTTATGCAAAATTTGGGCGAGTGAAGCGAGGTGGGACATAAATCAAATCTCCATCTTTCTATACACAGTTGTACAGTGGAGAAGGCATGGTAAATAATTCCATAATCCTTTTATTATTCGACGTATTTGTAAACAAATGTGTATCTTCTCAGTTGGGGGTATAAAGAATCAGTCTTACCACACTATTGTTCACCTCACTATTGTTCACCTCATTATTGTTCACCTCATTATTGTTCATCTCACTATTGTTCAACTTTTTAAACGGATTCTGTTTCCCTCCCGAGTGAACTACGTGTCCATGAGCGATCTGTGAATACAACTGAGAAGATCTCGTTTTGCAGTCCTACATAATATTTAATGGACAAGGAACGTTAATCCAATAAACTTAAAATTCGGTGTGTAATAGTTCTGTAATACTACATCAAAGTTAAGACTGGATAAAATTGGATGCCTGTGACGAGCTTCGCATCCTTGACTGTGTTGGGGGCCCTAAGCGATCGCTCAGTTCGCCTATCCTAAATAATCATGTAAGGTGCAGGGCCGGGTTTATACTTTCTCTCTATATTAAAAAAAAAAAGTAGCGTCGTCGCTGTTTGACAAATTTCTCGTTTCTCGAGAATCTTTGCTTATTACCGCAAAAACTATTGCATATAAAAATATGAAATTTGGTACACTTGTAGAAAAGCTTTGGAGAAGGCGCTGAAATAAACTGTTTTTTTATATATGTTGCAGTTTAAGAAATCTTTAATGTCAAAGTCAAAATATTTGAACTGCGAGTTCGCGTCCTGGATAGACTAACAATAGCAAAACCACGAATTTTTGCAGGCAGGTACCTAAATGGGTGAATTTTTGCAGGACGGAGCGCCTTTTTTTTTAATTTCGATGTAGTTTTAGCGATATTTTATTTGTTATGCACTTGTGCAATGAACTTTTTTTTCTTTGCACGTCTAGCGATTTCTCCGTCTCGTACCGTAAAAACTATAGCATACAAAAATATGAAATTTGTACATTTATAGAAAAACAATAGAGTAACACGATGGAATAAACAGTTTATCGATTTAAACTTTAGGTTGGCATGAAATAGCTCTCGAAGCTAGCTCATGATCAAAGAATTCAGTTTTGGGATTCCCTGGGCTAAGAAAAATCCCTGCTTTTCCCTTCTGCGGAAAATAGGCAGGGATAGCAAAGAGATTTTTGGAAGTAAAAATTTTAGGAGAGATAGCTATGAAGCGAGTTCTGCGACTGCAGCGTGTAGGAGGCGAAGCCTCCCTAATGGGGTTGGGCGAACGGAGCAAGCTGGGGGCAGAGACTTCTAGTGTTTTAAAAATCTCAATTCTGACGGATTTTTGTTAAAATGTTTCGCTTCATCAGATGTACTGTTCTGGGAATCTAAGCGTCCATACCTAGTATAATTCCACATGCGAGGTTTCTGGCCGGTTCGTGTTCGTAAATCATTTCATAAAATTCTTGTCCCCAGATTTTTTTTTTTGAACTTTCGAAGCAACAAATTCAATGTCTTGGAGCCGTAAGCGATCGCTTAGTTTGCTTATGGTAAACCCTCATATGACGTATCCTGTTAGGTCAGTTTTCGTACTAAAAACTGTGGGTTTTTCGATTTGTGTTAGATTGTTTCCCAGCATCGTATTGACTCTGCTGGGAACCCTAAACGACCGCTTTTTCCGCCTATCGTAAACCCGCGTGATTCTTTGGGCTGAACCGAGTTTGTATTTAATTTTAAAAAAATTCCGTCTTCGGAATTCTGTTAAATACTTTCGTAGCATCGGGCGGCTGAGTCCACCTACCGCAATCAAACAAGCCCCTTGCCCACCCCAAGGTATACGACAAAGAACAAATCATAACGATAGCAAGCCCGCCCCGCCTGGCACATGCACCAGTCCTCGACCAGTAGTCCGGGGCCCACCACCGCGGACCAAGGTTGGCGCAACCAAGTCCGAATCCCGTTCAGCTGCCGCAGCGTAGCAAGTCGCTCCCCGCAGGTCGCCATACAGGCCAAAACAAGTCCAAATAGAGGAAAACCTGCAACCACCAAAATGCTATCCATGGAGTGTCATTCTCCGCTGAAAGACTTAAGTTTATTCAAAAGAAAAATAACACACTACACCCTTGGATAGTTTACGTCCACCTACTGTAAATGGACATGTGAGGTTTCGATCCAGACCGAGAAAAGTCGGGTCCTGTGGGTTACTGTTAAAATATTGGGCGGCATCGGATCTACTGCCAGAGGGGCAACAAGGCAGAAGAGTCCGCTTATCGTAAAATTGACATGCGAGATTTTGGGTCATCGAGGCTTGTACGTAGTTTTAAAGCATTCTAGTTTACTCCAATTTGCAAACAGAGTGAAATTTATGTCCTAGTATATATAATAATTACGTCTACATATATATATAAATATAATAGTAAAAATTATATATAGAAAAATTATCCCTCTACAATTTTATTCTCCCCCGTCCCCTCCCTCCAGGTCTGAAATAAATAAACACTTCTTAGCTCAACCTCACTTCCCGCTAATTTTGCCTTTTCTTCTTATTTACATTTTGGCCTGTTCGTTCATTCCAATAACTATTAAATTCTTCGTTTTAAAAATGAACAAATCAAGTTTAAATTGACATTGTAAAAGTTAAGAGTTCATATTTTCTTCGTTAAAAATAGAATCTCGCTAAACGCTGACTCGTTCCAAATGGGTTCTACCGTGTATCCTTCGATTTTTTAATAAATTTTGAATAACAGCAACGGATATCAAGAAATATGTCTTTTTTAAGAAACCTGCTGAAAAGTGTCTTGTATTTTTCTTCTTTTTTTCTTCTCTGAATTCAGACTTTCTAAATCCGTAAGCCTTCATCCGAAATCCCTTCACGGAAGGAACTGTCAGAAATATCATTTCTGAAATCCTATCATTTCCTCTGCATGCTATTTTTGTAAAAACGTAATGTTCTTCAAATGTTTGAGAGAAAGAAAAACAAAGGAATATATAAATTTAACTTCACAAATATCATGTAAAATGGAGACATAATGACTAGCTAATCTTTTTTTTTTTTAAATATAAAGCCCGAAACTGCAAAAGTGTTTAGTTTTAAAAGTAAATTTTATTTTGTCATAATATGAACAAATTTATTGGCTTTAGAGAACTTTTCATTTTAACTTCTATTCTGTTTTCGGGTTCCAGTCCTATTTTTCGCACAAATAATTTATTTTTTGCCCAAATATAATTTAGTTTTTTTGATTCCTGTTTTAATTTTCGTCCATTTTTTAGTGTTTCGTGTTATGCATCTAGGCTCTCCAGGATATTTTTCATCTCCAATCTATAAGTGTGTTACTCCAATTACCAGTCACGTTCATTGCTTTCATTAATGTCCATTGCAAGTCAATCTAATGGCTCGCTTGTACGTAGACGATTTTCTATAGCCAATTCCATACTGTCAAGCCACTAAGGTTCCATTTGCCAACAAGACAACGCTCGACCACATACTACACAACTTCCTCAACAATGTATTCGATAATTTAATACCGTCCAATGGCTATCTGGGTCCTCTGATCAATTACCAATAGAACACGTCTGGGACATGCTGGGACGGCCATTACAGCTTTCTCAGAATACCACTGAATCAGCTAACCAGTTGCAACATTTGTGGCAGAACCTAAAGCAGACGGACATAAGCCACTTTATTGACTCTATACCTCACCGAATATCGGTTTGTATAGTTAGCTGCCAGGGAGGATTTACCATATACTAAAATGTCACCATCTTGTTACCAACTGCTTGTTGCTTAATAAAACTTTTTTTGCTCCCTAATTCTAATCATTTGCATATCTCCTCAAACGATGCATGCCGAGTTTCGTGGATGTAGCTCAAATTCTTATGGGTGCATATATTTTTTGCAACATTGTGTATTTTCGCGTGTGAGAATTATTCGATTGTTAAGGCTGACTGGCTGTGTTCTTGCTGTATTTAAAAAAAAGTAAATACCAAATATATAAGAAA
Source organism: Amaurobius ferox (assembly GCA_951213105.1). Taxonomy (NCBI): domain Eukaryota; kingdom Metazoa; phylum Arthropoda; class Arachnida; order Araneae; family Amaurobiidae; genus Amaurobius; species Amaurobius ferox. The sequence goes on from OX578136.1 coordinate 14,408,542, forward strand.
TATATTTTTGGGGAATCCGACAGGGGACATCTAAATTGACAGGATGGATATATTGATTTACACGAATAATCCCATGCACAATTCTGTTCCTGAGATAAACAGTATAGGATTTACTATGAAACTATTAAGTTTCATCTTAGGGCTCCCAGTTAAACAGGAGACCCCCATCAGAAGATACAGTATTTTCAGGATTTTGGGGCTGTTGTAAAGTAATCTAGTGTTTACATTGGTGGTTTTTTATTCAAGTTTTTATCCTACCGTATTGTCAATGAAATACTTTGCTCTGAAGTAAAAGTTCATTAATTTGAATTTCTCCTTATTCAGGTGCTTTAAAAAGCAATCACATTTCAGTGATATATGAATTCGAATTCTAAATTTCTCTGTAATTCAGGCGCTCTTTCTGGTGGTTAAAAAACGATCACATTTTAGTGACATATGAATTCGAATTTTGATTATTTTCTTTCAGGGTGACGTGCCTTATATTCCACTCACGGACAATGAAAGTTGCGCACCAAGAAGAAAACATGGTACAACCGCGAAATGGTGTAAATAGCTAGAGGGCGGGCTGGTATGCAAATAATTCCAGTCTGGTGTGATGGCGCATGACCGTACACCCGTGAGTGGCGCTGCAAGCATGAGCCAGCGGCCTTATATACCTGTGTGTAATCAACGCCCCATCAATGCGAGAAGCTTCGGCTGACGCAAGCACGAGTACGGAGTGAAAAGAGTGATGGCTAGACGCCAGAAACGTCCATATACGCAACTGACGGACTTCGAGCGAGGCGTGATCATCGAGCTGAAAACCGCAGGGTGGTCAGCTCGCCGGATAGCCCGCTACATGGATCGTTCGAAATATATCGTCCGATGGTGTTGGAAGCACTGGTCACGGGATGCAACCCAGATACGGAGGAACGACTCCGGACGGACCAGGCATACCACGAGAAGAGAGGATCGAATGATCATGCGTCAGGCACGTATAGAGCCCACGGCGACCCGATCCGCGATACAGGCACACGTAGCGGCTCCTGTGTGCCAATGAACCATATCTAGACGCCTGAAGGAAGTGAATCTGCGATCCCAGCTTCCCTTACCTGTGCTGCCGTTAGCACGGAAACATCGGCGGCTCCGGTTGCAGTGGTGCCAGGCCAGAGCAACGTAGAACGCCACAGATGGGAGATGTGCGGTGTTTAGCAATAAGTGCCACTTCGTTTTGGGGACCGATGAATAGCGTGTCCGGGTGTGGAGGTCCCCTGTACAACGCCACAATCCGAATCTCGTTATCAAGCGCTACACAAGCCCCACTGCAGGCATCATGGATTGGGGAACCATAGCCTACGACAGCCGATCCTCTCTAGTAGTGGTATCTGGAACATTGACGGGCCAGCGGTACGTGGATGAGATCCTACGACCCCATGTGCTCCCATTCGTATTCGTTACTGGGATTCCAGGTGCGCAATTCCAGCAGGATAATGCCCGAGCGCACACGGCTCGGGTCGCCCAGGACTATCTGGGTCATGTTTAAACACGTCCATGGCCCGCCCGCTCCCCAGACCTGTCCCCCATCGAGCATGTTATGGGACCCGTTGAAACGTCAGCTGCCTCGTTGCCGAAATTTTCGGGAGTTGTAACGTAACGTCCAACAGGTGTGGACTCGTCTGCCGCAAGACAACATCAGGCATCTGTTCGACACCATGCCGAATCGTATTGCTGCTTGTATCGCAACAAGAGGCGGTGCGACGCACTATTGAGGATGACCGGAGTGTGTACCACCACAGCTCACTCTGTACGTGTTCTGCTGCGTGGTTTTTATGATCATGTATATCATTCATCTGTATCTTTCCATCAACAAAATTTCAGGTCCATTCTATGCTTCCTTCATGGTGCGCAACTTTCATTGTCCGTGAGTGTGTATTTAAGAAACGCTTCTCTATCTGTCTATATGTCTATCTTGGAGACAAATTTGTTGCACTATCGCCATGTCGGCGACTTTTAGACGATAATTCAATATCTCGAAATTAAATTTGTACCCAGGGGCTCGTTTTATATTTTATGAAGAGCGACCAGCACGATCGCCATTTGAGATCGACAATGCCAAGCCTGACATTTGAATTCGATGCAGCTAAATATTACTGCATGGCTTTAACTCTAATAAGAATGTTTGAAAAAGAAAAGATAGCAGTATGCAGTAGTATCGCTTATGTTTAAAATTAAAAACACATGATTGATTGTTAACATATTGATGGCGCCACTGTCCACATGACGTTAAGCTTGAACTTTCAATGTACGGCATCATAAAAGCTGCCAAATATACGGCATCATAGAAGTTGCCAAATGTATGGCATCATAAAAGTTGCCAAATATACGGCATCATAGAAGTTGCCAAATGTATGGCGTCATAAAAGGTGCCAAATGGCGATTATAGCTCGAAAACAAAATCTGATGTGGGCAGTACATGACTTTGTCTGCAGATTTATATCCACGTTCTCTTTATTTTAATTAAATTTAATTCACTTTCAATTCAATTTTTGTTCTCATTTGGTAACTGGATTTATTTTCAAAGATGGCTTAGGTAAATTACGAAAAAACTAAAATGTCTCGAAAACGGCTAGTCCTAGGGTAATGGGGTTGGTCTTATTCTTTTCTTCGTTAAAAATTAAGTATAAAACAAGCATTTAATGGATATATTTGAGCATACGTACTTTTTTATTTTAGATTTTGACGAGTTTTGCAGGCCATTTTGCAAAAAAAGACAGGTTGTTTTATTTCGAATCGTACCAAAATCTAATCAGCACCAGGGTGACCCATAAGCGACTTATCTACCGAATTTTGTGAAATTCGGTCTATTAGTTTTTCAGCTACAGGGGATACAGGCTTTTACGAGCCATTTTGCAAAAAAAATGGCGGGTTCTTTTATCCCGAATCGTACCCAAAACTAATCAGCACCAAATTCGCCCACAAATGACTTACCTACCAAATTTTATGAAATTCGGTTCATTAGTTTTTAATTAGAGTGGATACAAAATCTGCACAGACAGACAGACAGACACACAGACAGACACACAGACAGACACACATACACACAGACAGACACACAGACAAACACACATACACACAGACAGACGTAACGCCAAAAAAAAATTTTTTTTTTCTGTATTCTAGAGGTCTCGAAACGCGTAGATCCGTCGAAAACTCGAGTTGCGATTTTCGGCATGATTCCAATACTTTCCCTATACATTACCATGTACTGCAGGGAAAGTAAATATCGAAAATTGAATGTTGTATAGAGCCCAAGATTTTAGTCTTATATGGGTCTCAGATAACAGGTCGCTTCATAGAAGATGTTAAGTAATGAATCAGTAGAAGGATTTTCTCGGATATAGCCATCTTAAACTGGAGCGAAGCTCAACGATCAACTTATCTGCCTGTGAGACCTACTTTGAGCACCACTGTATATGTTTGTATTGCACTACTGGAATAGTTAGGTAGAATATTTCATGAAGGTGCAGAGTCCACTTCGACTATAAGAGCAACGTCGTCCCAGTCGCTCAACGGTAGAGCGTCGTCTGTCCAGTTCCAGGGTTCGATTCCCAGTTGGGGCAGCACGGTTCTTTACAAAGATATGTAAACATTTCAACGGATTCCGTTTTAACATTATCTTCATAAGCTCTCAATAGCAGTATCTTCATTTTATCAGATATATTACACTGATTATAATAGTATTTTAGAAATTTAAAGAGCACACAATTATCTGATTCACAAAGATTCGCCCCATTTTATTTATTTATTTATTTATATTTTTCGATTTCTCTAGTTTACCTTAATTTATTACTTTTCCTGCAATACATAGTAATGTATAGGGAAAGTATTGGAATCATGTCGAAAATCGCAACTCGAGTTTTCGACGGATCTACACGTTTCGAGACCTCTAGAATACGAAAAAGCTATTTTTAACGTGACGTCTGTGTGTGTATCTGTCTGTGTGTCTGTCTGTCTGTGTGTCTGTGTGTCTGTGCAATGTATGTATCCACTCTGACTCAAAAACTAATGAACCGAATTTCATAAAATTTGGTAGGTCACATCCAAGTCACTTGGATGTGACCCTGGTGCTGTTTAGATTTGGGTACGATTCATAAAAACAGAACCCGCCTTTTGTGTGAAATAGCCCGTAAAAATTCCAATTATCCGCTCTAGCTAAAATACTAATTGACCAAATTTCGCAAAATTTGGTTGATAAGTTACTTATTGGATACTCTGGTGCTAATTAGAATTTGGCACGATTCGGAAAAGAAGAACCCGCCTTTTTTGCGAAATGACCAGCAAAAATTTCATGTATTCACTCTAGCTAAAATACTATTTGACCAAATTTCACAAAATTTGGTTGATAAGTTACTTGTGGGATACTCTGGTGCTGATTAGATTTTGGTACGATTTGGAAACCTGCCTTTTTTACGAAATGAACCGCCAAAATTGCCAAAATCTAAAAAAAAAGACTAAGTAGTGTATGCTCAAATGTATCAAATAACTTCTTGTTTTATACGCAAGATATACATTTGAAGAGGAAACATTTGAAGAGGAAAATAATTTTACACATTTGAAGAGGAAAATAATATAACACACTCCGTTATACTTTAGAACTAACCGTTCTCAAGATATTTGAGATTTCTTGCATTTTTGTTATGCCGATTTCGGAAAAATGTCCAATTACCAAATAAAAGCAAAAATTGAATTAAAAATGCAAATTTAGTGTTATTTGGTTTAGTGTTATAGGGCAAATTTAGTGTTTTATACTCAATCTAATGAATTATTAAAGAAATAAATAAAGTATGAATTTGAGTCTCCAGGAAAAGTCATGTACTGCCCACATCAGATTTTTTTCATTGAAATTAAGATTCTGCAAACAATTAATATTGACGAATATCGAGAAATGAATAGTCAGTGTAAGAAAAACAGGCGTATGAACACAAAACTAAATGACTAATCAACAGCATATTCAAGTTAACATGGCACTCGAAAATCTGGTATTTTAATCTGAAACCTGATGCAACAGCAGAGCAGTTGATATATTATCAAAACATATTTCTTGTTTAGAATAGTCCTGTTATGTGGAACGTGATCATTTTCATTTTCTCTTTTATTTACAGTTTATTCCAGGCTTAATTATGTGTGCCTCGTCTTAAAATCTGTTTATGCATTCGTCTTAAAATCTGTTTATGCATTCGTCTTAAAATCTGTTTATGCATTCGTTTATTCGTTTAATTCAGTGTGTACTAAAAGAGTTTGCGCGCGACAATCTTTTTCATTATTTCAGCCATCATAAATATCTGTGTCAAAAAGACAACGCTCTTCTATATATGACATCAAAGAGATGAAAGCCAAAACAGAATATCTGTACTTTTGGACCATGTTTCGAACAAACTTCAGTTAAATACAAAACAACTTTAGAAAATAAAAGTATTTCTTTTTACTTAAAAACATATGTACAAGTCTGAGCTCTATCGTGCGTGAAAGGTCCATCATCAGAGGTATATGAAGGGGGGGGGAAGTGCAGTAGGCAATTTATACCCAGCAAAACCGCGATCCAAATATGCATATCATTAACGGCCGAAAAGTACAAGTATAACTTCACTCAATAAGTCTCCGGTCTGGCACACATATGGCAACACTGTTGACAGATCCATATGATTTCTGGATAGTACCAACCTTCAAACGACACGTGTCAAAATTTCATGACATTCTAACAATTAGTTTATAAGTTACAGTGGTTTTAGAGACCCCAGTTTTGTAATTTTCAAAACGATGGATAAAAAACAATTTCGTGTGTTGATTAAACATTGTTTTTTGATGGGGAAAAATACTGTTGAAGCCAAACAGTGGCTTGATAAGCGTAGTGAAGACTCTGCACCAGGGAAATCAATTATTATTGACTGGTATGCTGAATTTAAACGCGGTCGTACAAACACCGATGATGCTGAACGCTCTGGTCGCCCAAAATCGGCAGTTTTTCCGGAAAACATAAAAAAAGTCCACAAAATAGTTTTGAAAGACCGTAAAGTGAAGTTGCGTGAAGTAACTGACACCTTAAAGATATCATAAGGTAATGTGTTTACAATTTTACACGAAAATTTAAGCATATGTAAGTTGCTTTCGAAGTGGGTGCCGCGTTTGCTCACACCGTACGAAAAACAACAACGCGTCGACGATTCAGAGCGCTGCTTGGAGTTGTTCAAGCGAGATAAGAAGGCTTTCTGGCATCGGTATGTGACAATGGATGAAACATGGATCCATTACTACACACCTGAATCAAAAAGATCGTCAGCTGAGTGGACAGCAGCCGGTGAAAGTCGTCCAAAGCGACCAAAAACCTAAAAGTCAGTTGGCAAGGTTCTGGCATCCGTATTTTGGGACGCGCATGGTATTTTGTTCATCGACAATCTTGAGAAAGGTAAAACTATCAATAGCGATTATTACATGTCATTATTGGATCGATTGAGTGTAGAAATCAAGAAAAAACGACCTCACATGCAAAAGAAAAAAGTGCTGGTCCACCAAGACAATGCTCCGTGTCGCAAGTCGATGAAAACGATGGTTAAATTATATGAATTACGCTTCAAATTGCTTCCTCACCCACCGTACTCTCCAGATCTGGCCCCCCAGCGACTACTGGCTTTTTGCAGACATCAAAAAGATGCTCCAAGGAAAGAAATTTGGCTCAAATGAAGAAGTGATTGCCGAAACTGAGGCCTATTTTGAGAGCAAAAACAAATCGTTCTGCAAAAAAGGCATCGAAAAGTTAGAGGAAGGGTGGAAAGTTAAAAGGTGGTGGAAAGTTAAAAAACTCACTATCACCATTCACTATCACTACTTTAAAAAAGTCTGGCAAAATAGATTAATAGTTAAAACTGTCACAACAGAATATCCAAAGAGAACGACCATGATTAAAAAATTTCTTAGCTTTCCAGTCAAATATATGCAAAAGCAGAACAACTTTATCGAAAACAACATCAACTATCTGGAATAAAGATTGCTAAGCAAGATGTCGCTAATTTACTAGCAGATCCAGCACTTTTCATAAATGCGTAAACAATCGTTGATCTATGATGACTCTGACATTTCTGACACGGATATTTATCAGGATTGAAAGGCGTTTTCAAAAATATGAATTTTCTTTTAATAAATCCTTTTTGAATCAATAATTGTTTAGGGGGGTTTCACTAATAATAAAAATAATTAACTCTGGTCTTACCGGAAATCTCAAGTGCATGAAATATTAGCTAAATAATGGCGGATGGCATGTTATCTACATCCTGGAAATTTCGAATCAATGTCATAAAGTTCCGAATAATTTTTGTTTTTCAGCTAAAATTGTCATCTGACTTACTGTATATATATATATATATATATATATATATATATATATACACAGTAGGTCTGAAAAACTGTAGCCAGACGTTTGAGAGAAGGAGGACTATACGGCCGCAGACCTGTTTTGAGTTTCCCTTTGTCCAGACTGCACCGTACCGCCCTTTCGCAATGGTGTCGTGAGCATCGCAATTGGCCCGAACAGGACTGGGCTTGCGTACTATTCTCAGAGGAGAGTAGGTTCAGTCTGTCATCGGATTACAGACGTCAACTGGTCTGGCGTGAGAGTGGTACTGCTTGTCGTCCAGAAAATATCCAGAAAAGGGACCAATATCCGACATGCAGTATTATGGTATGGGCCTGCATCACGAGCAATGGCCGCACGCCCCTACATGTGATTGCAACTGGGAATATGGCCGGCCAACGATATATTGGTGACGTTCTACTGCCTCATGTTCGCCTTTTCCGTGGTGCTGTCGGTTATAAATTTGTTTTCCTGTACGACAACGCACCATGTCATCGAGCACTCGCTGTTCAGGATTGTCTAGTCAGCGAGGGTATTCAACGCCTCGTATGGCCAGCACGTTCTCCAGATCTAAACCCCATTAAAAATGTTTGGGATGCTTTGGACAGGCGACTTGCTGGTCTAAAATATCCTCCAACAAATAAGAACACCCTCATCCGTGTACTGACAGAAGAGTGGGATAACTTGCCTCAACAGCTGCTAGATAATGTTGTGCAAAGTATGACACGACGTATGGAATGTTGCATCGCACTTCACGGTGGACATATCCCGTACTGACACCTTTCTCAAAGGTGCCTGCGGTCGTTCTTATGTATTTTTCCATTTCTCCATACACAGCATCAAATGAACACTTTTTTCGTTTCAGATGTTTCAAAACCTTCTGTATTTTCCAGAACAATAAATGATATTTATTTTAATGTCCGAACAGTATTGCAATTTGTGATCAGTCCTTAGTGTATATATATATATATATATATATATATATATATATATATATATATATATATATATATATATATATACATATATACTATATATATATATGTGTGTGTGTGTGTGTAGAACACACCAAATGCATTTTTCGTCATAGTTTACCGGGTTTGAAATGAAATATAAAGACGTTACAATGGGGTTATTCGTTGGGAAGCGGCCCCTCTGTGAACTTAAAAGAGTCATTCTGGTTGTTATTTTCTGGTTGAAGAGGAAAACCGAGTATGCAAATTTCATCTGGGAAAGAAGAAGAACCCTTATTAAAATTTTTGTAACACCGAATGCATGCATGTTCTTATCAGTTTGCAGTAGTTATACTCAGCTCCAACTTTTGAGAGGCCGATCTACCGATCTGTCGTGCCTTGACTTCTTTTTGTGGGGATATCTCAAGACTCTCGTCTATGACTCTTCCATTGAATTTAAAGAGGAACTCGTCTCCAGAATTTCGGTCGCTGCTGTCGAAGTGCGCGACATGCCGGGTCTATTCGAGAGAACTCGCCAATCCTTCCATCGCCGCTGTGAGACGTGGAATCAAGTTGGTGGTCACTCTTTAGAGCCATTACTGTAATTATTATTTATTAAATGTCATTTTATAACTTCCAAGTCAATCTTGTGTTTTCGCCACACCTCATCGGTTTCACGTTCGGTGCTTTTACGTTTCATTTCCGACCCGATAAACAATAACGAAAAATGGTTGGTTTGGTAGGTACTACCACCTCGTAAAGTTTGACCTATCTTTTTTATACACACACATATATATGTATATATATATATATATATATATATATATATTCTAAGGGAGAGAAGGTGAAGAAGACATGAAAGATTCATTAAAATATATAAATTCAATCAAATATGTAGGAGCCATGATAAATTTTTGTAGGGGAGGGGCCCCAATTTATATTGTCAGTGTTGGTCTAGTCTCACAATCCAGATATTTATTTTTTTTTTAAATTCCTTAATTTTTTTCTAAGACCGCTCTGAAATGTGTGGTTATAAATATTATTTAAAATTCTCCAACTTTTATCAAGAAAGCTGACTGGAGCTTCTTCAAGTAATAGCGCGAAAACAGTCCTCGACTTTCGTTCTGGTTTCGGAGCCCGAGGAAACAAATGGTCGCTTAATAAAGGCGGAAATTTAACCACCACGAACGGAATATTTGTCATGCTCGAGGTCTAGGGTGAGTAAACAAGCTGTCTTCGCAAAATAAATCCCCGCAGTTCGTTACAGAATGTTATATTCGTAGCTGTGTTCCCCCTTTTTTTTTTACGTCACTGAAAGATACTCTTTTTCCTTTGCGTTTCCCCTCTTTAAATTCACGCTGTGCTTTTAATACCCGCTGCTTTTGCGGTCAGTTGCATACGCAGAATATCCTTAACAGGATTTGCAAAATATTTTATGAAATATTCCTTGTTAGCGTGCGTAATTAGGCATTGTAAAAAATAGTTAATAACAATTGATAAATGAATCTATATACGTAGTAATTGTGGAACGTGTTTGAGTCCTTCCAACCCCCACTTACGGTGGTAATCTAAAATGCTGAAAATTTGCATATAGTAGAATTCTGCCTATCTGTCCCCTTAAATGCTATGAAAAATCGCGGAAAATGCAAGGAGCTGCTTACTGGGAAGTTCTGTTAAACGAAACAAGTAGAATTCTGTGGATTCCCCCCCCCCCCCCTCCAAATGCGAAGAAAAATAATGGAATAAGTAGGGAGTCAGCTGACTCAAAATTTTACCATATGTGCATGATAAGATAAAATAGCAATATTTTTATCGATTCTTTTATTTTATTCGACAACATTTTTACTTTCCTTATATACATAATGTATAAGGAAAGTATTGTGACGGGGTTGAAAATTCGAATTCGAGTTTTCGACGGGAGAGCACGTTTCAAGCATCTCTGATCACGAATCAAACATTTTTGAAATGGTGTCTGTGTGTGTGTGTCAGTGAGTCTATGGAGACGATAATTGACGAACGAATGGACCGATTCGAACGAAATTTGGTACAAAATTCACAATCCGTAAACACTGGAAGCCTATTGTTTTCATACGCAATCGAATGTTCAGAACCCCCCCTAAATTTTCGAGTGAATTTTTGAAAAAAATCGTAAGAAAATGAAAACCGCTAATAAAGTTATGCAAATAGACATTTCTTATGAAATTTTTCATTAAAAAACGATTGACATAAATTTTAGAACGCTAACATGAACGGTTCTCGAGATATTGCACATTTTTCAAAAAAATTATTAAAAAGTCATATAAAATAAAAAAAAATTTGGTGACATCATTCTCGTGGAACTAGCTCGTTCCATTTAGGAAAAAAGATACTTTGAATAATACTTTTGTATTTGAACGCCAATAGCCATTTATCTGCTGTAAGAATAACTTATTTCTCCGTCCATAACGCTTGGCGAGATTTTGACGACAAATTTGGCGGAATGTCGCCAACTTGGCGACTTTTTAAATGTTGCCAAATTAACGAAAATCTCGCCAAGTAGATAAAAATGACGCTACATCAATGAAAATGATGACTCATTGAAGAAAATTCAATATCTTGGAAAGAATATAAGTATCTACTATAAGAATAACATTTTTTTTAATTGTAAAAGTAGTAAATTCATTGCATTATATAAGGAAAGTCATGTGTTGCCCACATCAGATTTCTTCTTTTATTTTTCGAATTTTTCATATTATTATTATTATTATTATTATCATAATTTTTTTTGTTTGATGGGAGGGGACTGATTTACAGAATTTTTCATAATTCCAAAGTGTGACAAAAAAGGGGGACACTTTACTGGAGAGTGCAGTTGCCAGAATTCTTATGCTTTTGACCTTCGGACAGAGCCCCCACTGAGCTCATTTTTAACTAAGAGGAATATTTTCAGTATTAAATACTATCCATTATTTAACAAAGTAAAACTTATTAAATAGATTTTGCAACTTAATGTTTTTAAAGTCCAAGTTTCTTTTTACTTAATAGACTTAAATAATAATACTTTATAAATTGTCATTCATCGGAGATTAACGATACATCAATGGTTCAATCATAACAATGATAGTAAGTGATGTGTATCATTTGGCCCATTTCCTTAAACCGGTTTAAGTTGAGTTTGATTTGTATTGTTCGTAAAGGAAGCTTTTATACAAGGCACTTCTGAAATTCTATTTGAATTTCTTTGAAAAGTTACTGCAGTTCATTTTTTGTTTAATCACTTTTCTCTAATTTAGTGATATATATATATATATATATATATATATATATATATTGTCAAAAAGAAAAGAGGTATGGATGGAAACAATATACCAAAAGATGGCCGGGGGGAGTTGTGACCCCCTCACCCCGGTTGAGCATGCTTTACGTCGCGACAACACTCCCGGAGAGCCGGTACATTGCAAAAAGGAATACGAATGTATCAAATTGTAAGATGTAAATATACATCATACATAAACAAATATAAGATATAATTGTCGAGATCTAGCCCTATCGAAATTCATCTACAGTAAATGTTTGAAATATGTTAAAAAGTGTGAATAATGTTTGAAACATGTTCACAAGTATAAATTAGCAAAATTACAAAGCTTCCACTTAAAGAAGAATTTAAATATTGACACATAATAGAACAATAATAACAAAGTCTATTTTTAAAACCATATACCTGAATGACAAACAATAGCATATTACATGCAGATGTACATCCCATATTGTGTCATACAAGACCATGCAAAATTGCTATAACGTATTATACATTATACCCTATTCAAGAGGTCCCATATCAGTTATCACACGCTTTACCTGTGACAATCCAGTATGTATATTGCCATCAGTTTTATTTAAATATAAACGGTAACTTTCGGTTACAGTTATTTTATAAAATTTGTAGATAATGTCACTTAAAAAATTCTTGGGAAAACCCTGTGAGATGGTGTTTTGTAGGAAACGATAATCGCATAAATATCGATCTTCCATTTTACTGTTTATTCTTTGACTACGTATTAATTGTCCCAGTATAATATTTCTAAAAACATTTTTGTGCATACACGAGTTCCAGTTTATGATATAATTGATTTTGAAGTGGAAGTCGTTGCGTTTATCGTACAAACAGAAACCAGTAGAACCTCCTGGTTGCTTGTATATCACAACTCCCCCCGGCCATCTTTTGGTATATTGTTTCCATCCATACCTCTTTTCTTTTTGACAATATTTTAATCCTCTTTTTAGTGCAGCTTTGCGCCTTTTAAGTGTGATTTCAGATGATTTTGTAATGTAGTATTTCACGGTGTTTTAATATTATATATATATATATATATATATATCCAAACAAAATATTACGAAACTACCATTTTTAATTTCTCATACTACGTAATATAGTATAAAGTATTGTTTTCAAGAAAATGTTTCAATTCTAGATTTGGATGTCAAAATATGTTTTAGGACCTCCTGAACACGTTTTGACTATTTTTGGAGTCATGTCAGTCTGTCTGTCTGTATGTCCGTGGTTGATTTCCTGCGTACACGATTGTGGCCGCAAATATGAATGGATTGCCACGAAACTTTTTATCCGGCTGAAAGCAAATCTAGAACTAGATAGAATTTGTTAAATTCGAACAAAAACTTTGAAATGTATTCGAAATTTTATATTTTTTTAACATGGCAGCATAGGACAAAATGGGACATGATCATGCATAAAAGGATTTATTTAGGACTCAGATTCAATGATCAAGAGACTTTATAATTTTAATCCTTGTTGGGAAAAGTAGCCGCGATATAATTTTTTGTTCGTGACGTCATGAGTCCCACTCGGAAGGCAAGTTACCCACACCCCCTGGAGTACATTGTCAAGAATGTACCAATCGAAAGATTTTTTTCAAGCCCTTTAAAGTGAAGGGTAGCACGCTATAATTGTAATCATTTGGACTCATGATTGCGATTTTTCAAAAAAATTCTTGTCCAATTTGAGAAAAGTAAAAAGTTACTAAAAATGGATTCTGGTATGAGAAAATAGGGTTGAACCACACTCCAGAAAGTTCTTTTTCATTCATTAGTCACTGAGTCCTTTTTCCACTTATCAGAAAACCATAATAAGAAATAAAGGCGACTCAAAAGCTATGAAAAATGCAATGTATGCTGCACTGTATCATAGCATTTCAACGGACAAAAAGCCCCAACATTCTAAGAGTCCAACGGGGAAAGACTCTGGTGATTTTACCAGTCTGCAAAGGGAGAAAAGCCTGGTTCTCATAAATTAGTTGTGGGAACACCCGTAAAAGAGGCTATTTTACCTCATATTCTCCCAATTTATCAAGGACTTGCATCAAACGAACTTTTGGAAAGGTGCATAAACTGTGGAACTCAAAATGCAAAGGAAAGCTTGCACAGTGTGATTTGGGCAAAATGTCCTAAAGAAACATTTGTACATAAAAAACGTGTAAAACTCTGTGTAATAGAAGCTGTGTGTGAATACAATAAAGGTACATTGCGCTGCATGAAAGAACAGAATGCCTTAGGTGTACCTTTAGGAAAGTGCTCCATGAATCTCGGTGTTGTGCTCGATTCTCGAAAGAAAAAGAAAGTTAAGAAATAATGGTGGTTATGCAGAAATGATATGCATAAAGTTACGAAATATTGTGTGTTTTTATGATATGAATATATTTTCAAATATTATATTTCTTTTATAATATAGACATAATCATATTTATAGTTAAGCTATTTCCTAATGAAATGAGTCAAATGTATTTCATGGTGTGAAAATAATAATGAATTTGGTAAAATCAATTTTTATTTATATTTTTTCTCGATTTTCTTTTCAATGCCTGACAACTAAGGTTTCGGCTAATGGTCACTTATATAAAATAAATATAGTTAAATTCAATGAAATAGCTACAGTTTTAAAGGTAAGTGTATAATAAATAATTTAAAATAACATTTAAAGTAATTTAAAGTGGATTTGGAATATTTTTTCAAAGTTAAAATCTTATTACTCAATTGACTTGATTTTTTTTTCTGGATGTTCATTATAGTGCATTTTATGAAACTAAGGATCGGATTTGCAATAAAATCAAAAGTTCTTTTAAAATAAATAGATATGTACAAGAAACTCAATCTTTTGTTGAATTTTTACATATGTATCAACATTTTATTTTTTTCTCCCAAAGTAATTAACTTTTTAGAAATCCGATCCTTAAAGTTATAGAGGATACTTCAAAGAACATTATAAAAAAAATTGTTGCAAAAAGTTAGAAATTGTGGGAGACGATAGGTTTTAAAAATTATTTAAATTTTAAAAAAAATAATTAAAATTTTTCAAATTGTATCAGTAGAATTGTCTTTTTTCTTGGTGAAATAATTTTGCTTAATAAAATCATTTAATAATATGCAAAAATAGTATTGTAAAGTGCTTAAACAAAAAAAAATTGTTCAAAGGGTACCGAGTCCCCTTAATTAGGGATAGCTAACACCACACGATAGTAATTACTTAGGGTCAACGAGCATGAGGAAAGCATTTTTCTTAAATTCATATTTACGATTTCCATCATTTTATTAGGAGTTGCAATCTAAATAAAATACGTTATAAAATGAACATGTAAAATATCTATCGAAATGCTTTACTCTAATCATAAAAAGAATATGTATATATATATACAGGGTGAGTCGGAATTGTTTTTACAAAAGCAGAGGGGTGATAGTACCTCACCAAACGAGCAATAATTACCATGGTCGCATTGCACTCTGAGAGGCAGAAAAGAGGCACGTCGAACCGCGTCGAGCATGACGCAGTCAGCGCCTCGGACTTCATTGTGTACCTGCCTACGTAGTATCTCCTACGCCAGACATGAACGCAGTTACCGTATGCAAATGTTCAGGGAGCAGAATCAGCATAACTGGCTCCTAGTAGGTTCCGACGATAGCCAATCAGAGCACATGTTGCCCTTTAAAAACCGGCACAACTTCAACGCTGCAAGTTATTCCCACTGGACTTTTTCTTCTGGGGCCACATGAAATCTTTAGTGCACGAGACGCCTGTGGACTCGGCGGAAGATCTCGTTGCCGCAGACCACATTAACACAACACCCTGAATCTTCGAGAGGGTGCGTCAGTCATTCCTTCGCCGGTGTGAACGGTGCAACGACACGCGTGGTCGCCACTTTGAGCACTTGCTGTGAGTTTGTCGCTGCACAATAAATCTGTTTGTGCAACGTTTGGTATCGAATAGAGTTTCGTCCAGAACAGAGCACCAGGCGCGAAGCGCCTTTAATCTCCAATCTCTAGGTGTGGTTCTTATCTTCATACTGTGACATTATTTCATTGGTCCATAGTTGGAGGTTCGAAGTTTTTGATTTAATGTTTTTAACACTTTACAACAAAGTTGAAAAGTGTTTATGACTTTGTTCATTCTGTCTGTCTGTCTGTCTGTCTGTCCGTCTGTCTGTCTGTCTGTCTGTCTGTCTGTCCGTTAGCACGATAACTGCCGTAAAAATGACTTAATCAAAATGAAATTTTAGTATGTTGTTCAGACGGTCTGTAGGACCTATGGGAATATAAATGAATAATATCACACAATTAGTTTTGGATTGAACCCGGGTTGAAAAAATGAAATACATTGAGCCCTATGGGACCTAATTTTTCTAACATTTTTTAAGCGGATTTAAAATTCACAAATTGCTTCGAAAATTTTAGGTAATAGTCAAATTGTTCCATAAAATATATAAAAAAAAATTCAGCTAAATATATTCAGTAGTTTTTTAAATAAAAATTAAAATAATAATTACACATCTTATATGAAACGATCACGTGACCATGATATGAAACGATCACATGACCCACTTCAAAATGAGATATGGCATCCATCTTGTTTCCAATTCGTGATTTTTTAAAGTTCTTTTTAATTCATATTGAGTGTTGTATCCATCCTAAAACTACTTTATTTCTGCTTAAATTCTGTGCATCTACATACTAAAACAACACAATGACAATATATTTGAGTTTAAATTCTCATTCAAATTTGATTATTTCTACAATTAAGCCTATTTTTCACCTATGTAAAATGTAAACAGCAAAATATGTAGAATGAGTTGTATTAGAATTACTGTATTTCTTTAACACAAAATAATTCAGTCCATGGAGTCTGCATGGCTGATATGAATGAAATATTAATTGATTTTATAAACAGAAGGACGATATTTTTCGATGAAGTTTTAAGCATAAAGTTTATGAATTGTAGCTCTATGGTCTTAATTTTTAAATAAAATAAATTATTATAGTATTGTGATGAATGAAATGGAGAAAGTTATGAATGAAATCCTGCTTTTATAGAGAGATCCAGGCGTGTTATTTTTTCTATGACGTCATTTGAATTAATTTCAGTTGTTTTCGATGAAGTTTTCAAATATAATAAATTATCGTAGTATTATGATAGATTTAAAAATATTACCGTGGAATGTATTGCATTTTAGAGATATTTAAACCACGCAATTTATATTTCAATGCCGTCTTTTGAATGAAGTTCATTTTTTTCAATGAAGGTTTAAGTTTTCAAATATAATAAATCAATGTAGTATCGTGATAAGTTTTAAAATATTACCGAGGAATGCATTGCATTTTCGACTTTTTTAAATAAAATTGCATTTCAGTTGGAAAGTGTTTCATAATCAATGCTTATGCATGATTGATCTTTCTTGTTATTATTTGACCTAGCTCTTAGTGTGACAGCTTGTTGCACATTTAGAGTTTAAGCAGTTTGGGGGGTTGATGCAGATCTGAGGGTTACCTAGCAGTTTAGGATTTAAGACATTTTGTAGAAAAGCAAAGATCGCGAGTTTTATTTAATATCAACTGATTAAGGTGGGACGTTCCTAGTACCGAATATCAAAGTTAAGTACCGAACGGGGTCTCTTACGAGATTTAGCCTTGCGATGATCATAGTCATGCAGATTAAATAATAGTTAATTTGGGACAGATGGCAGATTTTTGTAGAATTTAAGCGCTAGCTTTTTAATTTGGGCTCTAACAGTTTTTATTTTGAAGTCTTTCCTAATTACCGAGTTTCTTAAGTATCTAGGGGCTTTCCTTATAATCCTTAGGGTTTTGTTTTGTCTTGTCTCTAATAAGTCTATGGTAGTTTTACAGGCATATCCCCATACGGGTGCTGCATACAGCATTCCCGGGCGGATGACCGATTTATAAATTAGGAGTTTATTTTGATAACTTAGATTTCCGTTTCCTATCATTGGGTATAAGGCTCCTATGGTTATATACGCTTTTTTGATTATGTTCGTTACGTGCAGTTTCCAAGTTAGGTGGGAGTCTATCGTTGCACCTAGGTATTTAGTAGATTTTTACGCTTTTAGGGCATGGTTGTTTATGTACAGTGGAGGCGGAGGTTTACGTTTTCTAGAGAAATAAATCCAATGACATTTATTGGGGTTTAATTTTATTCGCCATTTTTCCAGCCATGTTTGGAGTATGTCTAAGTGTTGTTGTAGCTGTCTCTGCATTACTGAGACGTAAGGGTGTTTTGCAAATATCGCGCTGTCGTCTGCATAGAGTGCCAGCTCCGTGTCTGGTGTCCTGGGAATGTCATTTAGATATATGTTAAAGAGTGTCGGGCTCAGGATGGATCCTTGCGGTACACTACTTTTAATGAGCTTGGGTGTAGATAAGTTATTTTTTACTCTGACTTGAAAGTGTCTGTTATTTAAGTATGAAATTAAAAGTTTGACAAGTGCGTCAGGGACTTTTAGAGTGATCAATTTGTACGCTAATCCACAGTGCCACACTTTATCAAAGGCTTTTTGTATGTCAAGAAAAATCGCAGCTGTGGGTGTCTTATTATTAAAACCAGAAGAAATGTACTCTACCACTCTCAGCAATTGATGAGTGGTGGAGTGTTTTGGCCGAAATCCAAACTGCTCCGGAATGATAATGTCATTCTCACTAAGGTGCGTGTTCAGTCTCTTAAGAATTATTTTCTCAGTAATTTTACTAAGTGTCGGTAACAAACTGATTGGTCTGTAGTTGGCTGGAATTGAGGCATCCTCACCAGGTTTATGGATCGCTATAATTATCGCTTCCTTCCATTCTTTGGGGAAATAATTTAGTTCTAGTATTTTATTTATTAAGATGGTCAAGTAAAATATTATATTTAAGGGTAGGTTTTTTACCGCGATATTCCTGATTTTGTCGTGCCCTGGGCTTTTACGGTTTTTAAGGTTTTTGATAATCTCTAATATCTCTTGCGGAGTGGCTGGGTACGTTTGGTACCGTTCATTCGCTTTCCCAACACTGGTGTACGTGCAAGTTCGTATTCTTATTTTACTCTTTTCTGCCTCTCTGAGTGCAATGCGACCGTATGTTCCATGGTAGTTATTGCTCGTCTGGTGAAGTACTATCACCCCTCTGCTTTTGTAAAAACAATTCCGACTCATCCTGTATACTATATATATATATATGGTGTAACAGAAAAGATGGTCACAACTTTAAGGGGAGATAGGGAAACACTAAATAAGGCATATTGGCCGTGAACCCCATGTCCGCAAAGGAGTGCATTTGGCTGTAGAGTGTATTTATTGTTTGTGTCTACTGCGTACAAAGTAGCAAGAATTGGCTACGAAGCTGATGTGAGTTGAAGACCCAGACCGTCCGACTCGTCCAGAGGACTAAGAGCAACTATTTGGACGGCCGGAAGCTGATGTGAGTGTAATTGTTTCTTTTTTTCCTCTGTTAATAATTAATTAAACAAGTGTTTAAATAAAAAAGTTCCCACAATGTAAAAAAAAATGTATTTTTCTGTATAACTAAAGAACGAAATTCCCTGTAAATGTAATTGCAGAGTGGATGTGTGATGATTAAGTGAGTAGTATTTTTAATTTTCGATATCACTGCAAACGATAGTTTCAACTGAAACCTTTACTGGGAGAAATACAGACTCCTTGTCAACAGTATGGGTACAATTGGTTGCATATCCCCTCCCCCCAACACAGACACTGCCAAAGATACCTTTTTTGCCAACATTTACCACCCTTAAGTGATTTCAGGACGTAGTCAAATGGAGAAAATCCGCTTGCATGAAATAATTTTAAAAAGTCGCCGCTTCTAGCCAATTCTTGCTGCTTTGGACTCAGTGGATGCAAACAATAATTACACTCTACAGACAAATGCACTCCTTTGCCGACATGTGGTGCACGGCCAATATGCCTTATTTAGTGTTCCCAGCTCCCTTAAAGTTGTGAGTTGTGACCAACTTTTCTGTTACACCCTGTATATATATATATATATATAATTTTGAAACGTTTATTAACCATCATTTATCATTTAATTTTTTTCGCCATTTTGGAAAAGTTGTAACTCCATTATCCCCCCTAGCGTACGCCTTGACCTTGACCCCCAACTACTCTGCCGCGTACCCTAAATGTACGAGCACCCCAGGCTCTGAAACGCTGGATAAAAGCATCAGTGAGAAATTCGAGCGGAGCCTCAAATTCCTGATAATTATTCTTCGGCGACTTCTCTGATAGAGTAAACAAGATGTCATCTTAAATTAATCTGAGCGCTTCATTTCAGGATGTTACTTTAGAGGCTGGATGGCTCGCCTCTTCTATGTCGTGAAAGACGCGCCTTTCCATCATACAAGATGCTGTGGTGTTTCTCTTTACGTGATAAGTGATGTTTCTCTTCGGTGTTTCTGTTGCGTGTAGGCTTGACATGCTTTCCGGTTTGACTGGAACACTCCCGGTTTTGAAATATTTTTCCAGCGTCTTAACCTTTTCTTATTTTTTCCCAGTCAGATGAAAACGAGTTGCAGTTCTCAGTTAGCCATAGAATGGCTTCGGAAGCCTGAGCACCCCCTTCCCCGAAATTTAGGTTATTTATATATAAATTTTTAGGTCATCTCTTGAAAGTGCAGGCTTTTGCCATTTAATATAATGTTTAATGTATTGTGAGCTGAATACGCATTTCAAATATATAATTATTGGTCAATCATAAATGCGTTTTATTTTTAAAAATGTGTTTGTTATCATCTAGAAATTGTCGGGTTCCATGGAATTTTTTTTATTAGCTATGTGCTTGATAATAATTGTCTAACGTGTTTTTGTATTTTCAAATCCTTTAGAAGCTCTCTGGTGAAATAGAAGACTGTGTTTTAGCACACTTATAGTATTAACCAAGGTACAGAACCTAACGGAGTCAAATTTTTGTATATCGCAATATAAAAATTGGAGAGATTTGAATCGCATGAAAAGTATATTTTTATTTTTATGTTATTAAAATTAGTCTATTCATCGTATGAACTTTTTTCAATGTTGAAAGAGAATTTTCAGATTTTTCCGATGGTGTGAAGATGGAAACTTCTTTATAATATTTTAAATCGATAAGGAATCGATTTATGTAACCATCGGCCTAAATATAACTAAAACATAAAATAACTAAAAACTAATTCTAAATTTAAAATAAATAACGCCTAAGTGTACTTATTTAGGTCCTGAAGTATCTGTGTACTAAATTCCATGGTCGCACAATGCTTAGATTTCCTGCTACAGACTGCACACACATACACAAATATCTTTCTTTATAAATAAGATATTCTCTGCAGACATTTCTGGAAGAAAAGCACTTAACTCATGAAGTTCTTGGCCAATCTACAAAATTCGAGAAGTTTCTAGAACTCGCGAAAAATGGTCATTGGCTATATTTTTTCCCAAATTTGTCACCAAGTTCAAGCGACCCAGACATTCTAGCTATAAATTCAATTCGTAATAGTATGATATCACTTCCGTTACATACTTCCGTTTCATCTAAGTCATATTGCTTTAAATATTTACTCTACCCCGCAGCTTAAGCTCTGTTGCATCATAAATGACTATTTCTGACGAAAATCTTTTTAATAGAATTATTTTCGAGATACGATTTGGTTCGAAAATAAGAATGAATTGACATAAAAATCGATTTGAATTATCAGAAAATGAGATCAAATAGTCTTAGAAGATAATTGAAATGTTTCTTGCAATAAATTTAATCTAATATATTTGAACGATGGCTCTATTTGCTCATTTCACAATAATAGCAATTATTTGCAGTGCGACTGTCAACAGCAGCGATATCTCAGGAAAACGAAAAACGCCACTAAGTCAGTATTGACATTTGGAAATAATTCTGAAATAAAATGAATTAAAAACGATTTAAGTCATCTGGATATAACAAATATTTCTCTTTCTTCAAGAGCCATTAATTGAAATTTATTTTTATTCTTTAAACGCCGTTTAATTTCCTAAAATACCTCGATAAAGTAACAGTGCTAAAATAATATGCACTCAGTGGCAAATCAATGATTTAAGAGCATTCAAGATGCTTAAACTAAATCTAAATCTTACTATAAATCTTAAAAGCTAAATCTTAAGCTAAATCAGGACTTCTGTGCCATTACTGAATTTTCTGACTTTATAAAATAATTAGAATGGGGCTGTTATTTCACAAAACAGGATTTATGGATCGGTTTCGTCCTTTTTAGGCTCTTTCAGCATGGAATAAGCTATGCCTATGATGGCAGCAAGAAAACTTGGTATGTGTTCCATAACATTGCGAATGTCTATGGAGATGATACATTCTGTTCCACCATGCAACCAACATCAAATTTCATAAATAAGTTTCCAATGGTAGTAAGAAAACTTGAATCGCAAGTTTACGAGAAGGACCCACAAATTTGGTATCTGGCGCAAGTATCAGCATTCGTCAGCATAAAATAACCTATACCTCCAGTGGAAGTAAAACAACTTGTCTTACAATTTGACGAGGGAGACCAACAAATTCATAGATCATTAACAGTCGATATCAGGTTTAAGTATCAGACGCTTATCGGCATTGAATTGCTGACACTTTCAACGGTAGCAAAAAAACTTGTGCCGCAATTTAACAAGGGAAATCCATAAATTTAGAGACCAACAAATTCTCCCTGAGATCGAACTTTGTGAAAAAGAATGCCAAATACGTGGAAAAAATAAATTTGTCGATCTGTACAGAAATTGGAACAAAGCAAGTTTTTGTTTTCCACCTGCAGAAAGAGATTTATGGATAATCGACATTGGGGGTCATCATCTGTAATTGGAGCGCGATACTATTTTTGAAAACGCCCACTTTAGGTGCATTCCGTGAGAGTTCCGTCAAATTGGAAACATATGAATCTTAGATGAATATGTGTTTTAAATGTAAAAAAACATAATGGATTCCGTGAAAATAAAATTGAAGGATTTTTTTTTATCGGAATATCATGTATTATACACATCAAGTTCCCTTTCCATTGATATGCTATCATCTGCCGAAACCCGAAGAATTCTAAATATATCTCGAGTTTTCAATGCCTTACCTGATAAGAAAAAGAAAAACGTAATCTATCATTCTAACCATGCCCCCAGTAACGGATATATCGGATGTAGACAGAATTTTAAACTTCCGGCATCCGTTACAAGGCAGGGTAACAGTTATTACATTACTTTTGTCCCCAACACGTTTCTGAGGAAAAAAATATTCTTCCGCTTTACTTCCCAGTTTTACCACGAATTCTGTAGATGGATCTTGTGTAATTTTATACTTCATGAAACGCTAAAAGTCCGCGATAACATTTTATTGGAATAATCCTATATAAAGAAACTTGAATTTGTGCGGTATACAACTTCCCTTACCAGCACAGAATTGTACTAATAACTAGCAATTTAAAATTGATTGCATCGTTAGAATTCCGATCACCATTTTGAGTTTTCTTTCGCAAGAAGGCAAAACCTTTGCCCACTTATAATATTGACCACGGGTGAAAATTTAACCGAGCCAAATTTTCAAATCGCCCCACCCACCCACCTCCCTATCTAGGAGTATAAAAAATGGAGCACTTTTGAAATGTCTTTTCATATACGCCTGAAGCTTCGTAACCTAGAAGGCTAAATCTCTGCACATTTATAACATGGACCATGAAAAGGAACGTAACAGGGCCGAAATTTTAATTTCCCCTTGAGGGTGGGGGAAATGCGGAGTTCAAAAATTCTTTCCAGACTCTCTAGAAGTCTCTCGATGACTTAAAAGGATCAATCTTTGCATACGTATAATATCGACCATTTTTCCCAGCTGGGGAGTTGTTTGAAATATGTGACATCATTTTCCCAGCTGGGGAAATAGATGCCCCCGGTTTGGATCGTGAAATATCGACCGATTAACATAACCTAAAGGAACCGGATTTTTGATTAAGACAACTATTTTTAACACTAAGCACCATACATTATAAAATAAAACTTATTTTAAAAAGTTACAGTTTAACTTTTTAGGGTGTTGGCTTTCTTGTCTTTAACAGGCTTAAATTCTAGTCAAATAATATTTTTCTAAGGCAATTGTGAGCATTAAAAGTCGACTTTTTATCCATTAAGGAATTTGGAATACAAAAATCTAAAAACATATTCTTCTTTTCTTAGCTTTTCTTAGAATCAAATAACGCAAACCACATGTTTCTATAATGATTACATCTAATGATGTAACAATTTTTATGTTGTACTATCTATGTTACTGAAAGGTGAATATTAAACTTTTGGTCTATTTATCTCCTAATGACTTTCTTCATCATTTGTAACTTTTAAAGGATATATCTAAAATTTCTTGCAAGATACATATATGAAATGCTGTACATATAGCTCCTCTATTCTATTTTCAATAAATTGTCTTCAGAATTTTTGATTTTGAGTAAACATATGGAAATATTTTACTTAGAGCAAATATCCAATTTGAAAAAAAAAATTATTTTACTTTTAAAATTATTAAAAATTTTACAAATAATCCGTAAGAAAAAAAAATATAATGACATTTTTTCTTCGCACAAAATTATGCAAACTGAGCATTTAGTTCAGCAGTTAAAAATGAAACATGTTTAAATTTTGAAATTTTAATTCTTTCTTTAAATAAAATTTCAAATTGTTCAAGAATTTTTCATATGTAAAGTGATTTTTAAATAGACACGCATTTCAAGGGAAAAAACTCATTATAAAAGGTCCATAAATATAAAAGAATAACGTTTTGTATCCCGGATCTCCTTAATCCCATAAATCTGAAATTTTATATACATATCCAATTCATATTTTAAAAGCAAGTTTCAAAATTTAAAACATTCTGCATTAATATTTTTTTTTATTTAATTTTAATTTTTTTTTTAATTTTGTCGGATATTAAAAATGCTCCATGCGCATTATTTTCTAATATTTTTTTTTTCAATTTTGAATTACTATAAAGAATATAACAAATAAAAAATAGTATTTAACTTTGTTGTTGGTTATCGATTATTGTGAAACATCAGTCTTTTCGCATATATCGAAGGGGAGAAGGTCGATGTGTATTGTGTTCAAGACCGAAACCACTCGACTGACCCAAGGATTTTCAATAGCCGTTTGAGTGGCCGGGAGAGGATATGTATTGTGTGTAATAAGGTACATAGGGAAAAGTTTATTCTTTATTTTATAATATATATATATATATATATATATATATATATATATATTAATTATACAGTTTTGATACATTAATAGAATGCAGCTTATTCAGTCCGAAACGGTCCATAAACGGCGAAGTTATCGACGACAGAAGCGTTTGGATGCAATGTTTGCAGTCACCCACTGGACAAGCATGAGGTCGTGACAAGTAATAAGGGCGCATACAAGGGCGATAGCACAGATAGCACAGATTTAAAATTTTCTACACTTTTCTACTAAAATTGTTTTGCAATACAGCTTAAAGGGTGTATATATAATCAGAAGAAAAATTACATATTAGATTCTGTATTGGCTCGAATCCATCAGTCAACAACTCAACTGAACGACGACTTTTATCATTTAATATGTATTTTAAATGAATTGTGGGATGTTTATGAATTTAGAATAATTATTGATCCATTATAAAATTGTTAGATTATTGTTAAAAATTGTGCTCTCCCTGCAAAACAGTCCCCATTTTTTATGGATACAAACCTATTCCCAGTTATGCCAAAATGAACAATACAATTTCTAAAATTTCTGCAGGAAATTTATTTGATGTCTCTTAGATAATAATTTTCTTACATGTTTTAGCTATGTTTACCATAATATGTTCCATGCATCATGTACAGGGGCATTTCAATAAATGGGGTAACAAGGCCTGCGGTATGAATACATTTATTATTATATCAATGTAAAAATAACCAGTAACTTCCATGGACACATCACTTTTCCTCTTAATTTCTGTACTTGTCCATGGATCTCAGACCTGAAGAAATGAGTGTCAAAGTCCTGAAACAAAGGCATTACAGCTTAAGAAAGCACTCCCATTTCAGATAAGATGAACCCTTTTTGCGCTTATTATGAGCTCATCAGCATAGAATAACCGTTTACTGCAATGACAGCAAGAAAACTTGTTATTTACTGCAATTGAAATACACACTTTCTTTAAAAATTTCAACACTTTCTTTATCATTCGGAATTTTATGTTTTTCGAGAATACCATTGCAAATGATCTGATTGTTGTACCATTATTATCCTTTTTCGTTCGTTTTGTAGAATGGTAATGGCATTTGGTAAAAGATGCGCGGAGGGATAATCGTGAGCACCAAAATGTGGATACTCAGCAATATTCCCATTCTGCTCTCAGCGAGATTTAAATCCTGATCAAAATCAGAATAAAATCAGTGACATTGATGCTGAAAAATGATTAAGACTCGAACAGTTTTTCAACAAAACTGTCTAACCTGGATTCAATCCTAGTCAAAACAGATAAGACATCGTTTCCTAACATATATATTCATGTCAAATAATTGAACCAATGAACATTGAGCTCCATTCTTGCATTTCACTTTCTCGGTGTATCCTTGCTACCAGCTGTCGAGTAGCGACTCATGTCAACAGCGCATCGCACACTTTGCTGCGATCTGAAACTCTGCCTGATGTCCTCGTAGGCACAAAACTCTCGATGTTCTTGATAGCGATGCGCCATTTCCACCACTCGCATCACCTTCCACACACCATAAGCGAAGAAAGTGCCCACGAATAGAACACCGGCAAGGGCCACAAAGGACAGGCCCAGAATATGTGTGGCAATATGCATGTGCTCCATCAAAGAGTGAAATCCTTCTCTGGATTCAAGGGTATAGTGTAAAACAACCATTGTTACACCAGTTGCGACGAGGAAACCACAGACGGCAGAACCAGCGACGCAAAGCTCTGCCTTTGGGAAGCGACGAAAAGTTGGTTCATCGTCCAAGCAACAAGGGAGAACGTCCTCTGCAGGGAATGTGCTGAGATCACTTCTTCTGTCCATCCTTAAATCACCTGAAAAGGTAAAACATTAGACGATGACATACAACAGCCTACAAACATGCAACAGCATTTTGCGCCGCACTGTGCGCTAATGTAGCCAGTGGATTTCTCTTCATAGCAATCTGATGGTCACCTGAATCAAATAATGCCTCCATTATTACTTCAATGGTTACTTGAATAAGGTAATGAGTTCATTAATAGTAAACTAAATATACGAAATCATCAAACTAAATAAATATTCGGAATCATCGATTCCATAGATTTAATGGTGGTAAAGATTCTGTACATTTAATCAATGATCTATACCTTTATAGTGATATTTTGGAGTATATAGATTTATAATGAAATATTAGTTTTATAAAACTTCTAGCCACGCATTTTAATTGTATGAGAATAAACTGTGAGAAAAAAAAATTATTTTGTTTTAGTGCATTTTAAAACAAAAGTGTGAATGCTTAAACTTTTTTTTGATTAATGCTCTAATTTGTATAATTGCTCACACACAATGTCCAAGTTCGTTGACTTGAAGCAAATATCCTAGGTCAGATATTATTCATGTCTGAGTGTTTGTTTGTCTGAGTTCATGGGCATGACCAAATGAATCTAAATAAGCCAAACGGCAATAAACAGATCCAAAAAGAGTTGACGATGCATAAGTAACATTAACAGGAGTGGGGTTCAACTTTATACCAGAATCCATTTTTAAGTAGCTTGTAATATATATAAGAAAAATTTATGAAAAATCTGTATCGTTGTTCCGAAAGATCACAACTATATCCTGTTACCCTTCATTTTAAAGAAGCTTGAAAAACATCTTTCAATTGATACCAAGTTCGACCATGTAACCCCTCGGGAGATAACTCCTTGATGGTGTTAAGGATGCCACAAACACAAAAATTGCATCGCGGCCATTTTTTACTACAGTGATAGAACCTGTTAAGCTTCGGGATCATTTATTGACCCTCTTTTATGCCAGATTATGTAGAATTTTGTCTTATGCTGCCACGTTAAGGAAATATAATATTTCAAATAAATTTAGAAGTTTTCACTCGAATTAAAAAAACAAATTCTGAGTAGTTCTAGATATTTCGTTAACAAAGCCCGAAAAAATGTTTCGTGAAAATCCGTTGTGAAATGAAAAAATCGTGAGAAAAAAAGGTGTTGAGAAGATCTTAAAACATATATTGGCATCAAAATCTGAAAATTAAAAATTTTCGTGAAAACAACAGTTTCTCTATACATATTCTATGGTACGATAAATTAAATATAAAGCACAAAAGGGAACGAAAAGTTATGACTAAATAAATTAAATACAATTTAATAAATATATTTCAATCGATGAATATTATTTACATATTGATTTCCGGGGAATGGAGCAATAAAAAGCTCTCAAATGTTTATACTTTCTTTATGAAAATTGAAAAAATATATATTTACGTTAAAATTGCTTTAGAAATATGTAATATCAGTATATTTTAAATTTAACTGAGAATAGCATCATTTATAAGACGTTAGTTTGAACCGTTCACAAGGTATTGCACTTTTTCTTATTTAAATAGAAATAATAATAATAATATTTACGCATTATTATCAAATGAGAAAACGTTATGCAAGTACTTTTATCTAGTAATAAATGAACACCATTGTTTAGGAGTTATGAAGTTATGATACGACGAGTCGTTATTGAGAAATTAAAAATATTTGTTATTCCACGGTGGATCACTCAATTTCCATTAAAGTTGGTGTGCATATTCTATTTGGTATGAAACACAATTCAATTGATATGCAGCAATATTCCTTTATAAGAAAATTACTGTACAATATTTAAATTCGTTAATATGTTGGTTAAGTCATATGCAAGGCGCAATACATCATTTTTCATTCGCTCTAACTAGGGAATTTTCATTCAATATAACTAAAATGTAAGTAAACAATGATTTTAAAACAATGGGACTTCAGTGGGACTTGCAACACTGCAAGACATAGAATCATTGTTGCAACAAGGTAGAGGAACACAATTAACACCCAACAATTCTTCCCATTATCATTTGAAGTTTCACTTGAATACTACTTGTGCCACTTAACTTACATCTTACGAAATACGAATTGTTATCGTGCCCTTGATATTTCTAATCATTTTCTTCGATTGACTAAGAATTTGCCTGTTTGACGAACATTTCGCAGTTGAAACCATCTAGAAACTGCAGGTTTTTTAAAGCGACCATCAACTGATCTAGTTACCTAATAACTCTTGAATCAACATCTAATTTTTCAATACCTAATAAAAAAACATCGACGTTCATAAAGGAAGAAGGTTATTGCCGTCTTGAAAGAGAAACAACTTAAGTTCGTCAAAAATCTCGCAGCTGGATATTTCGGAAATGTGATTGCCGTCAAGGGTTCTGAAGAAATCGACAAAGCAGCCGTTAAAATCATACGTGCTGATATAAGTTGGAAGATGGAGATAACCCATTGGAAAGAATGGGATCATCCCAATGTCTTGCCTTTGCTCGACTACAGCTCTTGCGACGGTTTCAATCTGTTCATGATGCCTCTACACCAGAAGGTCATGCACAAAATGCTGAAAGACAAAAAGTTTCGATCCAGCTTTCGAATCTGTGAAATCTTGAAAACGCGATTTTCTGTCCTGGTTGGTCTACCTGCAAATCTGCTACAGTAAATCTGCCACCTCGACATTAAGACAGAAAACTTGTTGCTATCAGCGTCCAACTCAGCCATTCTGTCGGACTACTAAGTGCATCAATACGACCACAGAACCTGTGTCGGGGTAAGTTATGATCTTATTTTATAATTAAATTTAATACAATAGAACTCACTTATTTCAATATAGCTAAAAGTTGTGATAAAATTCCTTAAAAAGTAAAGATTTTGTTATTAAAAATTATTGCAGCGTGGCTTTCTTAAGGAAGGATTTCAATATGGATGAACTTCAGTATTATTTCTGTATTTGGATGCAGCAGTGGCTCAACTTGGATCAAAAAATAAGTATTATCTCACCCCATCCGACCACACTTGACAATTACTTTCTATTCCTTAGAAACTTAGGAGACTTTGCTACTGCAATATTTTTTAGACTAACGTTTTGCTAGGGGAGTGCAGACGAGGCGAGATGGTCCAGCTCTTGAATCCGGAATACGTTTCTATGGTGTAGAATAATCAAATTCAATTAAAAGTAATGACTTGAACAGTAAGTTATCAAACGTAGAAACCAAAACCTTTTCCATTCTCTAGCATTTGTTCAGCTTTCAGAAAGTATATAAATTTTCCAAGCATTCACATGTATGGCCTAATGATTAAGTATCTTCCGCCAAAAGCTTGGTGAGGAAGGATGAGAAGCTGTCAGGATGTGGAGGGAATCCCCAATGGCGGCTCGTCTATAGGCACTGTGGCACTGCGGGAACGACAGTGCTCTCTCTCCCTCGCAGCCTCGCTTGCAGCTTCCTATGTGCGTATTCGCTCAACATTCAAACACCGCTCTCTCTCCCTCGCGTGCAGCTTCCTGCACGTTGGCTGCGTGTATTAGCTGCGCGTTGGCTGCACGTATGTGCGCATGCGCACATAGGAAGCTTCACGTGAGGCTGCGAGGGAGAGAGAACGGTGTTTAAATGTTGAGCGAATACGCACATAGGAAGCTGCAAGCGAGGCTGCGAGGGAGAGAGAGCACTGTCGTTCCCGCAGTGCCACAGTGCTTATAGACGAGCCGCCACTGGGAATCCCCTTTATTATCTGGACTTCTGATGCTTAACGTACTCACTAGCGAATACTGATACAAGAAGCAGCTGAGACAGACAAAGTGTCTCCGTTTTTGGCACGAAGGCGCGTTTCCTTATCTGTTCAAAGCCATTTAGGTTTGTATCAGAATCAAAATTTCTCCCCCAAAATTCGTAACTCTAGTTGCTCTTTGAATAATTCAGTCATTTAGTTGAATTTTGAAGTTTAATATGTAAACGAGAAAATAGATGAGTGATTAGATGTCGAAATTTAATTCGTTATTCTACACAAATCAATTTTGTGCAGTCATTTAAAAATCCCAACAAGCAACTCATTGTTTTCCGAGGAACATTACTAACTTTCCATTGCTTATCTTATGAGGTAAACACTAAAAACAACTCAGTTCCTCTCTCATTTCCGAGCTAAAATGCTTGCAGTTAAAATAATGTTCCTTCAAATACAACACTTTAAGAAGATCTCTCAGCAAAGACGCTACGCTAGCCAGTCAATTATTAAATTAATAATTAGATACATATTTTAAAACTGGGAATTTTTGTTTTAAACGATTATAAAGGGAAATACTTATTCAATCCTCTTTCCTATTTTCTCTTTCCAGATAGATTTTACAGATTGAACAGAAAGTTGACGGTTTGAAAGAAGTAAAATAAAATGAACTCCGATTTCGGTCTCATGCATAAAAAGGAAGTCTGGCGATTGTATAGATTCAACTGGATATTCTATCAAGTATTTTGTTACTGCCAGTAAGCAAAAAGCATTTCAGTAGCTCTGAAGAGAACACATTTTGAGAGGTTCAATAATTTAAAGCACGAATCTAAGAATAATTTCACAGTGTTGGGATCTTCACCAGCATCTGCTTGCCTCTTTTAGCTGGAGCTTTTCGAGTCCCTGATTAAAGTGCCTAGAAATAATTAAAATATACTCCCGAAAGAAAAGGATATATTAAATTTAGATTTCCTACTTGCTCTGATTTTCGAGTTATTCTCAAAAACCCGGTACAGTCCTATATCGGGCCAAGGACGGTCTACCCGATAAACTTCAAAATCGAAAGAACAGAAATGTACAACAAGAGAAAACGTCATACTGAATTTCACATTTTTGTGATGAATGAACCTGATTATTTTGGACCACGAACACCACATCAAGTTAAATAAAATTTAAAAAATACGAATATATCCCTAGCTCAATCTCTCTGACAATCAAATGACTTTCTGTGTGTACCACTTGCAATAATCACAGCAAGTTTCGCACAAACTTTTCAGTTATTTCCGAGGATATCGGTCATTTCATTTGCATTAAATTCAAATTAGTTATAATGTTAATGTCTTGGCTTTTGATCTCTTTTTCGAGACCAGCGCTATCTGGCGACGGCTGCTTTTGGGGGAACAGCTCCCAACATTGGTAGGTATAGGTAGTCGGCACACTATTACTTCTATGCACTGTACCCTGGTGCATTGAACATTCCCTCGAGCGTCTGTCAGCAAAACTGAAGCACGCGTGCTCTGAATCTGATCCAGTCCTGTCTGCGGTACAACCCAGAAACCGACCCCCAGACGTCTGCCCTTCTGGAGCACTCGTGGGTGTTTGGAAACAAAGTACTTCTTTCAGATCTAATGTGGGCGTACTTCATGCGCAGAGGCGCAGGTAAAATGTTAGTCTAATTGTATGTTTTATGTTAAATAATGTATGCGCAATTAATGTACTTATTTTCCCTTTATTCTGGAAAACTTTACAACAATTCTTGAAATGAGAGATCATTTTCAATTAGGTCTTGATATCTCACAGTATATTTTGCTTTGCAATTTTTCTAAAAAAGGACGAAGTCCTATTGCAAACTCTGCTGACTTTTCAGTGTTTGAGTCACAAAGCCTTCAGCCAGTGATGCTCCCACTGAAGCCAATAAATGATCTTTGGATGAGAATTTACCTTCCCACGCTCAAGAGGCGGTAGAATATATCGAAGGTAAGAATTCCTGTAGAGAATGTGTAAGTTGTTAAATGCTACATTGAGATCCATATCAAGAATATTATCATGCCTGTTATACCCTTATTCACAGATGTCAGTAAAGTTGATAAGATTTTTACAACTGAAGAGTTTGCTGATTTTTCCATATTTGTAAATGCCAAATATTCTTCCTGGAGAGAAACAGAAGACTCCAATCTCCGACTAGAACTCGTAACTGTCCCATACCTCCCTTTAGCAGAAAACGATGGTGACAGCGAGTGTACCCTTCAGGAAGTCAAGCAGCTATTAGGCGACATTCTAGCCTCCCTAGACGCAGATCCATTGACCAAACAAGACATTGAAGAAGGCCGAGCTGTCGAGCCTAACGCAAAAGATAACATCAAATGACTCTTCGCAAAACTGTTTTTCTTTTCGGACAAGCTTTATTATTATTATTATTATTATTATTATTATTATTATTATTATTTAATGAATGTAGTGATATTTTGTTCAACTGTATCTCCTGCACGTTTTAACAGCGCTGACGAGCCGTTTACTTTCGACGATTTTGCTGGCTTTTCTGTTTTCGAGATAGACTTTGCCTACCATCGAAAAACAAGTGACTCCTAAGAGTCCGAATGACGATGTCTCTCCTGGAGTAGAGACGGCTCCTATACAAGGTATGTAAGATACTATTCATCAGTTGGATTAACAGTTTTATATTAGTACCATGCGAGATAGGTTAAACTGGGGAGATATTTCAAATCAACTTTCTTTATATTATGTGGCAGCAACAATAAACGTCAACGTGATAGTCTTCACGAAAGTACTCAACAAGATAGTTGTTATGAAAGCTTTAATTTATGTTGGCTTCCCACACTACCGATAGTTGTTAACGATATTTTCATGTTGGACACATTAGATTCTACAATACATAGTAATGGAAAGTGATGAATTGGGATCAAAAATTGGAACTCTGGTTTCTGACAAATTTACACATTTTGAATCTTCTATTAAAATATAAATCAGATTATTTTTCAGTCTGTGTCTGTCTGTGCAACGCATATATCCACTTAGCTCAAAATATTTTCCACCTAATTTTATAAAGTTTAAGTCATTATCTAGCCAAAATATTTTAATATCAGATTTTTTG
Organism: Amaurobius ferox; assembly: GCA_951213105.1. Lineage (NCBI taxonomy): Eukaryota > Metazoa > Arthropoda > Arachnida > Araneae > Amaurobiidae > Amaurobius > Amaurobius ferox. The sequence continues at coordinate 14,442,076 of OX578136.1, forward strand.
TTTTATTGCAGGCTTCATTCATCCAAGAAGAAGAAAAGCCTTGTCACCCGAGTCAGAGGGTCGTCCAGGAAGACATTTAATTATCAAAGACACAATTAGCACACCCAATGGGTTATGATGAGAATAAAAAGTCATGCAACAATCTGACCTTCTAGTTTATTATGTGACAGATGCTAACATGACAACGGATCTTTACGTTAAACGTCACCATTTTCGTTGTACGCTCTGTCCTGATGGGATTGACTAACTGACTGCACGTGCCAAGTTTTTCATAAATTCCTTGGCATGTAACGTAAATGCGGGGCAGTTTTCTTCAGAAAATCCTCCATGAAGACATATCTTGATTTTATCATTTCTTTCGGCCTTTATATAAGCAGAAATGTCTATGTCTTGTTCTATTTTAAAATTATTTACCTTAGCTTTTGCATATTATTAATTTAGTAAAAGATTAGACCTCAAGGGAATATCACTATAAAAAAAACGCTCTGGCAGCTGAACCTCTAGGGGTAGTGTGGAAACTGGCTGAACAGGGTTGAAAAAAAATCGATACGCACGTATCCGAAAACTGTTTTAGTCTTTAATATATTTTAGTCTTTAATTTCAGTCTTTAAATACCATATTATCAAGTGGAGGTAAAATTTACTGCCCATTTATGGCTGGAACTGAAATAATTTGGCAGACAAGCAGTTCAAACATTTTTATCTGTGATACCTTCTTAAATAATATTTAAAAACGACAATTATCTATATTAATTCTATTATATTGTCTATCTATGTACCAAATTTCAAGTCCCTAACTCAATAAAACTAGAGTTTCATTTTCACTAGACAATTCGAATATTATATATATATATATATACACCCCTGCAAATATAGATATTTGAAAACAACAATTATCCATGTTGCTCTTATATTAATCTCTATATCAAATTTTAAATACCTAGCTAAAAAAAAAACTACGAATTTTGACATTTCGGTCACAATGGACATTCTTTCAAATTTAAATTTTCATAATTTTGGGAACTGTAAATGATCGGTAAAGTGTTATCCGATCAGTGTATTGAATTTCAAGCCACCTTAAGCACATTTTACGCTTCAAAAAATCGTTTTTAATGAAAAGAACGCTAAAAAGAACATCGGCTTCGAAAACCTCACTAAGCGCTTCCTATTAGCCGGTTTAGTCAGCATGTCAAATTTAAATAACATGGTATGAACGGTGTGGATTAGTATAGCTAAAAAGAAAGATGGACAAACTTTACGGAATTTTAGTATATACTTAAAAATAAATGCAATTGTAATAATAATTTTTCAAATATACAATTTTAAACAAATTGATCTAAAAAACAATTATTTAAAATTGAATTTATAATTTATATAAGTAAAATTAAAAATCGTCTGTCTGTCTGTACGTTTGTGTCATCTCATCATCATGGGAGAACGGCTGAACCGAATTTCATGAAATTTTATGGATAGCCTTGGTATAGCCTCACTTAAAATTTAGTCCATGTTTCGAGTTTCTAGTATCAGGGGTTTTATAGCTATTAATTAAAAACGCATAGCTAAACCTTCCATAGACATAGCATTATGCAAACGATATTTTCCCCCGTAAATTTAAATTTATTGAAGAAAATTATTTGTCGCTCAGCAACAGATTTAAATCCAATGTGTTTATGCGGCAGACAATTTTTAATAAATCTTTTCCAATTTAAATAATAAAGAAATGTATATAAAATAAATTTCATCGAAATTGCATCCTTAACTGGATAATATCATTTCAATCTGTTTTCATGTGTTTTAACCTAGCAGAAACGGTTGAAAGGTAGAATGGTTATTGTTACGGATAATCTTCTAATAGTACAGGGATATATCTTCTTATCTTCGAGAATATAAGTAGTATTGGCCTATATTGGAATCCATTACGGTCCTCAGGTTTAAAGATTGAGGGGATAATTGATATTTTCACTTTACTACTTCATCTGTTTTATTTCGGCAAAGATTTTTGAAATTCATATATTGTAGTATGGGTAATTTTCTACTAATACATGGGTATATCTCTTAATATTCGGGAATATAAGTAGTATGGGTATATACTTTAATATTCTGGAATATAAGTAGTACGGGTATATTTTCCAATACAAGTTTAGCTTTTTTATTTTGACATATATTGATTGATTCTATTTCATATTTTTGGTAAATTTGTTTACAAACGGAACCAGGATGTTTTATTTTTTAGATCTGCCTATGAAGATGATTTTGTATAGCGAGAACAGAAATTCTTAAACTTATTTTCAGGAGCATTAAAGCAGGGTACAAAATATTAAAGTTATTAGAACAGGGTACAGAATATTACAGTTATTAGAACAGGGTACAGATACAAAAATGAATTGAAAGATGAAATAAATGTGAATACATGGAAATATTCTATTTTGTTTGAGATCTAATTTGCATTGCACTGATAATATTTTGTGCAAAATTAAGAATTTAAATAATTATTACTTCATTATTCAATACGAGCCCTTTGCCATAGAAATAAATACTTTGAAGTGGGACATATTTTATTCCAGCGTCATACGAATTATTGTACCAGACGATCTGGGCGTTTTTCCAACATGAACTATTAATTCCTTAACCTCTATGACATTTAAATTAGAAATTTGCATATTTTAACTAGGTATTACGTAGTGTAAACACCAGCTATAAAATTTAAAACAATCTGATGTGGGCAACACTTGAATTTCCCTACAGACTCATATTTACATTCTCTTTATTTCTTTCAATAATTCATTACATTGAGTTTAATGGCACAATAGCATCCATCATTATTTTAAATGACACTGAATTTGCACTTTTAATTCAATTTTCGTTGTCATTGGTAACTCGAGTTATTTTCAAAAGTGGAGTGGCGGAAATGCAAAATAAAAAATAAAATATCTCGAGAACAGTTAGTCTTAGAGTAATGGGGATGATCTTATTCCTTTCATCGTTAAAAATTACGTATAAAACAAGCATTTAATGGATATACTTGAGTATACGTAGTCTTTTATTTTAGATTTTGACGAATTTTGCAGACCATTTCGCAAAAACGGCATGTTTTTTTCCCTGAAATGTAGTAAAATCCAATCAGCACCAGGGTAACACACAAATCACTTATCTACCAAATTATGGGAAATTTGGTCCATTAGTTTTTCAGCTAGCGTGGATGCAAACAATTTTTGAGGGCCATTTCGCGAAAACAGGCAGGTTCTTTTATCCCGAATCGTAACAAAATCTAATCACCACCAGGGTATCCTACAAGTGACTTACCTATAGAATTTGGTCAATTAATTTTGGAGCTAGAGTAGATACAAACTCTGCACAGACAGACTCATACACAGACATCACGCTAAAAAGAGTTTTTCATGTTTTAATGTCTCAAAACGTGTAGATCCGTCGAAAACTCGAGTTGTGATTTTCGTCTTGATTCCAATACTTTCTCTATACATTGCCATGTATTGCAGGGAAAGTAAAAATATTTTTTTCTTTCCAAAAATGGAATTAAAACAAAATGTTGCATCATTATTTTTCCTACAATACATAGTAATGTATACAGAAAGTTTTAGAATCGTATCGAAAATTGGATTGGCAGCATTCTTGATGTAATCCAAAAACCTAGATTCGATGTTCCAGTGGTTTGTTCGAGTGATTTGTTATTTTCAGCTTAGAATTAACGTACTAATTAACGCAACTCTAATTAACGTACGAATTAAAATAGAGTATGATAGCAGCTATTTCATAAGTGCTAACTTTTACAACATCCTCTAGTGTATCCGGCCGTCCATACAGTTACCTTACACCTTTCTGGTAGGTCGGACGGTCTGGGTCTCAACAACATCCTCTAGTGCTAATATAAAATCTCACCCATTTTCCGAATCATAAAATAATACCAAGTTAACCTGTCACGAGTATAAACCTCACTAATCGAAGAATGAATTTTACTCACCTAATCAGTGAAATCAGTCTAACATTTGCAGTTCTGCACATATATCCACATCAGCACAACAAAATGCAACTTAAGAACCACCGTACTGTTTTAAATCAGGAGTTATATATACCTGTATCAACGAATATTTCAAATTCTAAATTACAGGTCCAAAGAACTCAGAAATCGTCTGCGCTGAAGTTTATTACATATTACAACTTTCATTCCAAGTGGAGTCGTATCAGGGAACACTGGAAAGGTTTCCTCGATAAATCCAATTACTGCGTATAATGGGATTACCGTAACTTTCCCCCTGAGAGTCAGTTGAAGCGAAGAGGCTTCTGCAATGGATGTTTTATGATCACATAGATTTAATCCATGGAGAGGCTGGGAGCAATTAAAGCATAATATCTTAAGATCGTAATTATTCAATTCAATTAGTACTGGTAGAAATATCTGAAGTGAGAACAGTGGAGACATTTCCATTATGGGGAGCGATTCCAGAAATTTCGTGAGGGAGGGACACAAGAAAATGTATACCCCCCTATGAAAAAAATGCAACACAATGTGACTGGTTTAATTTTATTTTATATCATACAGCTGAGCGAAACGGACTGACTGACTCGAATGAATTATTCAATCCAAGCTGCTAAAGGTAAAAACTTGGTGCAAATGTGAAACTCTGCATGTACGTGGGACTTGACCTGCAAGTAATAAAAAATCTTGGAATATTGTTCTAAAAATTTATAAATCGCGGACTTTTTTTTGTTCTCACACTCTTTCAGCTATAACTGGACACATAAAATTTGTTTTGTATACCGTCCTGCACAGAAAAAAAATTATCTAAATTTTCTTAATTAACTCTATTGATGTACAATAAACCGTTCTAAAGATACATTAATTTATCATTACAGTAGAAGATTTTTTTATTATATTTTACCAATGAATTTATAGTTTTTGATTCCATTGGGGTAGCTATGGTAATCGAAATATGTTTCATATACCAAAATAGTTGTTAGCTGTTCTTTAACTCAAACTATTGAGAAAAAATCTGATGTGGGCAGCACATGACTTTCCTTATATAATGCAATGAATTCACTTTTTTAACGGTGAAAAAGTGATGAAGAGAGTGACGAAAAGAACACGACACAGTGTTTGTAATATTAAATTGTACTTTTGGCGCTTTTCAGGATGACAACATGTAAAACTATTTCGTACCCAATTAACTTATATTTTACGCAACTCTAAATTAACAATTATCAATAATGATAGCATCCTCAATAAGCAATATAGCCCATATATTTAAATATTTTAATAATAAATTCATCAATTAGGCTTCATTTTTATTAACTTGGCGTCATTTTTGCAACTTTGACGGTATTTTCGTCAATGTGGGGCTAAATATCGCGAAGTTGGCGATATTTAGAAGAGCATTTCTTATATAATAAAAGGTATACACATCATATGGCGAAATTAAAAATTTGCAAATCATTGTATCCCATTTGGCATCATTTTTATCAATTTGTCGACATTTTATCAATTTGATAATATTTTTATCAATTTGGCAACATTTAAAAAGTCGCTAAGTTAACGATATGCCGCCAAAATTCGTCGCCAGAATTTCGCTAAGAGTTACAAACTGAAAAATAAGTTTTATAGTAGAGTCTTATATTCTTTCCAAAATATTGAATTTTCATCAATTAGTTGTAATTTTTATTGATTTAACGTCATTCTTATCAATTTGGCGACGCGACATTTTTATCAATCTGGTGACGTTTAAAAACTTGCCAAGTTGGCGATAGTCCGCTAAATTCGTCGTCAAGATTTCGTCAAGCATTATGGTCGGAGACATAGGTTATACTTATAGTAAATAGCGTACTTAGACTAATGGCGTTCAAACACAAAACTGTTACCCAAAGTATCTGCTCTAGTAGATTCTTATATTCTTTCCAAGATATTGAATTTTCATCAATCTTCATTCTTATTAATTTAGTGTCATTTTTATCAACTTGGTGACATTTTTATGAATTTGGCGATATTTTCGTCAATATGGCAACATTTAACAAACTCATCAAGTTGGTGATATTCAGCCAAATTCGTCGCCAAAATTTCGCCAAGCATTGTAGATGGAGAAATAGGTTATTCTTATAGTAGATAAACGACTAATGGCGTTAAATTACAAAGCTACTACCTACAGTGTCTTCTCTCGTGAATGGAACGAGCTAGGTCTACGAGAATAATGATAATAAATTTATTGTATAATATTACATATGAAAAGGGAACAGATTTTACTATAGTTAATACTTTTTTCTTTAAATGTATGTATATTTTTGATAAATTTATTTGAAAAATGTGCAATGTCTCGAGAACGGTTCATGCTAGCGTTGTAAAATTTATGTCAATCGTTTTTAATAAAAATTTACATAAGAAATTATTATTTACGTAACTTTATTGGATGTTTTAATTTCTTTATGATTTTTTCAAAATTTCATTTCACAATTTAGGTGGGTTCTGAACATTTGATTGTGTGTAAAAACAATAGGCTTCTAGTATTTACTGATTGCGATTTTTGTACCGAATTTTGTTCGAATCGCTTCATTCGTTCGAGAGATATCGTCTCCACAGACTCACTGACTGACACACACACACACACACACTTTCACACACACACACACACACATACTTTCACACACACACACACATACATTCACACACACGCACACACACAATTTCACACACACACACACATAATTTCACACACACACACACACATACTTTCACACACATATACTTTTACACACACACATACATAGACATCACCTCAAAAAACGTCTGATTCGTATTCAGGGATGCTTGAAACGTGATCTCCAGAACTAGGAGATATTTCAAATCAACTTTCTTTATATTATGTGGCAGCAACAATAAACGTCAACGTGATAGTCTTTACGAAAGTACTCAACAAGATAGTTGTTATGAAAGCTTTAATTTATGTTGGCTTCCCACACTACCGATAGTTGTTAACGGTATTTTCATGTTGGACGCATTAGATTCTACAATACATAGTAATGGAAAGTGATGAATTGGGATCAAAAATTGGAACTCTGGTTTCTGACAAATTTACACATTTTGAATCTTCTATTAAAATATAAATCAGATTTTTTTTCAGTCTGTGTCTGTCTGAGCAACGCATATATCCACTTAGCTCAAAATATTTTCCACCCAATTTTATAAAGTTTAAGTCATTATCTAGCCAAAATGTTTTAATATCATATTTTTTGTTTTATTGCAGGCTTGATTCATCCAAGAAGAAGGAAAGCCTTGTCACCCGAGAAAACTCGAATTCGGATTCACAATACTTTCCTTATACATATACTATGTATATAAGGAAAATAATAATGCTCTAACTAGTTTAATTTAGCTTAAAATATCTGAAAACGTTGAAAACAAAGCAACATACAGGGTGATTATAATTAAAGTTGCGATTTTAAAACGCTGTAAAGTAAGAACTACTGGTCAGAATGATCGAAAATTTGACCTGAGTATACGTGAAGCAATGGAATTTTGTTTGGCGAAAAAAAAATGACTTCAAAAATGTATCAAAAAATGGCAATGTATGAATCCAACATTGAATTTGCTTGACGAAGAACGAAAAAATGAGCCGCTAGGTCGCGCGTGGAAGCACACCTCTAATCTGGTGAAGGTATGCTAACTAAGACTAGGCATGCTCACCGCACATTCCAGTTGTGATAAAAACGAGGAGCACATGCAATTCTCATTGAGTGCCTTTTCATGGCTCTGTCACTGAAAGATCGTGCTTTGCTCGTAAAACTTTTCTACCAGAACGGTGACTGCGTTAACTGCTCTCAGGAGGTTCGACGAACTTAGCTGACTTAAAAGCACGCATTACGCACCACATCTACAGCATCACCTCTGATACACTCCGATCTGTTGTTTTGACATGCTGTTTTGCGCTTCCAACTCGCAGCCGAGTACGATGGACAGCATATTGAACATTTCTTGCGTATTAGGTGTTTGTTTCATGTTTTCATGATGTTTCAATCAATTATTAAATTAAGTGATGTTGATTAAATTGTCGTTTTCTTTAGTTGGCTATTGGTTTCTTTCGACTAACAACACCCCGTGTTTGGAAAATACAGCGCCGTCTATCAGTACATTTTTGAAGTATTTTTTTTCCTTCGCTAAACAAAATTCCATTGCTTCACGTATACTCGGGTAAAATATCAGGTCATTCTGACCAGTGGTTCTTACTTTATAGCGTTTTAAAATCGCAACCTTAATTATAATCACCCTGTACATTGATTAGACATGACATATTGTATTACATACCGCAATTTCAGGACAGGAAATATTTCTTCAGTTTGCGAAGAAACTTGCTGCCACGAATCTTCGTTCTGGCCAGTCTACGCTTTTCCAATCGAGTTACTGGTATGCAATTGTAAACTCTTATAGTGAAAGTGTACTCTGCAAGTTCCGTATTTGGAAATGTAGACATCCTATCTGTTACAGCATCGACAGTTATTGTCTCGTATTTAATTAGTAGAACGCATTGGAATGAATGAAATTTCTGGTCCAATAATTAAACCAGCAGTTGGATTGGACTGGAATTGTTAGATTGGACTTTGAATCAGAAGTTGGATTGACTTGTGGAACAAATTCTAGTGGACCCAAAACTGATTTTGTTTTTAAAGCTATTGATTCTGTCCCTGCCTGTTATTATGTTAACAATACCGCCTTATAACTTTTTAGCACTTTTTGGTGAAATTTGGAAAGGGTTCACGAAAAAAATCTCGCACAAAAGGGGGTCGCGATGTCAAATAATTTGGGAATATCTGCATTATACAAAATACTTTGTTATGAGACCAACCACACTCCTCTTTTTAACCTTCTAGTTTTTAATAAAATATGAATAAAAAAAAGTCTTCAGTCTGTAGAAAAAAAATCTGATGTGAGCAACAAGCTTTCCTTGCAGACTCAAATTCATTTTCATTTTATTTCTTGAATAATTCGTTAAATTGAGTTTAATGGCGCAAAATAATACGGAATTAATTTAATTCAATTTTTGTTTTTATTTGGTAACTAGACATTTTTTCAAAGGCGGCGTAACAAAAATGCAAAAAACTCTAATATCTCGAGAACGGTGGGTCCTAGAGTGATGAGATTGGTCTTATTCTTTTCCTCGTCAAAAATTAAGTACAGAACAAACATTTAATGGATACATTTGAGCACACGTAGTTTTTTATTTTAGATTTTGGCGATTTTTGCTGGCTATTCGTAAAACAGGTTTAACATTTCCGAATCGTACCGTATTTTCCGAATCTAATCAGTACCAGGGTATCCCATAAGTGACTTATCTACCAAATTTTAAGAAATTTGGCTAATTGGTTTTTTAGCTAGAGTCGATACATCGATTTTTGTAGACCATTTCGCAAAAAAAGGCAAATTCTTTCATACCGAACAGAACTGAAATCTAATCAGCACCAGGGTCACCCACAAGTGACTTACCTACCAAATTTTATGCAATTTGGTTCATTAGTTATTCAGTTAGAGTGAATACATACATTTCACAGACAGACACACATACACAGAGGTCATGCTAAAAATGGTTTTTTTTCGTAATCTAGAGGTGTCAAAACGTGTAGATTCGTCGAAAACTCGAGTTGCAACTTTCGACATGATTCTAATACTTTCCCTATACCATGCATTGCAGGAAAAGTAAAAATCGTGTTCTGTCACTGGGATTTTGATGTCAGTATCATCTATGGTTGGGATATTTCTGGCTGAAATCGGAGCATTACGAAAAATGTAAACACTTTGAATGCTTTAATCTCCAAATCCAATAGATATAAATGTAAACAATTTTTACTTGTTTTATCTGAAATAAGATACAGATTCTGAATATACACTGTGCTGCAAATATATATATATATATATATATATATATATATATATATATATATATATATATATATATATATATATATATATATATATATATGCACCTATAAGAAATTGAGCTACAACCGCGAAACTCGGCATTTTTTAAGGAGATGTACAAATGATTAAAATTTGGGAGTAAAAAAAACATTTAATTAAGGCATTTATTATATTATTAACATTTATATTGGCAACAAGGAGATGACAATTCAGCAAGTAGTAAATCCTCCTCTGGCAGCTATACAAGCCGATATTCGATACTGCACAGAGTTAGTTAAGTTGCTTGTGTCCCTCGGCGGAAAATTCTGCCACAAATATTACAACTGGTCAGCTAATTCAGTGGTATTCTGGGAAAGCAATTGCTGTCCGACCAAGTCCCAGACGTGCTCTATTAGAGATAGGTCTGGGAACCAGGACGGCCATGGGAGGGTATTAAATTTTCGAAGACATTGTTGAGAAAGTCATGCAGTATGTGGTCGAGTGTTGTCTTGTTGGTAAATGGAACCTGGGCAGCTTAACAGCATAGGCATAATAATCTGCAGAATATCGTCTACATACAGCCGAGCCGTCAGATTGACTTGCAGCACAACTAAAGGAGATAGGCTATCCTACGAGATAGCTCCCCAGGCTGTCACACGTCGTGTGATGGCCGTGTGCCTCTTGACAACAAATGCAGCATCAAAACGCTGGCCAGTTCTCTTTCACACAACTATGTGGCTGTCATCAGCGCTGAGAAAATATCGAGATTCGTTACTAAGGAAAACAAGCCCCCGATCGAACATGGCCTTCAAGATGGCCGAGCTCGGCACCAATCCTGACGGCTCTTTCTCTGTTAAGGGGCATGGTAGGCGCCTTAATGGACATCGACACTTTATTCCACCTTCTGCCAGTCGTCTCCGAATAGTATCCCTGATACAGGAAACATGGAAGGTGGCAAATGCCTTCGAATGTCCGATAGTAACGCCATTGGTGCGGACGTGGGTCTGGCTGCACGATCCTCTCGAGCAGTTGTCTGTCTGAGGCATTCTAAGCCTCTGTGGAGTTTACATGTGCCTTCTCTGATCCACCGTTGCACACACCGAGCAACTACCATATCGCTCCGACCAAGATGGCTACTGATACGCCTGTTGAACCAACCAGCTTCCCTTAGGCCTATGATGCGATCTCTTTCTAAATCCGACAATTGCTCGTAGCACCGTCGAGTACGTCTCAAAGGCATCTTTGAACCCAACTTGCAGTATCAAAGCAGAAAATCCAGTTCCATTTGCCCATGAGCGAGAACACCGGCCGTTTTAAATGCTACACGATGTGTCGTTCACATGCGTGTTGCGCATGAAGCTTATAACATCATTGGCGCTGACAGTTCGATCATTGGCATAATTTTTAGAACGACATTTGCATGCCGAGTTTCACGGCTGTAGTTCAATATTTTATGGGTCATAGATTTTGCAGCAACAGCGTGTATAAAAATATTTTAAAATTTTGAGCTTTTTTTTCTACAAAAAAAAACTACAAAGTTTTTTTTCTATGAGTTTTTGCTTTACTTTGCTTACTGTCACGCGAAATATCGTCGGAACTATAAAAGATAGATATAAACGGTAAACGACAAAAATGTTCAGCAGGAAATCCAATTTTTAGATAAATAGATTGTTTTTACAAAGCTCTTATATTTTTCGAGGAATCGTCTGGTCGAATTGAAAAAGATTAAAAATTTTCCGTTAAGTGTATAATGCTTATATCTCGAAAATTAAAAGTGCTAGCTATAAGAAGTAATATATAGGCCCTTGAAAGCCCTACAAGGACATGAATTGGATTTGGGTTCAATTTCTCAGCTTTTGAAGTATAGTGGTTATAGTTTTGTTTTTTAATATTTTATCCCGTTAAAGATTTCCATTTGGAAGAATAGCCGTAACATTTTAAGTGCCGCGAGTGCACAACTCAATATGTTTCCTCCTTTGTAAAATATTGATGTGATGAGTAATTGAAACGAGATATTTTGTTTTGATTTAAAGAAATTAGGGAATGCAGTAAACTTGGGGAAACATGTTTGGTGATTGATGAAACTTGAAGAGAAGAATTGAAAGTAAGAAATTCAATTACATAGTTCTGTGCCGACAGTCCTTATAGATTCACCTGAATTTTAAATCTCGTCAAAGATATCGTATACGTTTAGTTTATATGCAGCCAAACAAGTTATTAAAATAATTGGTATTTCGTCGTAAAGTCTATTGTCGGTGTTTCCGGCTGAAATCGGAGCAAAAACTAAAATTGCTAGCAATGCGAGTCATCTGTGAGCAGTTTGAAAATTATTTGTAACCGCAGTGTTTCTTTCAGGCATACTTCCGGGGGGGGGGGGGGCAAAGTTCTCCCGCAGAGGAGTATTCGCCCCCTACCCCCCACCCCGAGACATTTTATATTAATCTGGTTTTTATTTATGTGATACAGAATATAGATATATTTATAGACGGCAAATAGAAAACTTGTCCCCTAAAATTTATTCACTCCCCCAGCCAAAAAGTCCTGAAGGAAATACTGTTTGTAACCCTTTGAAAGCCCTATACAACGCCATATAATTGGATTGGTTCTTAGCTTTCTAAATAGGGTGATTATAAGTTTGAAATTTTAATATCTCGGACTATTTTTAAAGGGTTGTTCTAATTTCAATATTTTAATATTTAGAACTGTTTTGAAAATGTCTAAACAAGACTCACCACCTACAAAAAAATGCGTTATTCACGCAAAACCATTCGGCTCCACCGGACTGGGGCCACTACCGACTTTTTTCTATTTATTGGCCTTCCTTAAATGCCTAAATATTCTATTTATATCCGTATATATAGACACCAATAAGTGTTTTGCTTCATGTAAAGGAATTGCAGTATTGATGTTTTACATCCCTGAATAAAGTTGCTTAATTATTCAGCTCATTTTGCAAGTTTCTTCGACCGTGCTGGTGTTGTTGGAAAAGATTTGACCAAATGACGTTGAACATCGAAGAACTTTTCTCTTTATAAAAAATGTCATTCAGAAGTCTCTTTCATTTCCACCCACGCACCTTTGTTGCAAAATAGGGGTTCGTTAGCACCCTATTCTCTTAAATATTGGAGATTGTTCGGGGGGTGGGGTTTCCTCTCTTAAGTGGGTTATTTTTGCGAGATTTTTACTTTCAAAAGCAAAATGGCTCCGCCCTTCGCACGTGCATGATTGGTATATAAAACTGAAAATGTTCTATGAGTTCTCGAATTCCATCATCTCTGCCATTGGTAGTGCATCCCACCTCCAACCACTAGCCATGGTAAGTAACGTATCGTTTTTGTGTTCTATTTCCGTAGTTTTCAACCTTTTCGACCCCCTTTTGCACACCACTTTTATTTGACTTTGATCGGAGGAGTATCCAGGGTGTCCCCACAAAAAGTGAACAGCGGAAGTTTTTTAAATCGTCGGTTGTAGATCCATAGTTCCAAGTGCAAAAATACTTTAAATAAAGTAGGAAGTTATGAACTAGTAATTTGAATGATGTACCCTATTTTTGTAGAAAGTTAAGAAAATCAACTACTTATACAGCCCCTCTATTGAAAAAAGTCAAATTAGAAAAATGTTACTCATACCGTATTTAGTCTAACTGAAAAAAATTTGGCTGTAATACGATCCAATTTGACATAGTTATCATTAATTAAAATATCCATTGGGAAATATATATAAGGGGACCTCCACAAATCAACTTCGGTTGCAAATAGTTAATAAACCTTTTATCACTTCTTCAAATTTATTTTATGCAGATAAAATTATTATGCCATTATGTCGATTCTTAGTTTGTGTTCAAGCATTCAAGTAACTCTGCTGCATAGCTAGATTTAATAATGCGCTGTTCAGTAATGCCGAACTCTGTGAGATGGTTTTAATTTACGGCACATGCAACCGATCTCCTAGTGAGGAATACTATCGTCGCTTCCGTAAAGTCAGTATCCTTCTGGAGTTTCTATTCTGCGGCTGGCATGTCGATTGCGAACCCATTTACGATATGGCTCAGGAAGACAACGAGTACTAACGGAAAAAGATGCAATAGATATTTCAATCTATTTCTCGTCCTATTCATATGCGAGTGTCCGGGCCGTAAGTAATGAACAACAACTTGCTTGATCTAAGTAGATCCCCCCCCCCCCCGGAAGTATGCCTGAAAGAAACACTAACCTTTTTTTTTTTCAATGGCCAGGCATTGACTCGTTCATCTTCGCCTATACATCGGCCAGAACAGTGAACCTCTTAGCCGTCAGCCGTCAAAGACGTTGCCCCAGCGCACCAGTGGGGGTGGGAACACATTGCGCCCAACAACACAAACATCCATGTCTTACGTGGAACTCAAATCCACAACGTGGCGGCCGATCAATCGCTGGAAACGCTCGCCTTGACCGTTCGGCCACCACGTCGACTGAAATGAGCCAACAGTTCGCGGTGTTTCCTGGTGGTCACCCACCCAAGTACTAACCGCGCCCGATGCTGCTTAACTTCGGTGATCTAACGAGAACCGGTGTTTTCAGCACGGAAGAGCCGTTGGCTCTAGAAACACTGACCTGGATCCACGAATTTGCATGATCAGAAGAGTATCGAAAAGCCTCGAGTATATAAAGGTCACGAGAATTAACATATTTTAATATAATGGAGTTTATTGCTTAGCAGATGTTAGCAATATTTCCAACTGTCAAGTTATATTTGTACAAAATATGAGTGAATTTGGTAGTAATTTGTTAAAGTATTGTTATTATATTTGTTAGAAATTCATATATTAATATAATTGAATAAGTCAATTTGGTACTTGAAAATAATTTTATACAATGTCATCCAGAGAAGCGCCCAATGTCAGTGTACTTTTCAACGTTAAAAATGTCGTGACGTGGATCTTGTCAGTCACCATTTCACATTTAAAAATCTGTTGTGAGCAAGCAGCACGTAACTTTCCCTGCAGACTCAAATTCATTTTCTCTTTATTTCTTTAATAATTCATTAAATTGAGTTTAAGTGCACAAAATAACACTAAATTTGCAATTTTAACTCAATTTCTGTCTTTATTTGGTAAATGGACATTTTTCCAAAAACGGCGTAACAGAAAAGAAAAAAAACTCAAATATCTCGGGCACGGTTAGTTCTAGAGTAATAGAATTGATCTTATTCTTTTCCTTGCCAAAAAATACGTATAAAACAAGCATTTAATTGACACATTTGAGTATAAGTAGTCCTTTATTTTAGATTTTGGTGCTTTTTGAGGTCCATTTCGTAAAATAGGCGAGTTCTTCTTTACCGAATCGTACCAAAATCTATTCAAAACCAGGATATTCTTCAGGTGACTTATCTACCAAATTTTGTGAAATTTGGTCAATTAGTTTTCTAGCTAGAGTAGATACTACAGATTTTTGCTAGCCATTTCGCGAAAAGAGACCGCTTCTTTTATCCTGAATCATACCAAAAACAAATCAGCACCAGGGTCACTCACAAGTGACTTACGTACCAAATTTTATGACGTTCGGTCCATTAGTTTTTGAGTTACAGCGGATACATACATTGAACAGACACACACACACACACACACACAGATGTCAAGCTAAAAATAGTTTTTTGGTATTCTAGAGGTCCCAAAACATGTAGATCCGTGGAAAACTCGAGTTGCGATTTTCGGCATGATTCTAATACTTTCCCTATACATTACCTTGTATTGCAGGGAAAATAAAATGTAAAGTTTTTTGTCAGTCAAAAGAAAATACATAAATACATCTGAACATCACGCGTTATTCAGGCTCCTCGGGTCTTACTGTAGAGCCAAATGTATCATTAGACTCGTAATAATGTTTGCTTTAAAAACACGTGCAACTCATTTGATAAAGAGTCGTCTTCATATTAAACTTTGCACCCACTTCATTTTTTTTCCATTGAGCAACACCGCATTTTGATACCTAATTCTGATTCTCAAGGTCAAAGCACCAGAACGTATGTAAAATTGATATACAGTGGAACGTGGACCATCCTTGGAATTAAGAAAACTGGTTACTATATAAAAATGATATGGTCACTTTAGCCAGGTGGTCAGTATACCCAGATGGGCACATTGCCAGGTTTCACTGCATTTTACTCAAACCGCTGGAGAGATAGGGCTGCTTGAAATTTCTCTCCTAATGTTATTTCTCTTTGTAAGAATAGGAATTAATTAGATAGGCGAATTATTTCAGAAAATATAAAACAAAAACTGCAGCATCCATAATAACATTAGGAGATGGAAATAGTCGGCAAAAATTGCTTGTATACACCATAGCTGAAAAAAGCAATAGATCAAATTGTACAATATTGGTAGATAAGTCACCTGTGGGTGACCCTGGTGCTGATTAGATTTTGAAACGATCTGGATAAGCTGATATTAATAAGCTGATATTTTTTGCGAAATATCCCGCAAAAATCGATGTATCTATGCACTCTAGCTAAAGAACTAATTGGCCAAATTTCATAAAATTCAGTAAATGAGTCACTTTCGGGATTCCCTTGTGCTGATTAGACTTTGGTACGATTCGAAAAAGTAGAACCTGCCTTTTCTTACGAAATGGCCCCCCAAAATCATAAATAAAATGTGCTCAAATGTATCCATTAAATGCGTGTTCTATACATAATTTTTGACGAAGTAAAGAATAGGACCAACCCCATTACTCTAGAATTAATCTTTCTCCAGATCTTTGAGCTTTTGCATTTTTGTTACGCCGCCTTTAAAAAAAATCTTCAGGTACCAAATAAACTCAAACATTGAATTAATCGAATTCAGTGTTATTTTGTGCAATTAAACAAAATTTAATGAATTATTAAAGAAATAAAGAGAAAATGGATTTGAGTCTGCAGGGAAAGTCATGTACTGCCCACATCTTATTTTTACTTTCCCTGCAATACATGGTAATGTTTAGGGAAAGTATTGGAATCATGCCGAAAATCGCAACTCGAGTTTTCGACGGATCTACACGTTTCGAGACCTCTAGAATACGAAAAAACTATTTTTAACGTGACGTCTGTGTGTGTGTCTGTATGTCTGCGTCTCTGTCTGTGTGTCTGTCTGTCTGTGCAATGTATGTATCCACTTTAAAGAAAAAACTTAGGGACCGAATTTCATAAAATTTGGTAGATAAGTCACTTGGGTGAGACCCTGGTGCTGATTAGCCTTTGGTAGGATTCGTAAAAACAGAACCCGCCTGTTTTTGCGAAATGGCCAATAAAAATTTTATGTTTCTACTCTAGCTAAAATGCTACTTGACCAAATTTCACAAAATTTGGTAGATAAGTTACTTATGGGATACTCTGGTGCTGATTAGATTTTGGTGCGATTCGGAGAAGAAAAACCTGCCTTTTTTTACGAACTGGCCAGCAAAAATTTCATGTATCCACCCTAGCTAAAATACTAATTGACCAAATTTCACAAAATTTGGTAGATAAGTTACCTATGGGATACTTTGGTGCTGATTAGATTTTAGTACGATTCGGAAAAGAACAAAGAAATGGCCACAAAAATGTTTTTCCGAAATGGCCACAAAAATCGCCAAAATCTAAAAAAGACTACGTATGCTCAAATGTATCAATTAAATTCTTGTTTTATACAAACCCTCTGACGAAAAAAAGAATATAACACACTCCATTATACTCTAGGACTAACCGTTCTCAAGATATTTGAGATTTCCTGCATTTTTGTTACGCCGCTTTCCGAAAAATTTCCAATTACCAAATATAAACAATAATTGAATTAAAAATGCAAATTTAGTGTTAATTTGTGCAATTAAACTCAATTTAATGAATTATTAAAGAAATAAAGAAAAAATGAATTTGAGTCTGCAGGGAAAGTCATGTGCTGCCTACATCAGATTTTTTATACTGTGGTAGTAAATAACCCAAATAAAATATATGCCATTTTTCATCTTCAACTAAATTTTTAATATTACAATTATTATGAAAGTCGTATTTAAAAATAAAATATGAATTCAAACGTGGGGAATTGTTGACGACAATTCATTCAGAACTGTCTTAAACCTTGGTATGCACAATTTTAGTTCATTCCTTTTAGTGCTTACTGAAATGCAGCCCGATATTCAAAAGGGCATCCTTTTCAAGCTCCTTAGGTACCTTCCATCCATTTTCGATAGACTGTCTAAGTGTGAAATATTCCGAAATAATAAGATGTGACATTCTTTATTAAATATTTAATAATAAAGAGAAATATGTGACATTCTTTATTAAATATTTAATAATAAAGAGAAATATGTGACATTCTTATTTTATTAAATACTAGCAGTATACCCGTTCTTCGTACGGAATATACAGGGCCGATCCTAGGGTGTCAGCCGCCCGCGTGCAAAGACCTAATGTGCCGCCCCTCTAGAGAATTTTTCATATTTTGACTAATACTTAACGTTGACGTTATAAATTCATCTACCGGTATAAGAGTAAAAAGTAAAACATTAATAAAAATGCAAATAAAATTTGAAGTGCAAAACTTTATTTTTTGGCCAGCTAATAGGTTATAATAGCGACAAAATACTTTAACAAAATAATAAACAAACAAAAATATTACCTTTGAAATAAAAATAGACATTTTATAATTAGAAATGCAAAACAACAGTATTTACTCAGAAAATATAATCTAATAAAAAAAAGTACTAAAGCATAAATCTCGTGAAACGAAAAGTATATAAATTAGTCCTTCTACAAAGACTACCTAATAATTAACTATAAAATAAATTTTTTTGCTTTCTGAGAAGCAAATTTGTCAATAATTTCGGTGAAATCAATTTTTTCAGAGATTTCGGATTCAATAGAGATGGTGCCCAAATCTGAAAGCCTTTCTTGTGTCATATTATTTCTCAAGTAATTTTTAATTATTTTTAATTTACTGAAACTTCTTTCACCCGAAGCCACAGAAACAGGTAAGGTTAAAAAAATTCTTATTGCTAGAGCAAAATTTGGAAAACAGGGAATGAGATCATTTTTGACTATAATTTCTAAATCTCAATTGGCTGTTTTTTACCTGGAAAAATATCTTTGAATGAAGTTATTTCATTAAAGAGTTGTATACCGTCTATATCTTTCACAATACTTCCTTCCTCCTGTATCTGTAACTTAATATCTAAGTCCATGCAGGCTTTCATGAGATCATCATTAGAAATGTTGTGAAACTCATACAGAAAGCAGAATATTGAATGGCACTCAGATAATAAGGTAAATCTTTCATTTACCGAAGAGATCGCGTGATCAAGAATTGCAAAACAGAAAGCAGTCTTGAATTGTTGGAGGGGATTTGAAACTGGTTCAACACTGCCCTCGTAATCAAAGAAACGGACCTTTTTCCTGAGCTTCGACATGGGAAATTCGGGATCAATACCTAAATCTCTAGCAAGTGTTGTTGCTGAATCGACAAATAGTTTAAAATTATCGTCAGATCTTTGGGAAACTAAATATTTTTTTAAGATTATCTAAGCCTTCAATGCATTCCGCGATGTTTAATTTAAGATTTTGAAGCATTTTACTCAATACATCAATTCTTGATAATAAATCATGCCAAATTAAAATTGAACACAAAAATTTAAATGTTTCAAAACTTTTAATTATTGATTCAGCACCCATTTTTGTTTTCGTGTCTCTGGTGGTATCTTCAATTAAGGCATTTAATGCGGTAATAATATTTTTTAGGTCTTGTTTTAGAGGTCTAATAGCATTGATACGACTTTCCCACCTTGTTTCACTTAATGGTTTTAAAGTTAGACTTTTCACGTGTTTTTTTAGTAAATCCCATTGATATGGGGACGCAAAAAAGTAATTATATACCTCTTGTACCATATCAAAAAAACCAGAAATTTCACCACTGGAGCTGGCAGCGTCATTAACGACGAGATTTAATGTATGAACCGCACACGACACGTATAATGCTCTAGGATTGATATCGAGAATCCGTTTCTGAAGCCCTATATTTTTCCCCTTCATGTTCGATCTATTGTCGTAGCCCTGACCCCGTATATCTTTAACTTCGAGCTGCAGACTAGGTAATAGCAGCTCTAATAGAAAATTGCACAGACCTTCTTCAGTGGTATTAGTTACTGGAAAAAATCCAAGAAAAAATTCTAAAATATCTATCTTACCATCAGTAGTGTTCACACACCTAATTACAAACATTATTTGTTCTGCATGGCTAATATCTGGTGTAGAGTCGAGAATTATAGTGTAATATTTGGCTTTTTTGACAATGCGTGTTATCTCATTACGAATAGATTCGGCTAAAATATTAATTATTTCATTTTGAAAATACTGCCGTAAGTAGTGTGGAATACGTGTTTTGTTATCTTTGTATTTACTGACATTATTAAGGTGTTCTGAAATAACTGGATCAAATTTGGCCGACATCTCCACGACATTACCATTATCTGTATGATACAACTTCGTACTAGTTCCCCTGAAAGCCAAATTTTGACTGGCTAAAAATTGTACTACAGCAATCATTCTTTCAATGATGGCGGGTCATCGCTTTTTCTCTCGATTGTAAACATTTTGTTCTCCGCGTCAATAGTACAATTTTTTTCCAGCCTCGTCTTTATTTCGCACCACGATCTTATAGAGTTTGTTTTAGAGTATTTTCATGCTTATTAAGGTAATCCAAACAATGACGACAATCAGAAAAGTCAGTACTTACAAGTTGTGTTGAAATATCTTTACCAAATAATTTACATGCAAAACAAAAAATACGATTTAGTTTTATGGAATATCAGAGCCACGCGCGATTTATTTTCTCACCGTTCACTAAAGTTTTGTTATAATATGAACAGCTAAATTTTCTGCCACTCTCATCGACCGGAAATTTAAAATTTGCTACTTGTTTGGGACCATGTTCTACCAATAAATCAATATTTCTTTCGTTAAAATGTTAGGCCAAGCATATTACGTTACCTTCATTTTACTCTTGATAGTAATGCCCAAAAACTAGATAAATTGAAACCCGTTTTAGATGTATTAGTTTCAAAATGTAAATCTGTATACACTCCTGATAACTGATTTAAATCTATATACACTCCTGATTAACTGATAACTATTTTATTCAAGGTAAGTTATCATTTTTAATACGCTAAAATTTTTAATATTTTGATAAAAGAAAATTTGAAAGAAAAATATACATCAAATAGAAAATAATTTCCTTTATTCCTGAAAATAGCAGAATGATGTGCTGAACGGGTGATTTTTAGTGAATTTTTTTCGAGAGTTAGGCTTAGCGCAATAAAATTGCCGTCTCCTGGGAGCAGTTCGAAAAAGAAGCGCTCCGTCCTTTGGGCCGCCGCAGTTCCGGAATGCCGCCGTCGCGAAAGGGTTAACTTTGCCAAAATAATTCAGTTCTAATCTACAAAGGAGACCGCTAAAATAAAGTTTCTTTTGACCATTGATCTGCGAGCCGCGTGCCGACCGTGGTATACATAAATAAGCTGCCGCACAGTGGAACGAAACATCCTTAGGCGTCTCAAAAATATGCCCCTTGGTTATTTGTTTAGATAGAAATTTAAAATTTGGTATCCTTTTCTATGCCGTATTGCCGGTTCTGCCACGAATTTTGTTATCAAATGAAGGACCAACAATGGACCAACAATGTACCAACACACTGTGACCTAACATTCTATTTTTTTTAAACTATGGGACTTATTTTGATTTTTCAATAACTATTTAAAATTCAGCATATTTATTCGACTTATTATAAGTTTTAAAAAATTTTGCTTGATTGATAGAACTATATGCGGCCTGCGGCCGCCCCCTGTTTTGGCCGCCCGCGTGCGGTGCACGCGCTGCACACCTGCTAGGATCGGCCCTGGGAATATATAATATAAAGAACTTAAAATTCACTATCATGTGCAAATTCCTATAGTATACTAAATGACATTGTTACTCAAAATATTCTATAAAATTATTAAATTTAATGCTCCTAAAAAGAAGTTTAAGAATATCTGCTCTCGCTATACAAAATTATCTTCATGGGCATATCTGAAGAATAAAACATTCTGGTCCCATTTGTAAACAAATTTACAAAAAATAAAATTGAACCAATATATACAAAATAAAAGCGCTAAAATTGTATGGGACCCGTACTACTTATATTTGCGAATATTAGAAGATATACCCGTGTATTAGTAGAAGATTACACTTACCACATATGAGTTTCTAAAATCTTTGCCAAAATAAAACAGATGACGTAATAAATTGAAAATATCAATAATCCCCGAAAATATCAATAATAATAATGTTTAAACCCGAAGATCGGAATTGATATAATCCAGTCAAAAATGCAATATCGGTGAAATTTATTTTATATACATATCTTTATTATTTAAATCGAAACAGATTTAATAAAAATCGCTTTCCCCATGAACACATTGAATTTAAATCCGTTGCTAAGCGTAAGAAATCTTATGCTAAACATTGACATAAGAAATCTCATGAAAAAAAAAAAAAAAGTGTGTTGCTATTTGAATTTTTGGAAATAATGAGCAATTAAATGTGAAAACGACTCCCTTATGCAAATCAGATGCACATTTATTGATAGTAGGCATTATTCCAAGTTTTACTCGTACAGGAGTACTCCTGTACGAGTACGGCCCTCGTAGTAGGATTAATGAACGATGTTCAGATTTTTTTAAGCGACTTTTTTAAGTACTTGCAATGTGTGGGGAAGTCAAGTTGTGCCAACAACCGATTTTTTAAAGCCAATATCAATCTGTGGGCACCACAGGCAGTTAATACATTTATTTGATTTCTTTTTTGCTCTTTTCAGCTTGCCCGTGTAGTTTTCGTGCTCGGATCTATGTCACTGTGGATGGTTTCGGACGCTTTTCAAAGCCTTCCTCTGCAGTATGTGCTGTTGGGCTGCAAGGGAGCCAACAACATAAGGAATCTCGCCCGTCTCAGCCGCGTCTGCGAGGATTGCTACGCCCTCTACAAAGATCAAGAAATACCCGTGACCTGCAGGTGAATGGGTGGACTTTTGTTAAGACGTTTGGCTTTCTTTTAGAAAATGAATAAACATTTTTAAAACCTCGTACCTATAACAGATCTTTCGTTCCACCACAATCGGATAGATTGGGTGTATTTGCTTTAGCAAGTTTAACAATAAATGATTAGCATTTTAAATTAAAGTACTTTTACAAAAATGCATTTGTTTCTGTCAAGTGGAAAGTTGGAACATTTCGTCAATATTGTAGGGTTTGAGTGTGGGCAACTGTGAAAGAATATATGCTTTTGCAATATTACAAATGACTTGAAATGACTCATTCATACAATCCCCTCTCTTTAAAAATCTGATATGGGCAATAGGGATTATATGATTTACTCTACATCAAGAATATTAATTACATCAAAGCAACGAGGTTTTTAAAAAAATTAATCAAAGATATTGAATTTTCATCAATTCAAATTCAAATGTATTAATACCATAAACAAGAAAATGCAGGTAAACACAACAACGGACGAAAAACAGAACATAAACGTAGAACATACAGTATTGTTGCAATGCGGCCTAGGGACTAAAACATACTTCCGTATCCGTATATGAATATATATATATAAACTTTCAAATTATACTTAAAACTGTTAGGTGACTTTACAGATAAGTTAGATCTTATGATAAGATCAGCATGTATAAATATTATTTTCGAATATTTACTATTTTAAGGGTTGTCATAAACAAAAATGTTCTAATTGCCGAGTAAACATGGAAACTCCAGGTATATTGAGTTAAGAATTTTAAATTTAGTACAAAGGTGGATCATATGATAAGATAAATGTTGCTCTCAAATATTTATTATTACTTTCCTTATATACATAATGCATAAGGAAAGTATTGTGACGGGTCGAAAATTCGAATTCGAGTTTTCGACGGGAGAACACGTTTCAAGCATCCTTGATCACGAATCAAACATTTTTGAAGTGATGTCTGTGTGTGTGTGTGTGTCAGTCAGTGAGTCTGTGGAGACGATAACTGACGAACGAATGGACCGATTCGAACAAAATTTGGTACAAAAATCACAATCCGTAAACACTGGAAGCCTATTGTTTTTATACGCAATCGAATGTTCAGAACCCCCTTAAATTTTCGAATGAAATTTTGAAAAAATCGTCAAAAAATCAAAACCGCTAATAAAGTTACGCAAATAGACATTTGTTATGTAATTTTTCATTAGAAAATGATTGACATCAATTTTAGAACGCTAACATGAACCGTTCTTGAGATATTGTACATTTTTCAAAAAATTATCAGAAAGTCATATAAAATAAAAAAAAATATTTCCTGTTGAGAAACATGTTCACTTTTCATATGTAATATCATGCGATAAATTGGGTGACATCATTCTCGTGATCTAGATCGTTCCATTCATGAAAAAATATACTTTAAGTAATACTTTTGTATTTGAACGCCAACAGTCATTTATTTATCTGCTGTAAGAATAACTTATGTCTTCGTCCATAACACTTGGCGAGATTTTGGCGACAAATTTGGCGGAATGTCGCCAAATTAACGAAAATCTCGCCAAATGGATAAAAATGACGACTAATTATCGAAAATTCCATATCTTGGGAAGAATATTAGTATCTACTATAAGGAAAACCTATTTTTTTACTGTAAAAGTAGTAAATTCATTGCATTATATAAGGAAAGTCATGTGTTGCCCACATCAGATTTTTTTAAAGGGTGTTATAGACAAAAATGCTCGAATTGCCGAGTGAACATGAAACTTCAGGTTTATTGAGTTTGATTTAGTACAAAAGTAGATCATATGATAAGAAACACTTGAGTAATTGCAGGTTTTAAATATAAAATTAGTTTAGAGAGTGTCATAAGCTAAAACGTTCGAATTGTTGAATGAGCATAAATCTCCGAGTTATTAAGGTAAAAACTTGAAATTGGGTACAAAGGTAGAACTTGTGATAAAATCAAAATGGTTAACTAACGTTTTCAAGTATGTATAATTATTTTAGGGTGTTTCATGGACAAAAATGTTTGAATTGTCAAGTGAGGGCTAAACTTCAGATTTATTGAGCTATGAACTTTAATTTTGGTACAAAGGTTGATACCATTATAAGATCAACATGGATACTTGCTGTTTTTGAATGTTTAATATTTCAAGCGGAGTCATAGGCCAAAACCTTCGAAATATAGCTTGAACGTAAAACTTCAGTTGGCCGGGATCTACGACTGCCGTGTGATCTGATGTTTGGAAGATCACGTGATGTTCCTCCATCGACTGATGCAAGTTCTGCACTAACTAACTAACACACTCTCCTAGAGTGCAGAGGTTGGGACTTGGCACTTCGCCTTCTGTCCCAAGGGGAAACAAGTTCTGCAGACACGATATGCAAGATCTGCAGGCACGGTCAGAGGAGGTTCATCGTTTCGCTCGTGATAGGAGCAATATTGCTACCGATAAAATAAAGACTCAGTACGATGTTATAGCCAATGTAAGTTGATTCTAGGAAGGTGACGAAGTGTAGCTGTTTCAACCCTCGGCGATGACCAGGATTTTTGCCGAAACTACAGAACAACTGAGAGGAATCCTAAGTCATAATGAAAAAAAATCTGATGTGGGCAGCACATGACTTTCCTTATATAACGCAATGAATTTACAAGTTTTACAGTAAAAAAATAATGTATAAGATCCATCGTGCTGTGTTTTTAACGTTGAATTGTACATTTGGCGATTTTCCGGATGACAACATGTAAAACTATTTCAAAATACTCAATTAATTTATACTTCGCACAACTCTAAATAAACAATCATCAATATTGATAGCATCCTCAATAAGCGACGTATAGTCCATATATTAAAATACCTTAATAATTACGTCACCAATTGGGCGTAATTTCCATTAATTTAACATCATTTTTGCAATTTTGACGATATTTTTGTCAATCTGAGGCGAAATATCGTCAAGGTGGAAATACTTTGCAAAATTATTCGCTAAGTTTGCTAAATGTATCACCAAGTGTTACAGACACACGGAGAGAAGAGTATTTCTTATATACTAGAAGGTATGCCCGCCATATAACCGGAAATCAGAATATCCTAGACATTACTTCCCGTTTGGCGTCATTTTAATCAATTTGGCGACATTTTTGTCATTTTAGCAACATTTAAAAGTCACCAAATTGGCGACGTCCCGCTAAATTTCTCACCCAATGTTACAGACGGACGGAGAAATGTGTTACTCTTAAGCCCCTATCACATTCAACAACTTTTCCGGCAATTTTTCGGACAACCAACTTTTCGAACAATTTTTACGCCGAGTTGGGGGAA
The DNA here is from genome assembly GCA_951213105.1 of Amaurobius ferox. NCBI lineage: Eukaryota > Metazoa > Arthropoda > Arachnida > Araneae > Amaurobiidae > Amaurobius > Amaurobius ferox. Next base: position 14,468,319 of record OX578136.1, read on the forward strand.
AACTCGGGTGAAATGAGGTCAAAAAATTGGGACAACTTTATCTGACAGGTATAGAAAAAGTTGTTCATTTGGGACAATTTTTTACCAACCAGCCAATCACAGATGAGTAGCGAAGGAATCACGTGTGTAGAAAGGTTGGCGCAGATTCTACTACATTCTGGTTTGGCGTGAAATCCTCAAGCAAGTTTGAATCTGTGGAGCGCGAACAGATAGAATATAATAACAGATAGATTATATTGATATAATAACCAGGCAGCGCGAAGTATTATTTTAGTTTAGATTTAGAATTTTGTTAAGTATTTATAATATTTCTGTGTCATAAAGGTGGATGTCAATGGAAGTCGTCTCGAAGTAAAAAAAAAGTAGTCATGCGAGATGGAAATGGAGTTAATTGAATCAATACGTGAAAAATCATTTTTGTGGAATCTAAAAGATCCACTGTATTTAAAAAAGAATTTGAAGAACCATGCGTACGAGAAAATATCATCTTTACGAACCATCTCTTCCAAAGCGATTTTATATACATGAAATATTATATAATAAATATTAAGATATTATTACTAATATAATCTCTTTGGTCTCTTCTGATTAAAATTTATATTTGCCAGTGGCTTGCTAGTTTACAGTATAGATGCGTTTCAGAAAATCAGCCTTTCTGTGAATTTAATCAAGAGCGTACGCGAGTTTGCTTTGGCGATATATACATATTTCATCAGTTTTCTGAATGTGAAGTTTTGGCTTGGGTGGTAGAGAATCAGATCAGCAAACGACTGGGCTCTGGTTCGAATCCAAGCGAATTTTAAATTTTACAAGTGCTGCCATCTGTTGCTAAAATATTCAAATACAGTTTTCCTTTAATAATCTGCAGAATTTTTTTGTTTTAAATTATTTTACGTTCTATATACAAAATAATCTTATATCAGTAAATTATTTTTAAATTTGAATGCTTATAAAAATTTATTTCGAAGTTACTTTGAAAAATATCTTGAAGTATACTTTATACCAGGTATAGATGGAATATATTCTTAAGTAAAAAAGTGCTTGTAAAATTAGCAAATATAAAATGTGCATGTAAAATTAGACAGAAATCATCGAACATCCTTATACGAGTAGTAGTTGTCTTTCGACATGTAATTTTGAACATTTTAGATTAGAATAAAAACAAAAATCAAACTACTTTGAAATTTTAATAATTTAATGCTAACATTTGAAGACTTTTTTTATTATTTTAAACGCACATAGACAATTAGAAATTTACAATACATTTGAAAATCATTTACTTTTCATAAAAAAAATAAGTTTGTATATAAATATGAAAAGTTAACTCTTTTAAATTTGAATGCTTATAAAAATTTATTTCGAAGTTACTTTGAAAAACATCTTGAAGTATACTTTATACCAGCTATAGATGGAATGTACATTTAAATCTATTTTAAAATATAATTACTAAATAAATATAAATGTAGATAAAATAATTTTTAAAAGTTTACTTTAATGAGAAATATTTTAAACTTTACAAACGAGCAAAGAACATCTTCGGATATTTAAAATAGATACGTCTTTGAAAACCTTTGAAATCAAGTATAAAATGGTAATGAACTTAAATTTGTTGAAGACATAATATTTTAATAACGGCATTCTTGAATTTAAATACTTTTTACGTTTTCTTTTTCTTTGTTTCATTTCAGTCAATATCGGCAATATCGCTTTTTAAACTAATTTTGTATCTTAAAATAGAGTCAATATTTTTCACCAAATATTTATTTGCGTTTTATACGGATGTGTGACAAATCCAAATATTTTTTAATGTTCATTCAACTGTTTAAGCTTCTGATATCTGAAGTAATCCATATAAAAAAGAGCAAATCAAAAATTTACAATAGATTTTGTCCACATCCTTCTCGGTTTACTTTGTTTCTTCTTCTTAAGCAGGAATAATCCTAGCGTAATTATGCCAAGGCATATTTGATTTTTCCCTGCAGCTGATAGCAATTTAGTTATAATTAAAAAGTAATAAAGGTTACAAAACGAAGTACTAAGTAAAAGTCTTGTTTTACTGCCGAAGTCGAAGCGAGAACGCGCTGCCTGCCGAAAAGTACATGTATAAATGTATAGTTGTCGCCAAAAGGCGATAAACATACCGCCGTAGTTTTGTCATTTAGCACAACTTCTTCAAACTGTCAATAACCCTATCGCCAACTTTTTTGCCGAAAAATTGGGGGAAAAGTTGTCCGAAATAGTTGGTTGTTCCAAAAGTTTTTGAGTGTGATAGGGCCTTTATAGTCTACGCTTATGTTCTTTCCAAGATATTGAACTTTCATCATCTAGTCGTCATATTCATTGATTTGGCGTCATTTTTTATTAATTTGGCGACATTTTCGTTAATTTGGCAACATTGAAAAAAGTCGCCAAGTTGACGTCATTCGACCAAAATCTTGCCAAGCGTTATGGACGGAGAAATAAATTATTCTTGTAGCAGATAAATGACTATTAGTTTCCAAATACAAAAGTATTACCTAAAGTATCTTTTCACATGAATGGAACTAGCTAAATCCACGAGAATGATGTCGCCCAATTTATCGCATGATATTACATATGTAAAGTGATCATCTTTCACAATAGGTAATATTTTTATTTCATTTTATATAATTTTTTTATATTTTTTTAAATGTGCAATATCTTGATAAGGGTTCAAACTAGAGTTCTAAAATTTATGTCAATCATTTTCTAATGAGAAATTACATAAGAAATGACTATTTGCGTAACTTTATTAAACGTTTTAATTTTTTAATTGTTTTTTTCAAAATTTCACTCGAAAATTTAGGGGAATTCTGAACATTCGATTGCGTATAAAAACAATAAGCTTCCAGTATTCATGGATTGCAATTTTTGTACCAAATTTCGTTCAAATCGGTCTATTTGTTCGTGAGTTATCGTCTCCACACACACATACATACACACCATCTCAAAAAGTCTGATTCTTGTTCAGATATGCTTGAAACGTGCTCTCCCGTCGAAAACTCGAATTCGAAATTTCGACCCCGCCACAATACTTTCCTTATACACTATATGTATATAAGAAAAGTGATAAACAGTATCATTTATCGAAATTCAGAAATCGTCTTCCACCAAGTCAAAAGTATTCCAGTTTGACATATTAGCCCTTTATTATGGACCGCAGTAGGTTGATACTGTCCGAGACGTGCAGTCTTAAGGAGGGGGCCGTGTTACGAATATACAGGGTGATTAAAAAAAGATAGTCCAAACTTTACGAGATGGTAGTATACACCAAACCAAACATTCTTCGACATATTTACCGGGTCGGAAATAAAATGTAAAGGCGTCAGTGGACTCTTAATGGTGAAACTGACGAGATGAGACGAAATCACAAGAATGACCGAATCGAAATGGCGAAATTTTCGCGAAATCGAAATGGAATAATTTTTGCGAAATGGCCCGCAAAAATTGTTAAAATCTGAAATAAAATATTACATATGCTGAAATGCATCCATTAAATGTTTGATTTACATGTAATGTTAGCGTAACGTCTGTGTGCGAGTGCCTTTTTTCTTTTATGAATCATAAATTTTGATATTTTAGTTATTTTTATGTTTCAGCTAAAGTTGCAAAATGAATTCAATTTTATTTTCCTTTACAGGGAGAATTGCTTCAACAATGATATATTCGATCAATGCGTACGGACCATCGCTAAAGAGCACTTAATAGAGGAACTGCTGGTGCTTGCACAAGAAATTGGACAGAAATCAGTTGGAGCAAAGTAGATTTTGTAAAAACCACCAAAATAAACTTCCAACTTATACCTTAATCGGAATTACAAATAATGCCCTATGTAGACACTAAAATTAAATGTGTCTGATTAAAGAAGCAGTCCCTGTTTGTCTTTCAATGAAAGTTATTTGTTTTTCAATCACCTAAATTAATACAGTACAACCTCGAAAATCCGGAAACCTCCAAAATCCGGACGTTTTCCAAATTTTCGTTTTTTTTTCTTGTTATTCCCTCCGGACTGACAAAGTCGCGGATTTAAAACAACAGGGTAAGATTATTTATATGGAATTATATTTTATAAACAAATACCGCATTTTTCGGTCGATTTTCTGAACCCGGAAATGAAACGAAAGTTTAGATGGACTGCCGTAGATCGGCTCGTGGTTGGAGCGTGAATTACGTTGTTAGCGTTAATCCCTCCTCCCCCTTATCCAAGTCACAACTCCCGATGAATTATTTCGCGTAAAATATACATCGTTATTTAAATACGGAATTTTTATTATCAGAATTTCCTTTTCTCATTATTGAAAAAGACATTTTTCTGAAACAATGTAATTTTTAATATGTAATGTTACGATAACACTTTAAAACATTATCGTAACATTTTATCACAGATTGTTCAATTAAATCTAAAAATCCCGAGAATTCATATTAATGCTCACGGAAATTTATTTTGTTCACTTCGTAGTACGAATTCCATTCTTGGATGTATTGTCTTCAGAATTTCCTCCCGCTCCCGATATCTGACGATTTTTTCGTTCTCGTCGAACGTGTCAGCTTGAAATCGACTGTATATTTTGCCTTTTTTGTTTAGAAAGCCATATTTACATACTATAAATAGCAAACAAATAACTAAATAATATCGTATCGCACAGAACCGAGCAACAAGGTCATTAACACACAGACCTTGGTCGGCTGTGTTTACGATTAGGAACTAAGCAAATTCCTTTCTTCGCTTTCCCCGCCCCTCCAAGTCCCGGTGCTGCTGCAGCCTAGTAATGACTCATCGCAATTTAGAAAAATCATTGAGAGGAGATATATTTTTCTTTTTTGGAAAAGATATTTATTTTATCTACTGCGATATTTTTTACATATTTGACTAATACTTACTTTTTTCAGAGTCATCAGTCTTTTAAACATAACATTATATAGATGCTAGAAAATAAATAAAACTTTTAAGTTCTTATTTTTTGTTTTTCGTTCGTTAATAGCGAAAATAGTTTAAACACATTTACACCTTTAAATATATCGTCAAAAGTGCTAATTCTGGATCTTTATTAAATCTCGGCACTTAATTAAATCTTCCGGCGCTCCATTAAATCTCGACGAAGCCGATATAACAGAAGTTCTGCACTGTGATGATGATACGCCAATCGTAAATAAATTGAGTGATGGCGAAATTCGCGATATGATATTAAATGAAAAAAATCAAAGTAGCGACGTTATGTGAAGAAAAAATACCCATTGATAATCTTATGCAAACAATCGATCATGCAATTAAAGGTCTTGAACAAAGAAGCTTTATAACCCAGCAGAAACAATGTCCATCTTACAGGATAAAGAAAACTGCTTTCCCATAAACCACAATTAATGAAATAACAAATGTTAATTCAAATATTTAAACGAAATGATAAAATGTAATTTTATCATTTCGTTTCATTCACACATTCTAAATTATCAATGTGTATATTTTTTCTTAGAAATTTCTTTTGCCCTATTTTTTAGATTAAATAATGTTTTAATTGATTAACTTAACTTTTGCCATTATTTTTACTAAAAAGAGTGCTTTATAGTGTATGTAGTTAATATTAAATCTGAATTTTATTCAAATTCAGATTTAATATTAACTACATACCGGAAAAATCGAAAATTCGGAATCGGCAAAGTCCGGATTTTCGAGATCGTACTGTACTTTGATTTTAAAGTCAACGACTTTTATAAAAATGCAACACGAATCATGTACAGTAAAATATTTGCAAGTTACTGAAAGTTTTAGGGTCCGTAATAAGGAGTAAGGTTCCTGATAGTTATGACAGTGTGTGTGTGTATATATATATATATATATATATACTAGCAGCGATTGCCCAGCGTTACTCGAGATTTACGATGCAAAACTCTGATAAAAATTACACGGGAATATATAGGGCCGTGAATCTTATACATCGTTTTTTCACTGTGAAAGAAGTAAACTCATTGTATTATGTAAGAAAAAAATCTTTGCAGTATAAGTCATAGCTGCTTCCGGCGTCTTCGAAGCTAGGCCCTCCGGGCATCATCTCGGAATGCGATTATTAGGTGTCCACAATTGATGTACAGTCAATATGTACAGTTTGAAAGGAAAACTAAAATTGCTCTTAAATGCTAGGTAACAATGCAAATGTTAACAAATTAAATGACATTATCCTAATTTGTTAGGTTTTATGAAGTTCATACTCTTGAGCATACTACATACAATTGGCCATGAGAGAAGAAAGAACTTTCTAAATTCACGCCTGCAAACTTAAGGGTTTGTCCTTGAGCTTTGTTGATGGTCATGACAAATGCCAATCTAACTGGGAACTAGACTCATTTGAAGTTAAATGGTCGGTCGGTTGGTATCAAATGTATGCGAGGTATGAATACGTCCTGTCCTTTTGCCTTTCTCGTTAATACCGTGGCTTCTATGACATTTGGTAAAATATTTTTGACATAGAGCCGTGTTCCATTGCATAGTTTTGGTGGGTCCAGATTCCGCAGAATCATTATTGGTGATCCTTTCTTTAACTTCAAGATATGAGAAGACATTCCAGGTGGCTCAAGGTAGTTCAGAAATTCCAGCTGGTAATTAACGGCATCATCAGAGTCCACAGCAGAGTCAAATGACTTGTCATGATATAAAATGCTGATAATTAACTAACCATTAATCCTCATAAAATGCTGATAATTAAATAACCATTAATCCTCATAAAATGCTGATAATTAAATAACCATTAATCCTCACAAAATGCTGATAATTAAATAACCATTTTGATTTCTTAAAGCTTTTCGCTGTTGAGTAAGCCTGTGAAAAATAAACCATGGTGATAGAGTTTATATTTAAATGCATATTTTAAATCTGCTATTTTCAAAAGTGACTAATACGTTCAATAAACTCCCACAAACTCAGAGATTTAATTGACTTTCACGTTTTAAACCAACGATTTCCAACCTTTTTCGTTGGGAATTATGGAGTTAGAGAGTAGAACTCCTAGGGAAAAGTTTCGTTTTCCATTAATATCTCGACAACCCCTGGTTTTAGAAATTCGAAACTTTGACTAAATTTATGGGGACTATTTTAAAGCTACCCACAAAATTTCATTAAATTCGATGTAGCTGTTCTCCCGTGATGATGAGACAAACGAAAGTTTCGTTTTTCACTAATATCTCGAGAACGCCTGGTTGAGACCCAGACCGTCCGACCTACCAGAAAGGTGTAGAAGACCCAGACCGTCCGACTCATCCTGAGGACTTGAGTATCTAATTGGACGGCCGGGAAAAGAGTTAGCGGAAGCCAACTCCCGGGGCGGCCAACGTCCGACGGTCTGGCGCAAAGTTTATTTAAGTTTCAAAAAATATACATTGAAGTTACAAGGAGTTGTACAAAGAGGTGATGATGAGTTAACATTTTGATGATTAGATGACATGATTAAATATAGATGACATGATATAAAACATTATGTTTGATGACAGTATTAAAATATATGAGTGTAATTATATAATATATGATATTTAGTGATATGTTGACAATGATTTGTTGAAAAAGTGATATATAATTTGATGAAGACAGGGGAAAATTACAGGAATATAATACAAAAAACTTAAATACGAAGAAAAACATTGCATAAGCAACCAACGGCCAAAACAGGACAAACAAGGCCAACAAAAACGGGACAAAGACGAGGCAAAAAAACAAAAGGACAAAAAAAAGGACGAAACCACCGAGCAAAAAACAGGTAAAACAGTTAAAGTAAAAGGGGGAGACACCGACCAGAGACAAAATTGAAAGCAGAAAGTCCCCAGGCTGATTAAGAGATTTTGTTTGAGATTTCTCTCGCTATGAGAACACAGTTCTTGATTTTATTAATGGAAGATTTGTTGGAGCAAACACTCGAGAACCAGGTCGCAGAGTTTTGGGGGGAAGGTTTTGAGAGATGATAAGGTTTAGTAAGGGGACAGGAAAATACATAATGATCGGCATCGCCGAAGGAACCACGGGTACATCTGGAAGAAGTTTTACATTTAAAGGAGTATAAATAGTCGGGGAAGGGGCCGTGGCCCGTAATAAAGTATATAAGGTATTTATTAGTAATTTGGGTGTTAAAGTTTACCTTTGGGAGAAAAGTTGAGATTCTAGCCGGGTCATGGGTGCGGGGCGAAATATAATTATTAAGGTAGATTTGCCATAAGTTTAAAATATCATTTTTATAATGTTTTTTTAAGAGAGAGTATGGAAAAGGTAGGGAGGTGGGGGTACCGGACGAGGTAGCAAGTTTGGCATGTTTATCAGCGACTTCGTTACCCGAGATGTCGGAGTGTGCTTTGACCCAACAAAGGTTTATTAGGTGTTTATTATAATTTGCGTTAATTTTAATTTTAGATAAGTAATTAGATTTGTTTTTGATAGATTGAAGTGCCGAAATAGAGGATTGACTGTCAGTAAATATATTAATTTTTGAGTTATTTGAAGAAGCCCAGTTTATGGCGTAGTGGATTGCAGCAATTTCTGCCTGGAAAACTGTGTTCCCATGCTCGAGTTTAAAGGTGAAAGTATTGTCTAAAGCAGGGGTGCACAACCTTTTAGCACCTGCGGGCCAATTTCACATAGATTATGCGACGGCGGGCCGCCATTCGGGGGGGGGGGGGGGGAACCACCCAGCAATATATTTTTAGTAAATACCGAAACAAAAAATTAAAAGTGAAAATTAAAAACAAATACAGAAATGAACAAAACAACTCACTTGCTTCAAAAACGTACAGACATCGCCAAAATCCTTTTATTTTTTTGTAGAGCTAGTGGGAAATTTGACATTGTTTGTTTTTCATTTTACTTTTAATGTCTGGTTCAGTGTTGGATAAAGCGATCCATAGGTTTCCCTCCAAGTGTTCATCAGTTAGACGAGAACGACCTTTTGATTTCACTTCTTTCATTAATGAAAATGATTGTTCACATAAGTAGGTGCTCCCGAAAAATGTTATCGTTTTTCGACCGTGAATTTTCAATTTTTCCATTTCATAAGGCAAGGAATTTCTATAAAATTCTAGCAAAGAGACTTCGGAAAATTTAGCTTTCTATTCGGAGTTACTCTGAATTTCGATAAGCTCCATCTGAAAATTGACGGGCGCTGTTTCAATATTTGTCGCGAATGGTATTGCAAACACTTCCAACGATTTCTCAAGTGTTTTGATATCTTGAAAACGACGACTGAACTCATTTTGCAGATTTTCTACTAGTCTTTAAGAAAATGTGATATAAAAATATTTTTTATTATAGTTTATGATGCAGTTTTTCTTTTTTTTTTTTGCAAAAGTTTTAGAATTTTTTTTTATGTGTTCGCCAAGCTGAGGCTGGCAACGGGCCGCGGGTTGTGCACGACTGGTCTAAAGAATCATTTTTGAAGATGCAGATGGCGTAGCCTGTGTTATCATCCATGGCAGAGCCATCAGTGTAAATGTTAATATTTGAAAAATTAAGGGGATCGCGGGGGACAAGATTAACCATACGTTGGGAGGGAGGGATATTGGAAAGGGGACAGTTATGATCAAATTTTTCGGGGGAGGGGAGAGCGGGTTGAGGCGGAGTTTCCAAAAAGTGAATTTCTTGTAAAGAGAATTTATTACAAGGTGAATAGGGGGGATACCAGTTAAGGAGTAGAGAGAAATGTTAGAAGTAGTCCGAAAACCACAAGAAATTTTTAGAAGAAAAATCCTTTGAATAGATAAAAGTTTTTTGACCTGGGCCCCAGTCAATGCTTTTCCCCAAACTCCCGCACCAAAAGTGATGATCTTTTCGATTACCGAAAGATACCAAATTTTAAGAAAGGATTTATCAACACCCCAGTTATTACCAGTCACCCTCCCAAAGGTGCTGGCAAACTTGAAGCATTTCTCTCTAAGGTTGAAAATATGGGAGCTCCATTTAAGATTGTCATCAATCGTAATGCCTAAATATATAAGTTGTCTTGTAGTTTGAATTCTAAAATTTAAAATTTTGAAGGAGGGACGTTGTCTGATTTTGGTGCGGTTTTTATTAAATACGATTGATTTACATTTTTCGGGGGCAATAGAGAGTTTAAGGTCCGAGAGGGAGGAAGAGATCAGATTAAGAAGACTGTTTGTGTTTAGACGGAGCGATTTTAGGTTGGAAGCGAAGGTGACCACCGCAAGATCATCTGCGAAGGCTTGAAGATAGTAAATATCATTATTTAGTTTAAGAATGTTATTAAAGTAAATGCTCCACAGGGAGGGTGATAAAACCGAACCCTGGGGAGCGCCCGAAGAAATGTTTTTTGTAATTTGAAAAGAACCGTTTGAAAGTGTGATTTGTCTGTTGTTCAAGTACGAAAAAATAAAATTTTGGTAGATTTCTGGAAGGTTAATATTGGAGAATGAGGAAGATAGTACTGTCCAATTGAGGCTGTCAAATGCCCCGCAGATGTCCACGGTGGTCAGGGACACAAAATGTTTGGATTTATGACTAGAGATGTTCTCAATCAGCCTGAGAGCAGCATCCTCACAGCTCGTCAGTTCTTTGAAGCCGAACTGAAGGGGATGAAGAGCTCCGGTAGAGGATAACCAAAAATTGAGCTTGTTTATAAAGATTTTTTCCAGAATTTTTCCAAAAGTGGGTAAAAGACAGATTGGCCGGTAAGAGGAACAGAGAGAAGGATCTTTTCCAGGTAAAGGATATTTGCATTTTTTAAACATGAGGGAAAATGACAAAATTTGAAGCAAGGGTTTATGATTTTGGAAAGGAAAGAGGGGAAAAATTTAAATAGATGTTTCCAAATGGTAAAGTCAATGTTGTCTAGGCCAGGGGCCTTGCCATTTTTTAAATTTTTAAATACTACATGAAGCTCTTCATCAGATATCACCCCCCATTCCCTCAGAAGGCAAAGTAAAAGATGGGAAAGCAGAAAAGTTACTATTTTCTTTGAAGTGATGGTCCAACAAACGTTTCAATCTATCAGCGTGATTAAGAGAGGGGGAATCAGGGAAGTGAAGATTGATGTCATTAAATTTTTTGTGTTTTTAAAAGTGAATTTAAAATGGGAGCCAAAGGTTTCATTGCATTTTGTACAATAAGATCTCCAGGAATCTTGTCTTGATTAGTAGTCTTTTTTTTTATTAGTATTTTATACTTTGCTCTATTTGTTTATATAGAATTTTGACTGAAGAGATTTCGGCTGAGGAGGCAGAGTTTCTCTCAAGTGACTTAATTTTTTTGTAGAGAGCAGTGACATAGTTTCTCTGTTTGGATAGGTCAGTGTTCCACCAGGAAAAAATATTTATGGTTTTGGATTTTTTCTTTCTGATAAATTTGATTGCACAATTTTGAATGGTATCTATAAAGGTTTTAAAAAAAGAGTCTAGGGAGGCCGTATCCTGGATGTTTTCTAAATGGGAGGAGAGGGAATTTAGATTTTTTCTGAAGTTAAAAATAAATTTGCCAATGCCATATTGAGTTTTTAAGAAAAATGTATTGTCTGAAGGGGGATCAAGGTTAAGGGTAATTTTAATATATTTGTGGTCGCTGAGAGTGTCACTCGAGAGGACCTCCCAGCACTGAACAGAGTCGAAAAGAGAAAAGTTAATAAGGGATAAGTCGGGAAAACCATTACCTAAATGAGAAACGAATGTTGGACCGCAGTTAACATCGTTACAGATGATTAAATTGTTATTTAAGCAAAAATCTATCATGTCCAATCCCCTCTGGTCAGTGAAACCATATCCCCACAACCGAGCTCTGGCGTTAAAATCTCCGAGGAGGAGGAAGTTAGAGTTGAAGAAATTAAAATTTTCAATTTCACTAAGTAAAGTAGGTAGATGATCATGGGGAAGGAAATAGATACTAGCCACATTTAAAGGAGGGTGAGAGGGGAGAAGGAGTTCAATAAAAATTGAAGAAAGAGATTTAAATTTAAAATTTACAAGGAGAAGAGGATTAAAAATAAGGATAACAGCTTTAAGGGAGGAAGTAAACTGACGAATGCCGGGAGGGGGGGAGAGAATTTTATCTTGATTAACATAAGGCTCCTGGAGACATACAAAGTCGATGGAATTGTCTAAAGCGAATTTAAATAGATTTGAATGGGCGGCTAGACAATGGTTAACATTGATTTGGAGTCCAGAAATTGACATTAGAAGGGAACAGAGCTCGGAAGGAGGAAAAAAATCCAAGATAAAAAAGCAAGGTAACATAAAAATACAAAATGTACAGTATATATATAATACATTAACTTATACGAGATACAATATAACAATTAAAATATACAAGCAAAAAGGAAAGAGGCAAAGGAGAACAGGCTACCAGAAAGGTGTAAGGTAACTGTTTGGACGGCCGGAAGTGCCACCCAATTTAGACCGGAACCCAGTGGGGGAGGCATCCCCAGGGACCGTTTAACATGATCATCTCCGCATGAACACTGCGGCAGTTGTGGCAGCGTGCAAATGAGAACGCCTGGTTGTAGAAACTCGAAACATAGGCTAAATTTTAAGTAAGGCTATTTCAAGATTACATATCAAATTTCATCAAATTCGGTTCAGCCGTTCTCCCGTAATGTTGGATTATACATACATACATACATTTCTTCTTTATATATATAGATATAATTGAAGAATTTTTATTTTACTTGTATTATATATACCAGAGATTGATCATTAATATATACCAGAGATTGATCATTAATATATATATATATATATATATATATATGCAAATTCCTTCACAGTGAAAAGATGATGAAAAGATCCACGGTGCAGTGTATTTAACGTTGAATTGTACATTGAGCTCTTTTTCGGATGGCAACATGTAATACTATTTCAAAGTACCCAATTAACTTATATATTTCATGCAACTTTAAATTGACAATTATTAATATGGATAGCATCCTCAATAAACAATATAGTCTACATATCAAAATATTTTAATAATTAATTCATAAATTAATCTTTAATTTCATTAACTTGAATGATATTTTCGTCAATCTGGGACGAAATATTACCAAGATGCCGATAGACCGCTAGATTATTCACAAAGTTCACCAAATGCATCGCCAAGTGTTACAGATAAACGGAGAGGTGAGCATTTCTTATATACTAGAAGGTATGTATGCCTGTCATACAACGGAATTCAAAATTTACAAATCATTACCTCCCATTTGACGTCATTTTTATCAATTTACCAACAGTTTTATCAATGTGGCGACATTTCCCTCACTCTGACAACATTAAAAAACTACCAAGTTAGCGACATCCCGCCAAAATTTTCACCTAGATTTACGAACAGATCGACTGATGGATGGATGGACGGACGGAGAAATGGGTTGTTCTTATAGTCGATTCTTATGTTCTAAATAAGTCGGCAAGAATACCCAGTTCCTTGCATAGAGCAGTTGGCTTGCTTTAGACTTGCCACGGGTCATGATTACTTACAGAGTCACCTGTATAGAATGGGACTGACAGATGTCTGCCCTCTTTGCGACCATGGCGTTCCCATGACTGGAGAGCACCTCAACATTTGTGCTGCTGTTCTTGACTGTTTTCCTTTATGTGTTACTGACAAGACTTTTAGTGACTATTTTTATCGTTCTGCTTTGTATTGGGCTGCTCGTCGACTTATGACCGAGAGGTCGGAGACGGGCATTGGATAAAAAAAAAATTCTTATGTTCTTTCCAAGATATTGAATTTTTATCAATTAGTCGCCATTTTCATTGATTTAGTGTCATTTTTACCAATTTGGAAACATTTTTAAAAAGTTGCCAAGCTATATTTCGCCAAATGTGTTGCTAAGCATGATGAACGAGAAACAGGCTATTCTTATAGTAGGTAAATGACTATATGCATCCCCATAAAAAAATATTTGATTTGGGCTGCACATAGCTGTCCTTATATAATGCAATGAATTTTCTCATTTAACAGTAAAAAAAATAATGTATAAGATCCACGGTACTGTGTTTTTAACGTTGAATTGTACATTTGGCGATTTTCCGCATGACAACATGTAAAACTATTTCAAAGTACCCAATTAACTTATATTTCGCGCAACTCTAAATAAACAATTATCAATATTGATAGCATCCTCAATAAGCAATATACTCCATATATTAAAATATTTCAATAATTAATTCATCAATTAGGCATCATTTTCATTAATTTAGCATCATTTTCGCAATTTTGACGATATTTTTATCAATCTGGGGAGAAATGTCGCATAGTTAGAGATACTTTTCAAAATTATTCTCCAAGTTCGTCAAATGCATCCCAAAGCGTTACAAACAAACGAAGAGAAAAGCATTTCTTATATACTAGAAGATGTACCCGTCATATGACGGAAATCAGAATTTACGAAACATTACTTCCCATTTGGCGTCAATCATTTTTATCAATTTGGCGACATTTTTATCACTTTGGCAACATTTAAAATAGTCACCAAGTTGGCGTAGTCCCACTAAATTTCTCGCCAAAAGTTACGGATGGACGGAAGGAAAAATGATTAGCGTCTACAGCTCGCGGATTCTCGATTTATCAAAAACGCTGCAGCAGCAAGTTTCGGATTCCTGAATCCCTGCGCATGCGCGAACGCCATCTTGTTTGTTTTGATCACATATCTCAATTGATATTTGACTGTTTGCTTCTCTCTAACATGTCTGATACTGATTTAAATAAAAATTATAGAAACAAACGGTCCTTTTCAGGGCCATGCTCTTCTTCGAAATGATTTTATTTTGCAATATGTCTTATATAAGCAATTTGTTTTTTCGAGAGCAGTTTTGGTTGCAAAAATACAACTGCATAACTCTTAAGCTTTCATTATAAAGTAAAGCAAATAGATACTTTTTTAAACCACAAGTTCTATTGCATTTATCCTCACATCCAGGTTATAATAGTTTCAGTTTTGATTTGTCTTATGCTTCTCTCTAACATGTCTGATACTAATTTAAATAAAAATTATAGATAAAAAACGGCCCTTTTTAGTGCCATGCTCTTCTTCAAAATCCCTTTATTTTGCAATGTGTTTTATATAAGCAATTTGTTTTTTAAGAGAGCACTTGTGGTTGCAAAAATACAGCTGCATAACTCTTAAACTTTTATTATAGAGTAAAGTAAATATATACTTTTGTCCGCATGTCCTATTACATTTATCATCGCATCTAGGTTATAATTCTTTTAATTTGTCTTCACTTTCAGACTAACTATCCAATGAAATTATAATTTAAGTCATAATCTAATTTCACTTGTATATGTGGTATTATGTTTAAACTACACTTATAAATTGCATAATTCATAATGAAAGTTATTTAGAATATTCTTGTAAAGTTAAAAGAGAAAATGATTGAATTGCAAATTTCAGATCAAAATTTAAATGCATATCAAATTATGAACACCAAACATATTTAATTGATATATATGTAGTATACAAAAAATTTAAAAGCTCATAAATGAAAATCGTGAATGCATCATCCAATTAAAGTAATAGCCATTGGTGAATTTAGCAATTCACAACCTTTTAATTAAAAAGTTTAATTGGTCGCTAAAAATAAAAAATTACTTTTCAGTAACTCTATAATTTGGTTTTTATTTTTCAAAATTAATTGTACCGATACTGTTGAACATCAATACCTGCTGAGAAATTAAATTTAAGTCAATATAAAATGTTAGAAGTATAAATTAACGATGTGGAAAGATTGCTGATCCTTGATCCATAATTTAAAAATTAGATCAAAATATTAAAAATTATATGTTGAGGGTTTGAAACTAAAGATTTCAGTAACGCTTCGGTGATTCTTAGATATTCTATCACCTTCATGATTTTGAATCTATTCATGTGTAGAATACACAAAATATTATTTAATATAATGATATATGTAATATTTATCATTTTTTTTAAAATTTTGTTTTATCAGTTTATGTAAAAAAATGTTACCAATTTTTCGTGAATTTATTCTCAAATTCTGGTTGAATTTTAACCATCGCCTTCTAAAGGATATGAAACACTTGCGAAGTTACATGTAAGCTGTTATAAAGCCAAATTTTTATTTCACAGTCAAACTACCATTATCTCATCAATATACATATATATAAGGGATTGGGAGGTTCACACCCAGGGCCCCCACAAAGGGGGGGGGGGGGGTCAGTTGGGACCATGGTACTGGGGCCCGTAAAAGTGCCGGGAGAAAAATAATTTTAATGTTTGTGCATATGAATTTATAATAAAAATTCTTTTTTGATACAATATCGCATATTTTGTGCATTTATAAAATTACAAGTGTAGAATAGATAGAAAGAAAACGCAGGTTTTTTAAAACAATAAAAAAAAAATTAAAGAATTGCTGAAATTAAACATGGGATACGTTAGGGAACTTGTTCTATTTCTTTGATTCGACATTTGTTGCAAAAAAGTGAAAAGAAAAAAAAGACAGGGGCCCTTAGCGTACAAAGAAGATGCCTTGTACGCTATCTCATCAACAAGGGATCCGAAAACCCGGTGAGAAAACAATAAATACTTCCCATAAGTTGCTCGACTTAAGGGAAGATCCTTTACAAGGCACCAGTTCCCAATAAAGAGCCTTCTTTGGTTCCCAAGGCAATAAAAATAATTGTTTGTTATTTAGCTTCCGAAATTTACAGGTACTAAACTGATGACAAGAAAAAAATATTTATCCACAGAGAGTGAGCACTATGCCATGCCCTCTTTGTCTAGAGGGGGCTTTTCCACTCCCATACAGATAAGATCTTGTCCCAAAGCAATTCACACATCAAGGTGTCCAGTCTACGGACTCTCTTTTGCGGTTCTGGAGGACATTCTGGGTAGATGCCTAAAGGCAGAGTGTTGTATATCATCCTGGGGTCACCCTTGAAAGACCTTTTATTTAGCAGAATGTTCCTATGCAAGACTCATGTGAATAGGTCCGATGAAAATAAAGTTTGTTTTGATGAGATCTCAGCATAAGGAGGTGAAAATTTATTTGTCGGTAATGCTTTATCACTCATATAAATGCTTAAATTAATTATTTGTAATTAAAATAGTGTTTAGCATAGGGGGTTGATATTTAAGTATGTTTAAATTAATTCTTATATTTATTCAACATTATTTTTAATTGCTTTAAAATCTTGATCTTAGAATGAACGTTATTTATTTTATCAGAATTGTGTATAGTTTTGTAAAATTATTCTTGTAAAATATTTACGTATTTGAAATTTGTATAAAACTTTCGGATGGATTGAAAACATCTCAAAAACGTATAAAATTACCAGTAATTCAATAATATCTGGGAGTATAATATCTCTCGAACAAATTGAAATAATCATACAAAATGTCGTACGATTATTTTATCGTCTAAACATAACAATCCTTTTGATTTTCAGTGAGGTTAGATCAAGAGAAGGCTTTTTCAAATATTTATTCCTAAAACTGAAAATACGCAAAATAATAATGTTACCCATATATCTACAGAAATGGCTATTTAATACGGAATTTTTTTTAAATTTAAAAAGCAAATGACATCATTTATAGGATGTACCGTTGTCCAGATATTGATTTTTTTTTTATAAATGAAAATTATAAAAAAAAATTTTGAAAATTATAAAAAGTTAAATATGATATTTATTATCAATTGGGTGGATACTTTAAATACTTTTAACAGGAAATAAATTGAAAATGTATTTAGGATTTATCACAAACCACTTTTGAGATATTAGAAATTTTACTTTCCTCACAACGAGCGTAATATTTCTCAAGAGAGTTAAGCAATTTCCACGTGATTAGGTACACTTGTTTTAATCGGTGTCATGGTATACTCATTTTAATCTGTGTTAGGTATACTTATTTTAATCGGTGGCCATTTATTTTCAGTGAATTCGCATCATAAAGAAGTTCTAATTGTTTATTCTTTATAGATATCAAAATATATTCATTTGCTGGTAATGTTTTATGTTACATACATCAGATGTTTTAGTTATTGGATCTATGGATAATTTTATCGTTCTCTGAGAAGTAAATAAAATAATTAAAATTTACAGAAAAGTTGTAGATTCTTTCAAATTATCAAATGACTCATAATAAATTCTTACAACAGATGTATTGTTGAACATACAATTAAAAATAGTTAAAGGAGATAGGTCTCAGATACCTGTCATACTGCAAAATTAATCATATCAGAAGATCGCAGGATGCAAATAGGACATTTTTCCTCTCCGGTTGGATATTTGTATACTACTGGAATAAATTACCTGCTATTACGTTGCCCGGGTCCTAAATAAGCTTCCGATACTTAAATAATACATTTACAGATAAAACCACTCAATTTCCATATCGCCTTCAAACCGCCTCAATTTCTAACACATTTCCTCCTTTCGTTTTGTAACCGTGGAAAGCAGGAAAATAGAATAAATAAATAAAAGAAACAAAATGGAATTCTTTCTCTAGGAGAGAAGGCGTGGCTTAAACCACACCGTGAGTTCCAAGGCTTTGACAGGCATGCACTCAAACGCATCTACCGGAGAGAGAAATAGATATGCACTTTATCAACGATACCTACAATTTTAATTATGCGTTTGTATGAAAATTCACAAAAATTAAAATAATGTAGTAATTAAAAAAAATGTTTCGTTAGAATACGAAGATATACACACATAATTAAGTATCAAATAATCTAAAATATACACATTTCGATGTATTTAAAATAAATAAACATAAGGAATTGTCCTACTGGTTCGATTCGTTCAAATATCATTGGAAAGAACGTTATACGATCTTTCCGATGATGTTAAAATAGAAACTCTGTGACAAAATTTTAGATCGCTAAGGAACATATTTGATATAAAATAACTAAAAAACTAATACGAATCAAAATTTTTTCGCTGAGTCGTATTTGTCCGGGTCCTGAAGTAGCTATCAAATTCCTTCGCTGTCCACAGGTTAGATTTCCCGCTACAGAATACACACCTTCTTATATTAAGTAAAATTAACTGGTTGGTATCTCTATGGTGTGCTGAAATAGAGACCAGCTGATATAGAAGATCCAAACTGCTATTGCCTATTTTAAAAAAATCTGATGTGGGCAGCACATGAATTTCGTATATAATTCAATGAATTTACTACTTTTACTGTAAAATAGAAAAATAGGTTATTCTTATAGTAGATACTTATATTATTTCCAAGATATTGAATTTTCATCAATTAGTCGTTATTTTAACTGATTTAGCACCATTTTTATCCATTTGGCGAGTTTTTCGTCAATTTGGCAACATTTAAAAAAGTCACCAAATTGGCGGCATTCCGCCAAATTCGTTGCCAAAATCTCGCCAAGCGTTATGGACGGAGAAATAGGTTATTCTTATAGCAGATAAATGACTATTGGCGTTCAAATACAAAAGTATTACTCAAAGTATCATGTCTCATGAATGGAACAAACTAGATCCATGAGAATGATGTCACCCAATTTATTGCATGATATTACATATTAAAAGTGAACATGTTTCTCAACAGTTAATAATTTTTTAATTTATGGGATTTTTTGATAAATATGTTTGAAAAATATGCAATATCTCGAGAACGATTCGTGGTAGCGTTCTAAAGTTTATGTCAATCGTTTGCTAAGGAAAAATTACATAAAAAATGCCTATTTGCATAACTTTATTAAATGTTTTTATTTTTTGATGACTTTTTCAAAAATTTAGGGGGGTTCTGAACATTCGATTGTGTTTAAAAACAATAGACTTCCAATATTCAAGGATTGTAATTTTTGTACAAAATTTCATTTGAATTGGTTCATTCCTTCGTGAGATATCGTCTCCATAGACTCGCTGACACACAGACATCACCTCAAAAATGTTCGATTCGTGATCAGGGATGCTTGAAACGTGCTTTCCCGTCGAAAAAGCGAATTCGAATTTTTGATCTCGTCACAATACTTTCCTTATACATTATACTATGTATATAAGAAAAGTAAAAATCGTTTACCGAAAAAACTAGAAACTTTGCATGAGATTTTGATACGAAAAATCGATTGATACACAAAATCAGAATCTTATCCTGCTTTTATTAAAAGACTGGCAATAGGAATAAAAGTTGATCAAATAATGATATTGGAAGATATTTTGGATATATATATATATATATTTTTTACTGTGTTGATGAATATACATTTTTTTTTTCTTAAGTGATTGTTATTACCAATGTGTTTTACTATTTTGTAACTAGAGAATGCAAATTTAAATTATTTAAAAAGATTAAGCAAAAAGTATTTTATTACAGTTAAGTTTGCCGAAAATACGTTGGATACAGGGGCGGCGGGGGGTAATCACTCCATTAATTTACATGGAGCCCATGGCTTTACCTGGTATCCTGTCCCACAATTTGATGTGGGGGGCCTGTTCACACCAACCAATGAAACATTTTTGGCAAATTTCTCCATGATGATATTGTAAACCTGCATTTTAATTAATTTTAGATAAATTTCCCCCGCAAAACTCTTCCCTCATCTGTTTAAAATATGCCCCCATCAATGTGTGTGTGTATATATATACATATGTATAAAAATGTCACCAAGAGTTATTTTTATAGTAAAGGAATTAAAACCATAAAAAAAGGGTCAGTATCGATCCATAACATCACTTGTATGAATGGTCACAAAATGTGATAAAGATACTTATCTTGGGAGTATTGTACAGTTAAAATTATTAAGTAATTTGCAAATATTTTGCTTTTAATAGTTTAATTATAAGTGAGTTCAGACTGAGAATAGTATACTAATGCAGTTAAAAACAGAGCTTGTTGGTTTGAACCATGGTTTTTCAGGAAGAGGTGCCCTGGGTTAAAATGAATATGTTTTATATTTAAAAAGAAATTCTAAAAAATCGCATTCTGCATTGTGTTACATCAGCATTCAGATAAAATCTTCACTTTCCCTTTGTTGAGAAACAATATATTTTTTCTGAATTGATGATTTAAAATTTATTTTGTATTTAAGTTACATCTACAACTGTTATTTTTTATTCGAACTGATCTCTGTACACATATTAATAGTAAAGCTACACATTTCCATTTTGATTCGTGGTGTGTGTCGAGGGGGGGGGGGGGGGAGAGAGAGAGCTCTCTCTAGTATATTAAAATATGTATGCTGATACAAAAATATTAAAAAACATTATTTAACATTAGAATTTTCATGAGTAAAATGAAAATAACAGATATTTGAGTTTTAAACATGTTGCAAAGTTAAAAATAAATTTCATCGTCAATTCTATAACGCGTGGTTAAATGTAATTTTAATTTCAAAAAATGACTTAAAGCTACTTTCGTTACAAACTGATAAATTTATCTACGATCTTTGTCAATCAAGCCCCCATTCCTACATGAAATTGTAGATCATGTAATTTATTCCTTTAAATCGAGAAATTTACTTTATAAACCGGCGTAGAAAGAGAAACTGCAAGAACAAACATAGAGTCCCGCGAAATCCACATCATCGCGAAGTTCATGCGCATGCGTAAAAAGCAAAACTGAGTGCTGCAGCGTTTTTGATAAATCGCAATCCGCGAGCTGTAGACGCTAGTGGAAAAATGGGTTGGTTAAATAGTTAACGTCACCGAATCTCGATGTCAGAGGTCTGAAGACCCCAGACCGTGCGACTCACATGTGGTTTAGAGTAGCTAGCTGCACGGCCGAGAAAGGATACCTCCTGCACTCAAGAGGCACCCAAGGTCTACCATCCCGCCAAACAAACATTTATTTAGATCTAAAAAGATAACAATTGATGAAAAATATTGTGATTAAACAGACAGTTTTACATTATATTTGAACTTGACAAGTACGTCCATTTTTCAAAAATGGGAAAGGGTTATTGCGAATATAGATAAAAAGATCATTGAAAAATAAAATTTAGAGTGAGATATAATAACATAATGAAAAATAGATTAAAATTAAAGAAAATAATAAAATTTTAAAAATAAAATTTAGAAAATATATAAAAAGAAAATATATGAAAAGGAAAAAATTTTAGGCACATGAAAAACAAAAACAGAAATTTAAAATAAAATTTAGAAAAGAAAAATTAGAAAAAATGCATATAAAAAGGGTCAAAGGAAAAAGAAATAATCTGATGTGGGCAGCATATGACTTTCTCTGCAGACTTATATCCACGTTCTCTTTATTTTAATTAAATTTATTTCACTTTTAATTCAATTTTCGTTCTCATTCGGTAACCGGACTTATTTTCAAAGGTGCCGTAGAGAAAATACGAAAAACTAAAATGGTCTTATTCTTTTCTTCGCTAAAAATTACGTATTAAACAAGCATTTAATGGATATATTTGAGCATATGTAGTTCTTCAGTTTAGATTTTGACGATTTTTGCGGGCCATTTTGCAAAAAAAGGCAGGTTATTTTTTTTCGAATCATACCAAAATCTAATCAGCACCAGGGTGACCCACAAATGACTCATCTGCCGAATTTTGCGAAATTCGGTCCATTAGTTTTTTAGTTAGAGTGGATACAAGCTTTTGCGGGCATTTCGCAAAAATAGGCGGGTTCTTTTATCCCGAATCGTACCCAAAACTAATCAGCACCAGACTCGCCCACAAGTGACTTACCTACCAAATTTTGTGAAATTCGGTCCATTAGTTTTTTAGTTACAGTGGATACAAAATCTGCACGCATGCACAGACAGACACACACACACACTCAGACGTCATGCTAAAAATGGTTTTTTCGTATTCTAGAGGTCTTGAAACGTGTAGATCAGTCGAAAACTCGAGTTGCGATTTTCGACATGATACCAATACTTTCCCTATATATTACCATGTATTGCAGGGAAAGTAAAAACCGAGAAAATAAGAACAGTTAACATAGCTTTTTTTTTTTTTTATCCGATAATCACGACCGACCGATAATCCGATAATCGCGTATAAATGCACATTTTAGTGACATTTCCATATAATATTTCTCATATTACTTACAAATATAAGAATGAAACACATTTAAAATTAAAATATTATAAGGTAATCTTGAGCGAAATTTAGTCACTTTCTGTGGCCAATTTTGCCAAAGTATGGAATTTCATTTTAAAATCTGTGTACTATATTCATCTTAAAAGTTTAAAAAAAAAAAAAAAGGGGGGGGGGCGGAATTTGCATATTTCTCCGGAAATCGGCAGTCAATGCAAATATCGGAGCTTCACGAAGAAATGCAGAGTTGGCAGCTAGGGTTCAGTATTTGCAAGTCAATAATAAAATTTTGTTTTATAGTTGCTACTCTTTTTCTTGTCGCTTTGACAAAATATAAATTATACCCTTGAAACTCATCTACACCCTTTGAGTGAGCTAGACAGCCTGGGTAATAATAAAAAAAAGTATGAATCACATTAATTTTAGGGATTGATATAAAAAATGCATAGATGCCAACCTACCAGAAAAAAGATAGGCACACATTGCATGAGGAAAAATTGCGCACTAATACCGTTTTTCCCCATACTGCTGCAAAATAGCCTTCTATTTCATTAATACATTTGAAATATGAATGAATGAATGAATGATATGAAGGTGGGTGGCTCCAGAAGAGCCTAGCACATCGACCAGAGGTCTATTGTACTACCCCAAAAAGTGAAGGTCCCTAAGAGAAAAGACCAGTAGCCGATGCAAACATAAGCAGGCACTTGACAGGAATGTCGTTCAGCTCCCAGGGTTCAATCACATGACGACCAATGTGTTCGAATCTGTGAGCAGAGTAGGCCTCACATTCACACAGAATGTGAGCTGCAGTTTCTTCGCTGTAATTGCAGCCTCTGCAAAGCGAATCCTTGGAGACACCCATAATATTAAGATGTCTCTTGAGAGTGCAGTGCCCAGTAAGGAGCCCAACAGCTCTCCTGATGCCAGTTCTACTGAGCCTAAAAAGTTCCTTATGACGTGCACTAGGGCAATTACAGTTGAGAATTTTCGCTTGCCTTTGCCCTTTAGTGTCACGCCAGTTCTTGCATTGAAGCTTCCTGAAGATGTCAAAGACAATTCTTCTGATAAGATCATTGGGTATACCCAAGGCTGGCTCAGGGCCCACAAAAGGAGTATTAGAGCCTTTCCTAGCAAGTTCATCTGCCAATTCATTGCCAGGAATGCCCGAATGACCAGGCACCCAGTACAGAATGACACTATTATTACTAGCAATTTTACAGAGAGCTTTATAGCATTCCCAAACAAGGGAAGACGTCACAGTGAATTTCCCCAGAGCCATAAGAGCAGCCTGACTGTCAGAACAAATGAAAATCTGGCTATTCTCGTACTTTCTGTCATAGCAAATTCTACAACACATAAGAATGGCAAATACTTCAGCCTGAAAGACAGTAGCAAAATTGCCAAGCGGATAAGATAGCTTAGTGCCATCATCAGGGCAGCAGACTCCCGCACCAGTACTAGTGCCAATCTTCGAGCCATCAGTATACCATACAAAACAATTATGTTTATTGTAGGTTGGAGTCCTCTTCCAATCATCCCGCGAGGGGACAAGAATTTCATAAGGCTTATCAAACGTAAATTTGACGTGTATGCCATCAGGTGGCATACAAAAATAAGGATGCCTAGCAACATTACTGTTAAGTTCACCCCAAGATAAATACCTTGAGTAATCTTTCCAGTGTTTCAGATATTTAAGTCTGTTCATGCAGATAAGTGCTTCTGCCTCAATACGCATATAGAGCGGATGCAAGCCAAGTAAGAGTTCAAGAGTTGCAGTAGGAGTGGTTTTCATGCATCCGGAGATTGCAATGCACACCATCCTTTGAAGCTTAACTAAATCAAGTTTAGCAGTTTCATTTCTAATTCTGGACCACCAAACAATGGATCCATAAGAAATGATAGGACAGACTATCATCGAGTAAATCCAATGAATAGCTCTGGGATTAAGGCCCCAGGTTTTCCCAATAGCATTCCTACAAGACCAGAAGATTCTTCTGGCTTTAGTTGTGCAGTAGTCCAAGTGTCTCTTCCAATTAAGTTCCTTGTCAAAGTAAATTCCCAAGAATTTAACCTCCTTGGAGCAAATAAGCTTCTGTCCAAATAAGCAAATATTCCCAAGATTAAGTATGCGTTTCCTTGTAAACGCAACTAAAGCAGTCTTCTGCGGATTAACCGTAAGACCTGCATTTTTACACCATGTTTCAACCCTCCTAAGAGCAGTAGACATCATGTCAGAGACAGTGTTGCCAAATTTGCCCCTGGCAACGATGACAACATCATCAGCATATCCAATGCAAGAAACACCAGAGATATCAATGCTTTCCAGAAGAGAATCCACAACAAGACACCAGAGAATTGGTGAGAGCACACCCCCTTGTGGACAGCCCGAAAGTGCATGCACAGTCATACTTTCTCCAAGTAAAGATGCACAGATA
The DNA here is from genome assembly GCA_951213105.1 of Amaurobius ferox. Lineage (NCBI taxonomy): Eukaryota > Metazoa > Arthropoda > Arachnida > Araneae > Amaurobiidae > Amaurobius > Amaurobius ferox. The sequence goes on from OX578136.1 coordinate 14,493,725, forward strand.
TACCTGTTAGATAGCAGGTTCTTAATCCAATAAGATATCGTGGTATCAACACCTCTTCTGTTGAGAGCAACAAGAATGGTGTCAATGGGTACTTTATCGAAGGCACCTTCAATGTCAAGAAAGGTAGCAAGAGCAATTTCCTTGGCATTGAGATTTCTCTCTAAAATAAAGGAGAGACTGTAAAGAGCAGTGTCCGTAGATTTGCCCGGTTGATAGGCATGTTGAGAACTAGACAAGGGCTTAGAGGCCAGAATCACTTCCCTTAAATACCTATCGATAAGTTTTTCAATAGTCTTAAGCAGAAAAGACGTAAGGCTGATAGGCCTAAAAGATTTGGCCTCATAGTAATTGTCCTTTCCAATTTTTGGAATGAAGATTACCCTAGTATGCCTCCACGCATTTGGTATATGACCAAGGGCAATACAAGCTCTGAAGATGTTGCAGAGAATAGGAGCAAGCATCTCTATTCCCTCCTGGAGAAGAATAGGAATGATGCCATCAGTTCCCGGAGTTTTATAGGGTTTATGGGAATTAATTGCCCATTTAACCCTATCAAGAGTAACAATGCTCCTAGCAATACCCCAGCTATTGTCGTCAGACAAGGTGGAGCAGGCAATACCACTGTCATTCTGAACAACAGGATGAGAAACCGGAAAGTGAACTCTGAAGAGCTCACTAAGGGTCTCCTCACCAGTGACAGTAAAGTCACCATTGGGCTTCTTAACAGTGTTAAGTTTACAATTTCTGTCTCTAGCCATCAACTTAACAAGTTTTGCAACGGCAGGAGTATCATTAATACCTTCGCAGTATGTTCTCCAAGAATTTTTCTTGACATCCCTAACTGCTTTATTATAGGTGGTGAGGGCAGATTTATAAGTCTGCCAATCACCATTCTTCTTGGCTCTATTAAAGAGCTTCCTGCATTTCCCACGCAACCGGCTGAGCTCACTAGACCACCAAGGAACAGTCCTTGGGGAGTCAGCTATGGTGGTTCTGCAGTTACTATGAAAGGTGTCGATGATGGCCTGTTGCACAAAGTCAACAGCCAGATCTACGCTTTCAATAGAGGAATACTCACCAATATGATTCACCAAATTGGCCCTAAGGTCTTCTTTGTAGGAACCCCAATTCGTCTTCCTAGGGTTCCTACCTTTGTCCTCTAAAACAGTTACAGGACCTTTAACAGAAAAGTAAATTAATTGATGGTCAGACAAAGATATATCATCTGAAACCCTCCAATCAATTACGGACTCAAAAGCAGAACTATTACACAGGCTAATATCTAAAACCTCGCGACGTTTTGAGGTCACAAAGGTAGGAGTATTACCCTTATTAAGTAAATAGAGCTTATGAAGAAGGATCTGATCCAAAAGATCATCACCCCTACGGTTACAATTACTACTGCCCCAAACAGTATTATGGGCATTTGCATCGCAACCAATGATCATTTTTTTACCATTGCAGTACTCCGTAAGATTAATAATGACCTTAGAGAGAGTTTCCTTATCTTCATAAGGAAGATAGGCAGAAGCAAAGATGTAATCCATCATATGTTCGTCAGTTTTAAGTTTCACATTGATAGCAACATTGTCACCATCAAGGAATTTAATCAGATGAACAGCATTGAGCTTGTTGCTAACAGCAATACAGGCTCTGGGTCTGGTACAGGATGTGTCATAAAAGACACTAAATCCTTTAATCCCTAGACCCAAAATCTTTCCATTACAGGTCCAGGGTTCTTGGATAAGAGCAATATCAGCTCTACCATTGAAAAGCCTTTTGCTAAGAATAGCAGAGGCAGATCGACTGTGATGCAGATTAATTTGCACAACCTTAAGACAGCCCATAAACAAAAAGAAGAAAAGGGCACAGAAAGACTAGGAGAAAGAAATTCACCTAGTATCATGACAATGATCAGCATCCAGCATGATATCATTGTCAAAATCTTTCATGCGTTTTTCCAACTCATCATCCGAGATCGGAGGGTTAGCATGAAGTGTAACATCTGAACCAGAAGCAATTTCTAGTTCGTTAAGTCTAGGTATCATAGTCTCAAGACTACCAATACTTACCTGAGAGGAGGTCGCCCGTTCTGCTGGCTGTTCCTCCATCTCCATCTTCCCCTTAGGCTTTTCGTTTGGATCACGAAGAATCTTGAAGACTCCACGGTCCAAACCGGTGAATGCACCAAGGTCAGCTTTGCGAATCGCATCCGCAGCCTCCGAATCCACCTCGAAGATCCATCTTACAGAGTGGGGTTCCACAAAGTTTTGCAGAACACGCCACTCCTCAGACTTCAACTCCGGGTTGAAACGGTTCAGCCGTTTCAGCAAGACACTCGGCTCCTTTGTGTACACATCCCTGGTTTTAAATGCCACCTTGACAGGTTTGGGAAGGTCATTAGCACTCAAGACCATAAGTGCCTCTCCCAGAACCTGACTGTTGTTATGGAAGGTTCTCTTGACCCATTCCACAGTATTTGCATCATTGCAATGAAGAATCACAGCTCCAGCGTTTGAGCTGAAGAGATGAATCTTCGGAAGTTGCTCACCAGTTGGGATCTCATCTATTTTACCGAGAGTCACCAACTGGATGTTATCAACCTCTTCCTTGCTCAGCTTGCTAGAAGGGAAGGACTTTTTGACGATGGCCATCTTAATAACCTGGACCGCTTGAGCGTATGTTCCAGGTTGGATGTCCGTCCTCGATCTCTTCTTGTCGACAAGATCTCTTGGAGAAGGTGTGGCTCCTGACGACCTAGGTCGTTTGGTGCCTCCAACTTTCTCTGTGGCAGTGCCGGCTTTAACAGGCTCCTGGTCCAACTGCCTAGGCGTGCGCCTCCTCCTGCGCCTCTGTGCTTTGGTGAGTATACCCTGCGTCACAGCCATGGTTTCAGTGTGTCGGTCACCAAGGTTCGCGACTCCACTTCCTTCCACAGCCGGACTGCAGGCTTCCTCCTTTTTTCCATGATCCGACCCCAGAGGGGTTGTTTCAATGGTTGATTGGGAAACATCCGAAGATGTGCCCAATCCTTTCAACACTTCCTCATCTACATCGTCGCAACACGGAGAATCAGGAAAACTCGAAAGAGCCCAATCTGATTTCTCCATGCTGTAACCATAAGATAGGAAAAGGAACCACGGATTACTTCCAGTTCGATCGAGGCCCCCGCTAGGCCTCGTCTCCCCACACTTTTCTAACGTGAAAAGTGTAACCGCCGGAGTCATTCGCAAAGCTAGATGATAAGGAGCGGGTCATAACGTGCACCAGGTACACAGGGCCCAGGGATCAGCAAGGATCCAGGGGGGATTTCTCGATATGAAACGCTCCCCACCATCCAACCAACGCAACCAAGGGACTCGACCTCTGGAACCGTTTACTGCAAACGTTTCTTGAAAGCAATACTACAGATGCACGCCGCTTCGCCCTTTTCGCCACACAACCACCTGGTCCCGTTCCCGAGCCCAAACGGTATACCTTACAGCAGAGGCCGAAGAGTGGTACTAAGGCCCATAAGGCAGAAGTGAAGTTTACTAGGGGCTTGGCATTGATGCAATCTGCAGCTAGAAGAAAAAGTTTGCTCGGGTACCTCGGGATAGCAACACCCGTATCCACAAAAGAAATGGATCCCTGAGGATCATTTGAAATATAGTTTCTCTATTATATAGAAAAACAATTTTTATGTTTGTAATTATTTTCTATATTATATATACAAAATAATTACAAACATTTTAAATGATGCAAACAAATTGTAACAGTGGAAAAATACTTTCAAAATAAAATGAAATATAGAGGATCGCGCACAAATGCCGTTTATCGCGATACTGCAAAATAGCCTTTCACAGGGTCCGCGCTAGCCATTCGCCTACGCGCCAAATGCGAAAAGATCGCAAAACTGGCGATAAAAAAAATACTTTGGCGAAAAAAATGGCGAATGATTTTTTGGAAACTGTGAAAATTTCGTAAATATTTTTTTGGAAAGTAATATGGAATAAAAGTCCGATTTAATTTGGAATAAAAGTCCGATTCCAGACAAGTAGGCCTATGATATACGAGCGTTGTCTCCCGTCTGTTTTGGGGACGCTCGTTCTCGTGTGACAAGCTCCAAGTATTCTTTAATTCCCAGCACGCTGCTCCTCAAAAAGGACGGCAGACAGCGCGCATTCCTGTCTCTCAAGCGTCCTTGACTCACCGCGGCAATCAAAACATTATCTGGATTCCGTCCATTATGTGAGCCGATTTTTTTCGTTAACCCCGAGTCGCACAACCGTTAACCCCCAACACAGTTATTAGATACTCTCCAATAAACAAAACAAAAAAACACTTTCAACTTAAAATCCTGCATTATAGTTTTAAGCAATCCGTTATAGAATTATTTCTGAAAAGAGCCATTTTTTGTCAAAAACGATCAGCCGTAATCAGAGAAACAAGTGATAAACATCGAACGAAAATGTATGTATATTTTTTGATGACTCGTATACAATGGTAGTCCGGAGCATCTGGAGGGCAGAGAAATTAGGAGTGTGCGATTGCGTAATTACTACCGCATCGTTTTAGGATCGATTGTCTTACGGGAAAAAATAACTTTTAGACTTACGATGTTCTTTTTTTTTAGACTCCGCATATAAATCGCCCCCCTCCTCCACTTTGAAGCGTTTTTTTTTTTGTCACAAATTTCTCGACTTACGCGAGTATATTACGGTAAATAAAAAAGCATTTAATTTTAGTTAAAAATAAAATAGAAAAAAGGCAACTACTGATTATTATCACAGATGCCAATTTGCGGTTTGCTGTTTTTGTCATAAGTTGAATCGTAGTTTATCTTTTTGTTATGAATTTTTAAGCCTGCCTGGCTTGTTTTCGTTTCATCTTCATCATCATCTTTGTGGTTTTTATACGATCCTTACGCCTGGCTGAATTTTAAAACCGACATTAAAATTTATCCCTTAGATAGTTTTGGTGCCTAATTTTAAAGAAATATAATGATGATACTGCATATAAAAATATTATGGATGTAACAGGAATTGGTTTCACATGTCCTATGACAATAACCATCGTTAAAAGAGGCTTTAGTAAACAGAACATAAATTTCATTAAGTAGTAACATCAGAGTAAAAAATCTCAGTGACTTGATTCTTATAAATAGTGAAGGGCCAGATATGAAAGATTTTAATTTTAAGACAGCTTTTGAAAATTGGTGTATAGTACAAAATTCGATGCTTGCCTGGTTTATATGATAATGAAACTACGTAAATTATAGAATAAATTTGTCATTTTTGTAACTCATTGTGATCTTTCATTGGTAAATACAAGTTTAATTTACTAATAGCCTGTTTAATGATTAAAAAAATGAAATCTACCTATCTTTATATCTTGTTCAGAATGAAATTAATATTATTAGCTGCATTATGGCTTAAAAGTAAAAAATTTTTTACCGATGGCGACGATAACTTTGACTAATAATCATGTAATTTGGCTAATGATTTTTCAATTTGGCTAATTTGTTGGCTAACAGTTTGAAATTCCTAGCGCGGGCCCTGCTTTCATGTTATTAAAAATACGCTTGAAAAATAGTTTTTCTGTATAATATAGTATATACGAAATAATTACAAACGTTTTAGACGATGCAAACATTGCAGAAGTGGAAAAGTATTTTCACAATAAAACGAAATATAAAGAAGATCGCGGACAAATGCCATTTATCTCGGTACCCGGTACTCGTGCAATATAGCTCTTCATTTCTTTAATAATACGTCTGAAAAATAGTTTTCTTGTATATAACAAGAAATAATCATAAAAATTTTAATGGATGCAAATGTGTTTCTCCCACATTAATTAGAAACAGACGCAATTACATGGAAATGGATTTTTAGATGAAAAAATGGGAAAATCTCATCTTAAAATTCCAGACTTTGTTTCTCATTTCTTGACCTACTTCCGATTTCATGACTTGTAGATACTCTTATGCAGATCTGCATACAATAAAATATAAATGTTATGGAAAAGAAAAATCGGACTACTGTGGATCCAAACCAGATTCCCGGAACAAGTACGTAAAAATCTGAACACTTGGCAGCTATAAAAACGTCATTTTCAATGTCTGATAACAAAATATTAGCTAACCAAATTTACAAGAAGCTGGAACGATTCAATCTGGAATGCAATGTGTTCTATAATAGTAAGCAATTAGATAGTAAAGATTGCAGGATCACCCCCTTTTCTTTCAAGTGCGATACGTAGATCTATGAAGGAATAAAGGGGGAAGGGAGCAATAGAAACTCGTTAAATATCCGGAGTCTTGGGCATCGGAATGTCTGAGGATAAAGCAAACAAATAAGTTCTTCAGAAGTGCAATTTCAGGTCTTGAAGGGAGGGGGTGAGTTCAAGTACAATAAAGATCCCAATGTTTCCTTCCCTGAATAGACAGAGGGGGGATTTACTGTCTGTGTACCACCTGCAGATTTATCACTGTGGGAGTGTATAAAATGCCGCTTTTTTCTCGACCGCTATCCAGTCTTCTACTAGGGATCGTAATTTAGTCAAAGGGAAAGGGAAGACTGATATTTAACAATAGCATTGTTAGGCGTCAAATTTGATGACCAGATTGAAGAATCTAGTCGTCAAATTGAAATTTCTAGTCGCAAATTACGACTAACGACCGCTAATTTCGAACACTGACTGGCACCAATAATAAAGAGCTGCGAGATTCTCCTGATATTTGTCATTTTAGTTTTGTAAGCATTTTTTTTATGAATAAATATTTCACAGTGGAAATATTCTAAGGATAATGATATTTGTGAATGCGACAAAAAGCTCAGAACCAGAAAGCCACTTGTGTAGCAAATGTCACAGACCAAGCTGCATTTAAAGTTCAATATGAAGAGACTGCTCACTTGACTTCTATAGTGAATATTAATGGATAAATATTTTCTTTCTTTCAATATAGTTTTCTTTTTCAAACCAACATTTATAAAATTAATTAAATAATACAATAATCCATTTTATACTAAATATTATTATAAATTTTTGGTGATAAGAATGGGATATGTCAATGAAAATTAGCACAAATTAATTTCATGACATTGGCCTGAGGTATTTACAATATACTACACAATTTCATGAGTCCAGTGATTGATAACTTATTTAAATGTAATTTTATATTTGTGAATATGCTACACCGTATACATAAATGTACCAATACGCTTTATGATTATACCATAATTAATTACTAATACTTATTAAATGTATGAACTTAAAGAGTTAGAAGGTATTTACGAGTAAATTTGTTGGGACCAAGCCAGGGTGTGATTTCGTTGAATAGCAAGTAGCAAATTGCTAGTTAAAAAAATGAAATGCTAGTAATAGAAAAACACAGTAACAAAGATTATTAGTTGTCTTTAATGATTCATTTACATTGTCTTAGGGTTCCAGTTAGAGCATCAGAATCTCATACCTTTCTAAAGAATTTCATATGCTAGAAACTGCTGCGGGATGTTTTCTAGCGGTATGAATACAAATATCTCTCTCTATTCTAATGCTCCTTGCATTTCTGAGTCCAGTGATTACAGACCGTGACAAAAATTTAAGACTTGCCTTCTATTCTTGTCACCCTGTGTTACCTTTCCTTTCACCCCCTTTTCTTCATCATCAGATAATTGCATTTAGAGGAGTTAATTGACCGTGACCCCATTTATCTCCCAGGAAGAATGTGATGGAATAAGCTTGGATCTTTTTATTTGAGTGCCTATCTGCAATGGCACTGTAAGCTGTAAAGCAGAATGGAATTACATTTGCAAGCAGTCAATCCTACATTTTAAATTTCTCTGATGAAGCACAGATTGGAGCGATAAATTTAAAGCTGGCCCAGGAAAAAGGCGCATCAGTCCTTTCAACTTCAATCCATCTTGCACATTAAAGGAAGAAAAATCAATTCAATGGACCTAGCCATATCCGAGGCGGGCCTGTCAACTAATAATGAAATATTCTAGTTATTTTGATGATGTTCAATGATTTTAACATGCTAGTTCCTAAACAATTTTATCACAATTGCATATCTGCTAGTCTCATGATTTTTACAGATCACAATTTGTCCCGTTCTCTCAATAAAAAAGAGCAAATAATTCGATTTTTTACAGATTTCTACACAATTTCCTTATTTATGGAATTTTAGAAAGATATCTCTACAATTTATAAAACATATAATGTGCAAATTACGCAAAATTTTGTCAAGGTTCGCAAAAAAGATCATAATTCTCGCATCCATGGAAGCCAAATTTATTTCGCTAAAATCTTGTTACTAAACATCAAAAATAGTATTTTTTAATTGATCCCCAAAATTTACTTAAGCTATCCTTAGCCAAAATGCTGAGAAATAATATAGGAATTCCAATGTCCGTGGGAAACATATTCGCTCTGCTAAAATCTTGTTACCTGTTGCTAAACATTAAAAATAGTATTTTTAAACTGAATGAATATAAATTTATTTGAAGTATGTCTCAACAAAATGCCAAGGAGAAAAACACAATCAAAATTTGAGGGGGCACAAATGCGAACTACTAAAATCTTGTTATCAAACATCAAAAATGGTACTTTAATTGAGCTATCTTTCGCCAAATATGCATATTCTTACATAATGGTAAAATTTCTTGTAAATATTTATTATGGTTATAAAGTAAAAACTAATAAAAATACAGCATAATAGTAATAATTATTATTAGTAACAAATTTGCAATAGTTAGATACCATTACTAAATAGTTACATGTTGTATTTTTGGCAAAATTTAACATTACAGTTAAATTTGTAACAGTGTAAACAATTTCATTTAAATATATTTTGTAACAAACTCATAATGATGGGTTTTAGTGAACTATAATTACAAACAAAAATAAGTGCAGCTTGATTAAAAGCTACAAGATAGTTGCAAAGATGATTTATTTCAATCTGATACAATACTACATAAATATGTTTATAGGACAAGAAAATATATTATTTGAATGACATTAAAAAACATGATATTTAAAATATACTCGGCTACACAAAAATACACTAGTGTTCTTGGCCGATGCGCTTTGACACCATGAAAACTCAAGAGATTTTGGCAAAAGAAAATAACAAGCACGGGCAAAAATTTTGAATATACAAGAAGAAAAATCAGTTGAATCAAAAAATATAAATAAGGCAACCCTCCTCCCAGGAAGTAAAACAGCTACACAGCATGATGAGTGATAAATATCTCGTCACAGAAAAAACAAGAAACAAACCACCTTCACAACGGAGCATTTTGAGTATAGCAAACTAAACATTAAAGAGTATATCGACATTTTGCAGCTGAGCCAGTTTTAATTTGTGTGTCAGTATGTGCCTGAAAAAGATAAACATTGAATCATAATGTAATCTTCTATTAGATTACATGTAAATAAATTAAACATTCATGCACAAAGTAATCATTAATAACATTTGTTGCAATGAACTCATATTTAACCCTTTTGGATGCCAATTTAATCTACTGATAAGAATATTTTGCTTTTAGGATGATATTAACACCCTAATTACATTTTTGAATTATACGTATGATATTTTGAAGACTTTTTTTATATACTATTTATAGTACAAGGCTCATCACAGGATGCAAAATTTAAAAAAGTAAAATATTCTCTGAAGGAAATATGATCCATATTTTTTTTTTAATATTTTAAGTTTAAACCTTTTACCATGTAAGTAGATTTTTGTAGCAAAGTCATGAAAAACTAAAACAAGCAAAGACTTAATACTTACCTAGGATCAACATGCACACTGATTGCTGCCATATTTACACTCAGAAATCTTATTCAGAATGTCTTCATTTTATAATACAAGTCCTTAATTAATTAGTACATACACTTATATGCAAATGAAAGTTCTACACATTATGACACTATCCTTTCCCTAACGGTTATCATGACAATATCTTGTATCATGAGCGAAAAAGTATTGTATGTCTTCTATCTGATAAGTATGTTCTGAATGTAAGATGTGTGTGTAGAATGAAAATGGTCAAAACAGAAGTGACTCTCTCTTCCTTATTTTTAAAATAATTATTCCAATTGAGAACTTCAAACAGCATAAATCATATTTTGATGCCAACAGGTTTCAGTGAATGTAAAATAATAAACTTTTTTAATGGCATCGAAAATGGGTGTACTATTATAAAAAGTATACGACATCCAAAAATTTGAAGTTAACCTTATAACTAAAACAAACATAGAATAACACTCCCTTTGATGATAACAGCATTCATGGGCCAGTATTGCATGAAACTAATCCTTGGATTCCGTTATCTAACAATGGGAGAGTGCAACTCTAGCTCTGAAAACTATCCTTGCAGATTAGTTCTGCAAGTACTCAACATTCAAAATCTAAACATTAGGAGACTTTTCAGCTCATAAAAACTAATGCATTATGAATTATAGATATTTTTCAGAATTAGGCTATAAGTACCATTTATGCATAGCAATTTAGTCTGTAAATATATATATATATATATATATATTCAGTGGTGGAATTCAAGGGGAAAAAGGTAAGGGGGAAATGGTATTTTCTCCCAGTAAAATTTTCACTGATCCGGCGATTTATGTGACCCTACTTTTCTCTTATGGGACCCAGTTTCATGTTCCTAGATTCCAGAATTTTCTATGCCCAGTGCCTGCACATTATAAAATACATTCAAAAAATTATTAACATTTAACAAAAATTTTATCATAAATGTCTAACACATTTATTATACACACATTTATTATTTTTTATACTCAATGAATAACTAGAATCAAGGGCAGAACTTATATCTTTGAATACATTTGCATTACTACAAATGAAGCAAATTATACATTGATTTGCTGCAAAACTGATACAAATATTAGTTTATATGAATGACACTATAGTGAGTGTGATTCCTACCATTATAAGATAACTATTGGAAATTAATTCTGACTGATCTCCATCACAATTCAAACACAAGTAAATAGTATATACAAGCAAAACTGAGAAAACCTGAAGAATTTTCTATAAATAACATATGATTTGGCTTTTTTCACAACTTTTTTTATTTCTATTTTAAATAACAATTTGAATTTGGGAATCCGTGCTTTATGATAAATCTGTTTTGCTAACATTTTTTTTTTTCATTTGGCTACAGTTCTTTTGTTGTTGATTAGCCAAATTGATAAAGTTATTTAAAATTTAAAAGGCAGTGAGAACCCTGTATATACAATTTTTTTAGTGTTACCATACATCCCAAATCTTCTATCATACACTCTAGCTTATTTTAGTGTTATCATACATTCCAAAAGTTTTCAACAAATTTTGCTATTTATAAATACAATTTATTTTTATTTAATTATTTCAACTTCTTTTAGGCTAAGTAACTAAGTCAATAAGAATTTTTGTAAATTGATAAAAAATGACAAGAAAACTTTTTTGCTCTTTGGACATGCATATGAACTTCATTTTTTCTTTATAAAGAACAAAGATTCTGGTATTTAAATTTTTAATTTTTTACTGTGCAAAAGTATGTTTGAATGGCAATCAAATTATTGACGCTATTAGAATTTTCACATATCTTTGACAATGCTGAGTATATCCCTGCTAGCAAAAAAATAAACACAGTAGAATTACATCACAGCTATTGGAGATCAAAACAGTTTTGAGGCCAAGGAAAAATTGAGCAATGTATTCAAGCACAGATGAAATAAAAGTAAATATGCAAAATAATGCGAATTTTCTCAAATACATAAGTAATTTTTCGAATGAAACAAAATTGTAAAAAAGGCAGAGGATCTGATAATTTTTCCTAAAAAATTAGGCACTTTTTAAGCACTTTAGTACTAGTTCAAGCAGGATCCTTGAAAATTAAAATTAGAAATTAAACAGTTTTTATGGACTCACTTTATTTTAGACACAACATTTTAATACAAAAATAAACAAAAGCACACTGAATATAGAAAAACAAATCATTTAGAAAAATAAATAAAATCACATGTGTAATAAAGTTGCTATAAGGGCATAAGAAAATTCTAAAATGACTAAAAAGTAAAATACAATAATGAGAGTTGCAGTCTACTTAAATCATAACTGTGCAGTTTACTAGCCCGTGTTTACCAGTTCATTATATACTTTTTTTACTATTTATTGCTTACCACTTAATATACTTTTATTTTATTCATGCTTGAACATGTATCTCAAGTTTTTCTTATCTTTTACACAAAGTGCTTTTTCTTATTGACTTTTGAGGTTATTATTAATGACATATTATTTGTGATGCAATACATCTTAAATCAAACCCTGTGCAGACAGAATATGTAAGTCATAGTCCTTGATATTAACATAATTATTTCCAAAAATATAAAATAAACAATAATAATAGTAATTAAATAAAATTAATATTAAACACTCTACAAAGACAACACATGTAGATTAAAACATAAAGAACTCAATAACACTAAATAGTTTTATAAAAGATACAAACCTCATATCCTATCACATTTCTTGGATGTAGATTTAATCTTTCCCTTATTGTTCGCCTAATAGGAAAAACAAATAATCATTGAATACTTTAAATTAGAGTCTATATAAGATGACTAGTAATGAAATATAATAAATTATTTTTTGAATTAACCATGCTACATTTAAAATTTTTCTTTTAACTACAGCAGATCCGTCTTATCTAGCCTTTTAGGACCGGTCCTCTGGTCGGTTAGGCCAAAAATAGTGCCACAGCTAGATATTAACTCAAGAAAAAGCAACTAGATATTAACTCAAGAAAAAATGCTAATGCTAAAAAATGCAGCACTAACTCATACAAAATTTCTTGGGATTCCTCTATTTGCTCTTGGCACATGTATTCAGTCCATTTAAACCTTTAAAAACCAAAACATTGTAAAATGACTACACTCACAGGACAGAGTAAGAGTGGACAGTATAATGAACAAGGGGTTTCCAGAAGCAAAGCCTAATTAATGTTAAAAATTCGTTAAAAAATCAACATATTATTTAACTTGATTTTTGCATAAATTACTGTCCATTGATACAAAATTTAGAAGGTATAAATAAAATGCAAATGTAATTTTGCCACAAAAAGTATAATCATCATTGTTTACACTTGACAATTTTGAGTGTTAACTAAGAGAAATTATTTACATGCATCAGTATATAAAGCATCTATTTATTCATCTTTTGTTTCTTCTTTTCCCTAATGTTTCTGTTTCTACTGCTATTACTATTATTGCTAAAATACTTGAATTTCGTAATTATTCCATTCCGTCTATTGACGCAATAATTTCTGCACTGAACCTTGTGCGGAGGGAGACCAATTATTTTGGTTTCCGTAATGACATTTTTTTGCAAACCTCTGGAGCTCCTATGGGTAGCCCATTGTCTGGCATTTTAGCTGAGGCAGTTTTGCAAAAGCTCAACAATGAAATTTTTTCTTCTTTACCCCCTAAACCGATTCTATGGTGCCGTTATGTAAATGATGTTTTTATTATTTGAAATCATAGTTTAAATGATCTCCTCATCCTTTTAAACAATGTTAATGATTTTTATCCTACCGTTAATTTTACTGTGGAACACAAACCTTTTTGGGGAGTTCTCGTTTACCATGACATTAATGGTTTTCATACTTCTGTGTTTTGTAAACCTACTTTTTCTAATTCCTGTATTCCTGCTAATTCTTCCCACCCCAATTCATGTAAAAAAGCCTCTTTCATTGCTTATTTCAATCGTGCCTTTAATGTTTGTTCTTCAATTTCTGCTTTATATTCTGAATTATACTTTGTCTTTAACCTTGGTTATGAAGCCGCCTATTTGTTCGATTTCATTTATAAAATATTTTCCTCTATTCGTTCTAAATTTATCCATCCTAAAACGAATCTTGCACCTTCTGACATTTTGCCGGATAAATCGAGTATTCCTTTTCATCACGCGATTTTTTATCCTCTTCTCCAGTTTTCCTGTAAATTTAAGTTTAAACTTGCCCATTCCACTGTTTTTTCGTTATTTATTCATATTCATACCAACAAATTTAAGGATAAAAGTGATTTTTTAATCAAGTTGGGGTGTATGTTGTCCCCCTTTTATCTCTAAATAATAATTATAAGTTTTGTATTGATAGTACAAAACATACTGTAGGTATTCGTTTATCTGAACATACTCGTGATATTACAAATAACAAACTGTCCACTGCTCTTTCACAATTAGTTATTAATTATAAATTTACCCCTAATTTTGATAAAGCTATTATTTTAATTAATTGCAATAACTCCCATAATATTTTACTTTTTGAATACCTTTTTATTTATATTTATTGAAATTCTATTTGTAACTTTGATCCCATTCAAACCCTTAGTTTTGCTTGGCATCTCAATCCACTATACATGTATTAAACTACTATATGAATTTCTGGAAATCTACTGCTTCACCACTAGTGTTAGGTTTATGTATTGGCCTAATCTTTTTATGTACTTGAATTTTGAAAATGAATTTAATTATTTTTGCTTGAAATTTATATATTTATTTGTAACATATGTTAATTGTAATATCGATTTTTATGATTTGCCCTATGCAAATTCACGATTGCTGGTATCACGATTGCTCATATTCTGCCAATTCCTTAATGTAGTCACTGATGATGGACATTATATTGTCTGAAAGTGCTTTGGCATTTTGAAATACTTTTCATGTATGTCATTGATGATGTATTGAATAGACAGTTTACAATATTTGTAGTCTTTACTAAATATATTTATCTATCCATATTTCAAATTACTTACATGTTTCTTCTTTTGAAAGTCTTAATATAAGGAAAAGTTAACATTTTACAGTAAAGCATTGTTTATATGCTTTTGAGCTAATCTCTTGACATTCCTATCCATTGACATAAATTTTTATTATACATTTCTGCAGTTATGTGATTTTATTTTTTACTGGTTCCTTGAGAAGCATATCTTTATGAAATTATATGTCAAAATTATTTTAGCACTAAAATCAGCAATACTAGAGGGCAGTACTACTACTACTTCAGGACTACACCAGAATACACACTGAATTTTTCAATCGAACATCCATGTGAAAATAATTAAAAAATTAACAAAAATATAAAAATAGGCTACTTTAGTCAATCTAATGAACAATATTTAGAGGATGGAGATGATATTTATGGACTTTTGCAGACTACATGAGAATACACACTGAATTGCACAATCGCATCATTTATGTGAAAACAATTAAAAAATTAACCTAATAGTTAACCAAAATACGAAAAAATACTACTTCAGTTCATCTAATGATTTGGAGAAGTAGATTTATGGGAAGGAATACTTGTACACTCTCGGCAACACATGAGAATACAAACTAAATTGTGTAATCACACTCTATGTGAAACAATCCGTAACTACAGATCAATGACCCAATTAGCCACAGCTTCCTTCACTGTAACTGAATTAATTTATTATTATTATAAAACTGAGTTGAAGATCGGCTGTTACAAACAGTTCACATAATGTACAGTTGATCCTGCTTATAATGAATGAGCCCTGATTTAACGAGAACCCGGGTTTAGTGAGGAAATAAAAATAAATGGTTACTTCAACATTAAATATACAGAACACTACTTGCTTGTTACAAGCAAAACTTGGATTTAGCCCACAGGTTCTCAACGTGGGTGATAACGCCCCCTTGTGAGCGTTTGAGACTTTCAGGGGGGCAGTAGAAGACCCAGAGAAAATTAGGGGGCGTTGAGATGGTACGGAGGGGCGGTGGGCAGATTAAAAAAATATAGTTTAAAAAAGACAAAAAAAAAACACACGCTAATCACGTACTAACTAAAGTAAACTTTAATATTGGTTCATTTTTGTTATTGTATGTATTTTAATCATTTTTATCACGTGTGCGAAAATTCACATATTTCGGTAGTTCGGGAAGTGGATAAAAATTGAACTTAAAGATCCATTACATTCAGATCTACATTAAATTGGATGATATAAAAATTTTTAATTTTAGATTTGAATTAAAAATTTTCAAATCTTCCAATTTCACGTGAAATATCTCATATATAAATACAGGTAAAGTTAACAAAAGCCTGTTAATAAAAAATAGCAAAAAATATGCTTGTAGCAATTCAGTTATAACAAGTTTTTGATAAATAACGGGATTTTTGCAATCCTGCAAGAATTGACAGTATTATCTGTGCTTGTTCTAACCCGCACTCTGCTCCCGCATCACCCTTGCCCCCGCGCTTTACTTCGGCGCCGGGTGTTATAAACGAGTTACTGCATGTTTATCTTATTCCTGTCGATGCGTGTTATATGTCTCCAACCTATATAAAGGCAGTGATTGCTCATTTTATTTCCATTAGCATTATCGCGCCCAATTCATGACAGGGTTTTAAAAGTACACTAATACTACTAACGTATCTGTAAAGTAAAAACAATGTCGGAAGCAAAAAAGAAGAGGCGGCAGTATAGTGTGGTTTACATTAAGAACGAATTTATCGAAAATCCCACAAATCCATCATCGCCAATGTGCCTTATTTGTCAAAAAACATTTTCAAATGAAGCGATGAAGCCTTCTAGGCTTCAAGATCATTTTAATAAAATACACCCGTATAAGAAAAACAAAGATGTGACCTATTTTCAAGACATGAAAAAGAAGTACGAAATTCAGCCAACTGCATCAAAACTTTTTTCATCAGCTTCTAAGCAAGACGATGACGGACTTCGAGCTTCGTACAATATCTCATTGTTGATTGCTAAAACATGCAAACCACATACTATTGGGGAAGATTTAATTTTACCAGCAGTAAAATAATAACCACTACCAAGTAATAACCACCCTAACCTCAGTACCAAGTAATAACCACTGTGCTCCATAAACCAGCTGCAGATATTATCCGAAAAATTCCTTTGAGCAATAGTTCTGTGCAAAGACGAATTGATGAGATGGCTGAAAACATTGAAGAATCATTGTGCAATCATCTGCAGACTTGTCAATTTTCAATTCAGCTGGATGAGTCCACTTTACCAACCAATGAAGCATTGTTATTGTCATACGTGAGGTTTATCAAAGATGAGAAAATATGTCAAGAACTATTGTTTGCTACGAATTTGGAAACAGATACAAAAGGAGAAACCATATTTAATACACTGGAAAAGTTTTGTGACGAAAAGGAAATTCCTTTTAATAATATTTTGTCAGTTGCTACGGATGGCGCACCGGCTATGACAGGGCGTCACAAAGGCTTCATAGCGTGCTTAAAAAATAAAGTTCCTGCCATACTTGCTGTGCATTGCGTAATTCATCGCCAGCATTTGGTTGCGAAAAATTTGAGTGAACGTCTCCATACATCACTGCAATATGTTATCAGAGCAGTTAATAAAATTAGAAGTAACTTGTTGAATGACAGATTATTTAGTGCTTTGCATTGCCAATGATGAAGATTTCAACCGATTGCTGCTTCATACAAAGGTGCGCTGGCTGTCAAAAGGTACTTGTTTGACTCGATTTTACAATCTGTTTGGGTCTGTGATAGAGTTCCTAGGAAACAAAGACACGGAATTGCACGACAACCTTATCTCATCAAAGAACGATATTGCGTACTTGACAGACCTGTATAATTGTTTAATGATGTCAATCTCCAACTTCAAGGCGACGACTTAAACTTGATTAAGACAAAAAATAGCGTTGCTGCCTTAGTGTCCAAACTGCTATTATACTCGTATATCGAGTGCCAATATTTCTTTTGTAAAAGAAATATTGGCAGACGCGAATTCGATAACTTCCCAAATTTATCAGCAGTATCATTCAAGCACGACGACTTGCTTGTTTACTGTTAACACTTGGAAAACCTCCACAGTGGTTTCAAGGAACGATTCCAGGACATTTTAAACATGGACATACCAGACTGGGTTTTGGATCCTTTTTCAAATGTCAACACAGCAGGATCATCCCAATTAGAAGAAGAATTAATAGAACTGACGACAAATGAGGAATTAAAAATTAAATTCAAGAATGGCTACCAAGAATTTTGGTTACAGAAGCCGATTTTGCAACTGTACCCAGGATTATGGTCGATTGTTCAACGATTTCTGATAGCATTCCCATCTTCCTATTTAGCTGAACGTGGATTTAGTGCTGTAGCAACGTTGGTAACTATAGAGAGAAATCGGCTCCATGTTACTGAACGCAACCACTTACGGTTGTTTTTAAGTAAAATCGAGCCTGATATTAACAAACTCCTTAAAATGCATCAAATTCAACCTTCTCATTAGATGAGTTATAAATTCAATGCCTTTTGAATGTTAATAAAAATACTTTTCAATATAATTAAGTATGTGTTTTAATTGTTCGCATTGAAACAGTCTTCTTTAAACACAGAAATAGGATAGGGTCATATCCTATCTTATGACTATAGTATATAATATTACACGTTTAAATATAATTGTGGCAATAGCTGTTTCAGATTCGCAAGTAAAAAAAATTGGGGGGGGCATTAGGGCATAAATATTCTGGCTAAAATATTATAAAATATTATAGGGGGCATAAATATTCTCAAAGTGGGCGGTGGACAAAAAAAGGTTGAGAACCTATGATTTAGCCCATAAAAAGTTGCTAACTCATTGCATTCTGTTGATTATTTTTGTTAATTCATTTTTCTGAAAATTTCACTCTGTGAGCCAAAAGTCAGGGATGAATCACTAACAGCTGTTCTATATAAAGGAAGAAGGGAGACAGAAAAGATTGGTATTTGTTTATTTTCAGTCTCTCATTCGGTATTTGTTTATTTTCAGTCTCTCACTCTGTGGTATATGATGTAAAAGACATTTGAAGTGTATTATACTTTTATCTTATGCAGAAGGGTTTAATGTATATGAGGCAAGTGTTTGGTTAAGAGGGAATTATAAAAAAATATTTATAAAAGTCTATAAATTAAGTGTCTCTAGGTGTCCCGCTTGCCCCTATTACTGAGCATAAAAATGTGAGTATTGTTATAAACATTTCATATCGAATTAAGAAAATTGGAATTTCATTATATAAAATGATCAAACTTTAAATGAATTAACATTTTGAAGGTGTATACTATGTAGAGTATGTCAATCATATAAATGTGCTAAAAAAGGTATGCTAATAAGATCTTTTTTTTATAGGGAAATTTTGGGAGACACTGCAGTACAATACAGGAGTTACATTTTAAAAAGGTTATAACTTTCAATTTGAAACAAACTTTTTACCCAATTTTCATTATTGCATCATGATGTTTGACATCTGCTGTCCAGAGCCCCAGCTTATCTCCTTTACCCCTAATCTGTACAACGGCACCACAAATGTCTTCACTGCATTCATCGAAGGCTTCACCAATCATACATAAAAGCTAAATAAAAAAAGATGTATTTTGAAAAACAAATTATAATCAAATTCATAAAAATTAACAGCTTTGAGACAGAAGTTTTCGCTGTTTACAAATTATAAAATATAAGAACTTTTTAAGAACGTAAAATGAATTTCTACACATGCTATAATCATCTTCCCGATCGTCCAAATAGTTGCTCAAGTCCTTTGGATGAGTTGGACGGCCTGGGTTTTTCACATGCTATAATCATGACCACCTGGGAACACCGCGTGCTGTTGGCACATTTCGGCCGCGGTAGCCCGGTGGTTTGCGCGCTGCCACAACTGCCGCCGTATTCATGCGGCGTACGATCACATTCCAACCTCTCGGACCCACATGTTTACATGTGGGTCCGAGAGGTTGATGGTAGGGGAAGGAGGGTACAGTCCCTGTGGATGCCTCCCCCACTGGGTTCCGGTCTAAATTGGGTGGTATTTCCCGGCCGTCCAAATTGTTACCTTACACCTTTCTGGTAGGTCGGACGGTCTGGATCTCAAACAAACAAACATGCTATAATCATGCAAATTTAAATACAATACCACAATAATAAATCTGATGTGGGCAACACATGACTTTCCTTATATAATGCAATGAATTTACTACTTTTACAATAAAAAAAAAATAGATTATTTTTATAGTAGTTATTTATATTCTTTCCAAGATACTGAATTTTCGTCCATGAGTCGTCATTTTCCATGTCATCATCAATGAGTCGTCATTGATTTAGCGTCATTTTTATCCATTTGGAGAGTTTTTCATTAATTTGGCAACATTTAAAAAAGTCGCCAAGTTGGCGATATTCCACCAAATTCGTCGCCAAATTGTCGTCAAGCGTTATGGATGAAGAGTTATTCTTTCAGCATCAAAATGACTATTGGCATTCAAATACAAAAGTATTACTCAAAGTATCTTTTTTCATGAATGGAATGAGCTAAATCCACGAGTATGATGTCACCAAATTTATTGCATGGTATTACATATGAAAAGTGAACATGTTTCTCAATAAGAAATATTTTTTTTAATTTTATATGACTTTTTGATAATTTTTTAAAAAAATGTTAATATCTCGAGAACGGTTCATGTTAGCGTTCTAAAATTTATATCAATCGTTTTTTAATAAAAATTTACATAAGAAATGTCTATTTGCGCAACTTTAGTAGCAGTTTTGATTTTTTCACGATTTTTTCAAAATTCCACTCAAAAATTTAGGGGGTTCTGAACATTCGATTGCGTATAAAAACAATAGGTTTCCAGTGCTTACGGATTGTGATTTTTGTACCAAATTTCGTTCGAATCGGTCCATTCGTTCGTCAGTTATCGTTTCCACAGACTCACTGACACACACACACACACAGACATCACTTCATAAATGTTTGATTCGTGATCAGGGATGCTTGAAAAGTGCTCTCCTGTCAAAAACTCGCATTCGAATTTTCGACCCCATCACAATATTTTCCTTATAAATTATGTATATAAGGAAAGTAAAAATATGCTAAATATAGCTTTCCATTAAGCTAGATGTCAAACTTATCATATGACAGGGTGCATAGTTATACAAAATATTAGCTTCCATCTATCCGCTTACAATTCTTGCATTTCTAATATCTCCAGACACAAGTGGACTGTACACTTCCATGCCTGGTTTTGGGATTTTTAATTCTTTAGTCACAAAACAGCTACTTTTATTTTTTAATAAAGATTTTTTTTTCTTTTGTAGCATATTTATTTATACATTTGTAGTAAATTCATATTTATTTTTATAATTTTCAATATATCTATAGTCTTTTCTTTATAAAAAACTGATACGTTTTCTGTGATAATTTAAAAAATAAAATGAAATTTTTTGAAATTATTTTAACACTATTTTAATAACACTATCATTATTTGTGCAATTAACAAAATATTAAAAAATATCCTAATAAAAAAAATTTTTTTTTTAGCCACCAAGTTTCACCATCTAAAAATGCAGCCATTCTGACATTGTATTGCGAATGGTGAAATTTGTGATAGGCAGCAAGCACTGAGCCTGCACTTCTCCTGATCAATACTATTATATGACCTCCTAATGAGACAATTACTCCACCATTTCAAAATAATGCAGATACAGACATTTCACAATTTTAATTACTGCTATGAGAGCTCATCTCCAATTATACTGAATACAAGTCCATATTAATTACAATACCATAAATAAATTTAATAGCAAAATGATTCAATCATAATTAAAATTAGTATTTTTCACAAAAAACATTTACTCTAGATTTCATTGTAAGTATAAAATGTACACGTCTTTTATTGATTACACTCATCTTTTTTATCATGAATATTTGTTGCAAACATTTACAACATATTTAACACACACACACACAAACAAAGAATAAGGCTTTTTGAGTTAAAAAAAGGACATTTTTGGTCCTCTGAAATAATAAGTACTTTTAAAGGTCCTTATGAAAAATGTTAAATATAGACTTTTTAAGGACTGGGGGAAGTCCAGATAAACAGCAAAAATTTAAACTAACATGCTTTTCAAAGGAATGTTATATCACTTAATTAGTTACTAAGCTGTTAACAAAATTTAAGCATAATGCACATTTATAGTACAATTCTTAATGTGTGAAAACAATTCTCAATTCTTTTATGTATGGAAAAGCGTCAACTTTATGACTGAGTCATAAAGTTTAATGCTTCATAACTCTGTGAATTTTGGTGGTAAAAGGAAGATTTTTTTTTATTTTGCATGAAATTGTATGAGGATGATTTTCCTAAATATAATTGGTAGGACCGAGGGATTGTAAAAAAATTTATATTTCGTATTTCTTTCAAAAATGTATTTATTGATTTAAACTGTTTCTAAGTCATTTAATGCATATAAAATTTTATAGCATATTTCATACATTAAACTGAAAATTGGGCAATATATTGAGAATGGATTGCAATCTAAAAAGATGATTCCTTTAAAATGCAAAATTACAAGTAAAATGATAGATTGTTAATATAACAAAATAAACCATCAGGTTTAATACCTGGGGATAAGACACCTCCAGGGATAAGACACACACTCTGTTGAGATAAAGACACCTTCAACTCAAGCATTTTAATACTGCCTTTTGAGTATTCATTAGTCTAATTAACATCTTATTAAATATAATCATTAGGATACAACCATTTCAACAAGACATTTTTCAACCACCTATATCTATATGAAAATAAACCAAATATCATAGATACTTACAATTTCAAGCCAGTAATTATTTAAGTCAGTCATCCTTTGTTGTTTATTTACATTTATTAGCCATCGACCTCCTTGTTTATTCCTACCATCTTCCCACATAGGTTTAATACCATGCTGCAAATTTAAAGTTAAAAAGGTAAGTTTAATACGAGACACTTTTTTAAAAGGTTAAAATGTCTATAATTCAGAACAGCATAGCTGCCAGCCTATCAGGAAAACAAATAGGAACACATTGTATAAGGGAAAAAAATAAAGACACAGCACATTAATGCATTTACACCTTAAATTGTAAAGCAATTGATACTCAAATATATTGAATGTATTTAGCACATACTCACCAATGAAATATATTAATTTATCCAATTATTTCATTAAGTACTAGAATTGTAGCTGATTTAGCTTTTTCTACATGCTTTAATAATTCTGAACTCATATATATCATATTCGATTTTTTAATTTGTATTTATGTATTATGATGCTAATGTATCACCCCAAAAATATTTATTCAATTAAACAGTTGCTGAGAAATTAATATTTTTGTACATGTAAAGATTATTTTGGACACCAGTGTAAATCGCTCAAACTGCTGCAAAAACATCAAAAAAGCAAAACCTTCATTATAAGTGTAACATAAAAATAAATTAGTTATCTATATAAATAAAATTGAAAATCTGTCTGTCCCACCATCACGGGAGAATGGCTGAACCGAATTTGATGAAAATTTGTGGGCAGCCTTGAAATAGCTTCACTTAAAATTTAGTCCATGTCTCGAGTTTCTACGACCAGTGGTTCTCAAGATATTAGTGAAAAACAAAACTTCTGTTTGTCTCATCATCACGGAAAAACGGCTAAATCGAATTTAATGAAATTTTGTGGGTAGCCTTAAAATAGGTCCCCTTAAATTTAGTCCAAGTTTCAAATTTCGAAGACCAGGAGTTGTCGACTAATAAACACATCTAATTTAATTGCGTTGTCGAGATATTAATGAAAAACAAAACTTTTTTTCTATGAGTTCTACTTTCCAACTTCCTGGTTATTCCAGGATAAAAGGTTGGAAATCGTTTAAAATGCGAAAGTGAATTAAAATTTTATCTCTGAGTTTGGTAACAGATTTTTGCACTAAATAGTCACTTTCTGAAATCATGAATTGCTTGAAAACATGAATTTAAATGGAAAATCTATCACCATGGTTTATTTTTCACAAGCTTTTACTCAACAATGAAAAGTATTAAGAAATCAAAATGGTTAATTAATTTTTAGCATACATTTTATGAGGATATATCATGTTGCTCGACAACGCAATTAAATTAGATGTGTTTATAAGTGTTTACTATTATTTTTTCGATTGGAATGATAAATGGATATTAAAATATATCTTATAAATGAATGGTTTGATTTTTATTTTAATTATATTAATTGCAGACTGCATATCACTTTCATTTATTTTGGCAAAGCGTTTTCATTTCAAGCTTATTGTGTTTAGCTCATAAACTCATATATTGTATTTAGCCAATAAATTCATTTAGCCTATTGTTGAAACAGAAAAAGAATAGAAGGGGTATATCTTCTAATATAATTTTAGTGTTTTCATTTAGTATATACAAACAGGATCGGGATGTTTTATTCAGATCTGCAAATTCAAAGCTACGAATTTGGCGGGATATAGCTAACTTGTCAACTTTTTTTAAGAGTTGTCAAAATTGACGGAAATGTGCTAAATTGATAAAAATGACACAAATCAATGAAATTTATTTTGTTTTGTTAGAAGAGAGTACTGAAATGTTTCGTTATCATTTGTCTGTCATACCAACCGTCCTACTTAGTAACATATTTAACGAATTTTTAAATGTCACCAAAATGATAAAAATGTTTGTAAATCCATAAAAATATCTTGAAATTGATCAAATTGTGCTAAATAAATGAAATTAATTGTGTTTGTTAGGGGATAGTATTGTGATGATGCTTCGGATAGAGGCTTCACATTTAGTGTACGGGTAAATAGTTTGAAAGGAAGATTTCCAATATTTGCTACTTTAAGGGGTGCCACACACTAATATGTTCAATTTTCCAAATAAATGAGGCACACTTCCTTTTAAATGTGAAACAGACTTGATATTTGGTATATGGGCCAATCATCTGATAAAAAACCCGAGACAAACACAGTTTTTCAAAAATGTTCATTTACGGGTGTGCTACACAGAAAACCGTTCGAAAGGAGAAATGATAAAATAGCAATGCTTCGGGATGAGATAGACTTTAATGTGGTGTACGGGTTGATAGTTCAAAAGGAAGAAATGTGCAACTTAAGTTTCCGAATAATTTCTTCTTTAGGGGGTTCTGCACTCCAAAATATTTGATTTGCCGAATAAATGTGAAACGTGAATTATTCAAAAATTTACATTATTCGGGGGTTGCTTATTGCAAGACCGTTGATTTCCAACAGGTATTTGGCTAGTTATATATATTTGCTTAACAATTTTCAGATTAACAAAGGATTAAAAAAAATACTCACTTGCTGATTTCATAAAATTCCCTTAAACATGTATATAACTCATTTAATGTAAACAGTGAAAGTTACTAATGTTCCTGTAGATAAACGGTCTGTGAGCACTAGTAGTCTTATAAGTGCAAAAATGCATATCTACTACTCTTAATTTTTTGTCAGGTGCTCTCACAAAATTTTCTTTAGTTGACAGTGCTGGTTAATGGCAAAAGATTGCAAACCTCTGCTCTAAATAATAATCAATTACTCTTAAATATTAATAGAAGCCTAGAAAAGGACATGAAAATGTCAAATTTTGTTAATTATCCAATATATTGATTCAAGCTTGATTATTTTTTATGTGGTCCTTAGAATAATGTTTCTTTGACATCAAAGGAATTGTACTGCTCTGGAGTAATATCTGCCATTTTTATACGGACCACATTTTTTGGATTGATGTCACTTTCCAAATTTTGAAAAACAGATTATTTTATTTGGAGAAGCATTCATTTTGGCATTACACATGCAAAAACAGACAATATTGGTATGATTCTATGAGCAAGACGAGATATCTACTAACACAACTGCCAAGTCCGATTATGGCTAAAAATCTGCAGATTCTTGCACACAAGAAAAAGTTTACAACATTCTGCATAATCTTTGTGAAAGTAAATTTACACCATACTTAAAAATAGGGATAAAATAAACTAATACAGAGAAAAAAGGTATAAAACAAGCTAAAAGAGGGAAAAAAACTAATAAAGGGAAAAGGGTATTTTATTCATTTAATGTAATTTTATATTATGCCCTATGAATATTATTCTTCACCCATTTTTACAAATGTTGTTGAACAAGATTTTGCTTTTACAAAAAAGCTTTTATTAACCTTTTCGCGACGATTGGCACGCCCGCGTGCCGGCTGCGAACTTGCATTCAAGGACGTACGACACGCACTGGTGCCGGAGAGAACTTTACCCTAAACGCCGAGTGGCACGTATTGGTGTTTCTACGTGGAACGTTTTCATTTGAATTTATTTGTCTACTAGATGGCGTTAAATGCCCGTGGAAGCAACTTAAATGTATTTTATAGATGTTTGACTTTGGCACAAGGAGAATCCAATGAATTATTTCTCCATTTGGAGCGGGGTTGGGGGGGGGGGGGGGGACATGGTTCTGTAAAGTAAACATACAGTTCACTTCTCGCAGCATAAACAATTTTATAATTGAGTTCCGGGTCTCATTCTAATTTTAGCTTTTATTGATTTCGTTGCTGAATTAGAGGAATATAAGAGAATTTTTTTTTTTTGGTGGGTGGGGAGGGGAGGTAGAGGAATGTGCGGCAATGAAATGATTAGGTTTGAAACGTTTTCTTTCTGTGGAAGAATATACGCGTATGGCAAACGAACCATACAGTAATGAAAGCGCTGCATATAGTGAAGATTTGTGGATGATGAATCTGAAAATGCAATTGATTCTTCAGATTCTGAGCGTACTATTATTACAATGCCGCCAGCTTCAGTTGCTGTTTTTTCGAATGATGTTTGGACGTGTGATTTGAAAGATCTGAATTCTTTGGAGTTTCTGAACATACCTGGAATAAATCACAATATCATGCTGTCTAATTTAGATAAGGAACTTGATTTTTTAGCATATTTTTTGATAATGAACTAGTAGAATTCGTCGTAAAAGCAACTAATGAGTTTGCAAAGAGAAAATGGGAGAAAAAAATCTCCTCTCTCTTTCCACATCGAAGACTCCACCTAAATGCATTTACAACTGTGACAGGAAATCTATTTACAACTGTGACAGGAAATCTATTTACACCTGTGACAGGAACTGAAATGTATTTTCACCTGTGACAATGTATTTACACCTGTGACAGGAAACGAATTTTGTGTGTTTCTCGCACTAGTAATTTTGACGAGCATTGTCAGAAAACCAAATCTTAAAATGTATTTTTCTAAGAATCCAATTATCAGTACTCCTTTTTTTAATTCAGTTATGAGTCGCGATCGATTTATAGGAATATTACGTTACCTTCATTTTACTCTTGATAGTAATGCCCAAAGACTAGATAAATCGAAACCCGTGTTAGATGCATTAGTTTCAAAATTTAAATCTATATACACTCCTAGAAGAAATGTGTTCATTGATGAATCTTTGTTCTCATGGAAAGGAAGGTTGGGATTTCGTCAATATATCCCCTTGAAAAGGTCCAGATATGGAATAAAAATATATAAATTGTCAGAATCGGAATCAGGCTACAAATGGAATTTCCTTGTGTATACTGGAAAGGACACGGAATTATCAAGCTCTGGTGGTGGGTATGGAGAACGCGTTGTGAAAACATTTCTAAATGAACTTTCAGGAAAAGGATATACTTTGTATTTGGATATATTTTTTACCTCTCCTGTACTTGCAAAGTATTTGTTGTCTAAGAATACGCATATATGTGGTACAGTTTTAAAAAATCGGAAGGACATGCCAAAGAATAATCCATCTGTACCTAAAACATATATACAATAAAATTTTTAATATTTGGATAAAAGAAAATTTATATAAAAAATATACATCAAATAGAAAATAAGTATTTCCTTTCTTCCTGAAAAAAGTAGAATGCTGTGTTGAACGGGTGATTTTTAGTGAATTTTTTTCGAGAGTTAGGCTTAGCGCAAAAAATTAGCAGTCTTTTGGGAAAAGTTCGGAAACAAAGCACTCCGTCCTTTGGGCCACGGCGTTTTCGGAATGCCGCCGTCCTGAAAGGGTTAAAAGTAGTTTAAAAACATTTAGCACTGTCTAAATTGTGTTATAAGAAGTTTTTTCTTCATTGGTCATTGATGACCTAAAATGAGTCATTTTCCTGGTATGGTTAAAGACCCTTTCACATTCTGCATTGTAAAGAATACTGAGGTCATATAACATTAATTGTTGAAGACCCAGACTACACGGCCAACCCGAAGGCTTTTGGCAGCTGTTTGTGTGGCTGGATATAACATTAATTGTGAAAATCTTTTACATTTCAGGTGACCCTGCTCATTATTTTATCTGGACTACATTGACCCACTGCATATCAATGTGTTCTTTTATTATCAAGACAATGATTTGAAACTAACTGTAACAAATGCAACTATGGCTTTTTTAGGAGATCAAAATCAACATAAATGATGAATTGATATTTCGAATTTTTTTAGTCGAAATAATAAATGAAGGGGGATATTAAATAAGCATCTCAGTTATGAAACATGTAGCTAGATACGCTGATTCACTTCAGTTTTGGAAAACAAGAGACTGTCTAGTATAATATAACAGACTGAATTACTTTAATCAACGCAATTGCACTCTATCATTGAATATGCTTACATTTTACGCTACAGACAGACATCGTCCTTTATCATGTAAGAAGTATAACAATGCATAACATGCATTGTTTTTTAGGTACAATTTGGGTATCATAATGATGATTTCAAACATATTGTGCAGTTTTCTTAAGGGGTATGAAATCCTACAGGTGTTCTGTAGTTTCACACATCCCTGCTTTTCCCGGCCACCCATAAAAGTGCTCTAAGTCTTCGGACGAGTCGGATGGTCTGGGCTTTCGACACATCCCTGCTGTTTTGATGATAAAAACTAAACAATTGTATCTTGATATTACAATTACATCCATATATAAAACAAGAAAGATCAATAATGCATAAAGCATTGATTATGAAACACTTTCCAATTTCAATGCAATTTTATATAAACATCTCTAAAATGCGATACATTCCTCAGTAATACTTTTAAAATTATAATACTACAATAATTTATTATATTTGAAAACTTCACCGAAAACAAATGAACTTTATTCAAATGACATCATCGAAATATAAATCGCCTCTATATAAAAGCAGCATTTCATTCAAAAACATTTTTCCATTCCTTTCATTCATCCCAATACTATAATAATTTATTTTATTTAAAAACTTAAAACCATGGAAGTACAAGTAATTGAACTCTATGCTTAAAACTTCATCATAAAAACGGTCTGGTTCTGTGTTGAAGACCCAGGCCGTCCGAATCATTCAAAGGACTCGAGCAACCGTTTGGACGGCCGGGAAAGAGTCTGGTTCTGTGTGTAAAATCAATGAATGTTTCATTCATATCAACTATATTGTAGACTCCATGAGCTAAATAATTTTGCATTAAAAAAATGCAGCAATTCTTATACAACTCATTCTACATCTTTTGGTGTTTAAATTATCTATAAGTGAAAATTAGGCTTCATTGTAGAAATAATCAAAGTTTGATGAAACTCAAATATATTGTAATTGCGTTGTTTCAGTATGTAGATGCATAGAATTTAAGCAAAAATAAAGCAGTTTTAGGATGGATACAACACTAAATATGAATTAAAAAGAACTTTAAAAATCACGATTTTGACACAAGATGGATGCCATATTTTATTTTGAAGTGGGTTACATGATCTCTTCATATAAAGGGTGTAAATATTATTTTAATTTTTATTTAAAAAACTACTGAATATATTTTGCTGAAATTTTTTTTATATATTTCATGGGATAATTTGAATATTTCCTAAAACTTTCAAAGCAATTTATGAATTTTAAATTCACTTAAAAAATATTTGAAAAATTAGATCCCGTAGGGTTCAATGTATTTCATTTTTTCAACCCAGGTTCAATCCAAAACTAATTGGATGATATTATTGATTTATATTTCCATAGGTCCTACAGACCGTCTGAACAACATACTAAAATTTCATTTTGATAAAGTCATTTTTATGGCAGTTATCATGCCAATGGACAGACAAACAGAATGAACAAAGTCATAAATACTTTAAAACTATGTTGTAAAGTGTTAAAATGGAAAATTTTATATGCCTAGAAAATGGAATTGGGGCTTTAAAGAGAATTTGAATAGCAGAAATGCTACACATGATGAAATGATTTACATACATGTGCTTTAGATTTCGACCAAATAAAGAAAATAATCATTACAGAATTTGTCGTTAAGAAGGTGTGCAGTGCAATAGCAAAAATGCACACTAATAATGTTATTTACTTTCTGGTTTCTTATGGCCGTGTATATGTATTTTAGTTTTTGAGCTAAAATATAATAAATCCAAAGTTTTAGCAGGATCAAACTCTGTTACAGATGACCCATTCATATTAATCATCATTAAATCACTTAAACATCTTCCATGATGATCTGAATTTATTTTAAATTATGTTCATAACACTAAATTTTTGTTCCCAGAAAACAGTTAAAACTGGCAGTATGCACACTATAGATAATGATTTTTATAAAATTGAAAATCTTATTAAATAAAGATAATTTAAGTAGCTCACTTAGTTTTCTAGCAGTTCTAAACACTTCAAATTCATACCATTTATTGCTGAGACCTTGCATATGAAAAGAAAGTTTCTTTAAAAGTGCTACAATTTCATTTATGCTACATTTCCCCCAATTATTTCCTGCTGGCCAGATGGGCATGTCAAATACTGAATTTATTTGTTTGATACTATTTTGATTTGATAGAAATTGCTTTTTCAGATATTTCACAATATTTTTAACTATTCTTTCTTTCTCTGTTTTGATGTTAGAACTTTCAGCAGAAGCCTACCCATGAAGTTTTATGCCGCAGTAAATATCATTTCGAGTGGTATTGCTCATAAATCTATCCTCATTCTGCCCTTTAACATTTATTAATGATGAGAGTAATTTTGCTGTATTTTTAACATATAATTCAACAATACTCAGTAAAGTAAAAAGTATACGTGTCAAAACAACAGTGATAGAATTTTAATTAATTCTAGATAATTCAATAGAAAATGCAGCATGTGTAATAACTAGCTTTGTTATCAAGTGAGGTCATATACCAATAGACCCAGTTATGTGGTCACGTGATCGGATATGATGTGATCTGAACCACAAAAACTCCAATTCTGTGGCTATGTCAACATAAAAAAATAATAATCGTAAACCAAAATAATATTGATATAATTTTAAATGGTAATAGCATGGTCAAAATACTGGGTGCTAGCACCAAAATTCTAAACGACCTGGCACCTGGGAGTTGTCCACTCCTAATTTTAATGTTTTCATCAAAAATAATTATAATAAATAATAGCACTTATTAAAATAGGAAGTTCATTTTACAAAACATACAAAACTCAAAACAGAATTAATTATAATTAAAATTTATATGCAAATTTGAATTCAACATAAAAATGTAAGTTACCTTAAAAAGGGCATAATCACATCCTAAAGGTATTTTACTAACTACTTCTATATGGTTATATAGCCTAAAAAACAAAGATAATATAAAAAAGAGAAATACAGAAAACAATATGATACAATCAAATTTAATACATCAGAAATTCTATTTATAAAAAGAAATGCAGCAGAATTAGAATGTTTATAACAAAGAGTAGAATGTTTGAATTTATGACTTTTTAATGATTTTCATTTTCTGGTACTAAGTGAAGCAAGATTAGGCAAACTCTCGACGACACCAGGTCGTTTAGAAATCTATTTATGGCACCCAGAAATCTTTTACTCAGACCTAATTAAAATTTGTTCTAGATTCTCAACTAAAGTACTAGATGTTTTATCTTTTAAAAACAATGGATTACTGATACTTTAGTTCAAAAACAATGAGGCATGACCAAAGACCAATTGAAAAAAACTTCTGCTAATATTAGCCAACATTTTCATTAATTACTTTTGTTTAAGTTCATTTGTCAAATGATATAAATGGCACTGTACACAATTTTTAATGTATCTTACTTTTTGTATTTTTGCTATCTAGAAATTGAAATAAACTAAGATTATGAAAATCGTGTTATAAAAAAACACAACACATCCGATTGACTCTCTTAATTTTTGGATTGGCTTCAAAATTTGTAAAGTCCTCATATAAACAGATGACCCAGGCAGGACATGATTGTTCCCCTCCTTCCCAACACCCTAGCCCTCATTTATGCATGTTGAAGACTAATCAATGATCCAATTGGCCATAGCTTCCAAATAAAGTATTTTAGTTTAAAATAGAAATGCATTTTGTGAGAAACAGATTGGAAATTTCTAGAAATAGCGCAAAATGTGAAAAACTGAAGGAGGAGGAAAAAAGAAAGCTTGAGGAAATCACGAATATGCAAAGTAAGCAGAAATCTGTGAATCCACAAAATAAGTAAAAAAAGTAGAAAAGCATGAAAGAGTAACATGCCTGAAAATAGGATGTCATAATTACTTCTGTTTACTCCACCTCTCCCTAATGCATTGTTAAACTATAGGTTAATCCTCTCATACGGTGTGATGCATAAAGAGTTATGCAAGAGATTCACTTCAATTCCCTCACCTGCAGCACTTGTATTCCGAAAATTCATAGACACACGAAGACCAAACACCTCTCTCAATCAATTTTATTAAATACTATACAACCTCCTAACAAAGCATAATTTCTATACAACCCTAGTAGCAAAATACTTTAAGACCCATAAACCCAACTAACAAAATGCAATTTTTATACAATCCCGTAACCCTAACAAAACATACCTGTCGCTATATTTTGAATAATGAATATTAATAGATAATTCAAACAAAGCAGCAGGGGGTTATCAAAGAAATTTACTTTAATTTACAGAAATGTTAAATTATTGCCAATTTAGTGACATTTCAAGATAAGGACGTTTATACAGTAACTGGTGAAAAAATTATAAGTTTTATGGATCTTTGGAGATCAATAAGTAATTTAAAAGCCTTAAAATAATAAATCACTAAACATAAGGAATTGTAACTCTGGGTTTACACCAAGAAATGAGAAAGGAGTGTCATGGTAGCCAATAGGAATAAAATCAGCTCATGAACTTATGTTTGAAGTTAACTGATATTAAATTTTATTATTATGTGAATCAGTACTTTGTTTACCATTTTCCAATGTAAACCCAATATAAGAATCATGAGAATAGTGAACAGAAGTTTTTTTTTTTTATATTAGAAAAAAATTAATAGTAGCTTTAAAATTAAGAATACTTACGCCCAAAAATCTTCAACTGTGTCAAAAGTGGTTATTTCCATGAGGTTTTCTTCCCATGATTTTGACCTATCATTTTTGTAAAACCATAGACTCCACATATTTTGAAGAGGATGCTTAATCATCATTTCAGGAGATATTTCTTCTGCAACTGCAACAGACTAGAAAGGAGATGAAAAATTATGCAATGCACTTGTCTGAAACTAGAACAATTAAATACTGAATTGCACCTTAAATATATGAATTTGAAAACTATGTATCCATACATAACAGACAAACTTTGATAATTTTAAACTCTTGATGCAGCAAAACAGCAATTATCACCCAAAAGTCTGGGTTGACTGAACTATATAAATTTTTCCCAGAGGACTAGTGGATTTATAAGAGTACTGAAGGGAGTACTACAGCCTACATGGAGTATTTTCTTTTTTAAAGAATTAAACAAATTAAATATAATTGTTCAATAAATGTTAATTGCTGATGAAAAATTGTTGATGTGAATTGTGTGTTGTGTTTAAGTAGAGTAAAGCTTGAAAGAAATGTAACTTAGATAAAACAGAAGTATATGTAAAGGAGGTGACAACATATTGCTATAAATATACAACACAAAGCCATTTTTAAAATTTTAAGGTCTGAGTCACTTAACATGTTCGCTGACAACTACGAGAATACTCGTAGCTGGCAAACTGAGTTTACTTGCCAGCTATGAGATAACTCATAGCTGGCTCATACTTGCCAGCTACAAGATAACTCGTTATTGATCGCCTTACTTAAATCACAGAGTACAAATATTGCCGTAACAAATGTATGCAATGTTTAGGTGTTTGGCGTACAGGAAGGGACTAAATAATATTCTTGACGTACTGAAATGGATCATTTATTTCTCAAAATGTAGATATGGTCTGATGGGGTCAAATGGGTAGTCAAACTATATTGTTTCACATTTTTAAATTTTCAAACATATTTACAGTTTTCAAAACTACAGATGATTGTTTGATGTCTAAATATTTTCCCCACACTATATTTTTGACTCTATAGTTTGTTTTATGCGAGTGGCAAGAGTAGAAACCCTTCTGCACAGTTTCATGCCATAATGTTAACTGATTAAACTTCATCTTGCAGCTCAGATTCTTTTAAAATTATATTCCACTGGGATCATTGCATTTATTGAACACTTCTATTACTTTTCTAAACTATAGGTAAGAAATTATTTTTTGTTTTGGCTTTGTTTTTTCAGATTTCATAAATGGTGTAAAATGGGTATAGTGTTAGGCTTAATATGTGCAGTGCAGTTATTCAGATACAAGTCTTGAGCTGGCTGTTAGAGATGTTGATAATGGTAAATCGATATACAATGCTGCTAAAGAATACAAAATTCCTTATGAAACTTTGAGAAGATGGGTGGTAAAAAATCCTTCACGTAAAGGATCTGGAAGATCAACAGTCTTCTCATTGGAGGAAGAAAATATTATCATGCAGTCATTAAAATTTATGGCAAGGTGCAGTTATCCCCAAGAACGGAAAGATCTGAAATTCATTGTACAGAATTTTGTTAAATTATTGCCCATTTCTACAGCAATTTATTTTTCAAATGGTATACCAGGTGCTGATTGGATTCGAAATTTTGAGAAGAGGTGGTGGAAGGAGTTAGAGAATAGGAAGCCAGAATTGCTGACGAAAGCAAGAGGATTAGCTTTGACACATTCTTGTGTGAATAGCTTTTTTAATACCTATGAAGGTTTATTGAAGGAAAACAATCTAATAAACAGCCCAGAAAGAATTTTCAATTTGGACGAAGCAGGTCTTGGCACTGAGTTTCGGAACTGTGGAGTTTTTGTTGCTAAAAATTCTCGCACAGCATATTTAAAATCTGCAACATGTGGCAAAACCATATACACAGTGCCTTTTTGTACTTCTGCAGATGGGAAATACACGTCACCATTTACAGTTTACAAAAGTCTTCATTTGTATGACACATGGACTCGTGGTGGACCTCCTGGACCTCATATGGCTGCACAGATTCAGGCTGGATGCACGATACAGTTTTTGAACAATGGATGAAAAACGTTTCAAAGTATGAACATACTGGCTCAACATTGAGCCATTACAAAAACCTGTTCTACTTATCTATGATGGCCATGGAAGTCATATGACTATGACGTACGAGACCATTAGACATACCATGGAAAAACAAATAATCATCTTGTGTTTATCCCCAAACACCAGCCATGCCCTTCAACCATTAGATGTTGGTGTATTTTCACCGTTGAAAAGGAAATGGAAAGACGTTCTGAAACTATGGTTTTGAGAAAGTCGCCTTCAGAGTGTGACCAAAGCTGTTTTCCCTTACCTTTTAGGTAAACTTTTTGAAGACATGTCAGTAAAAATATCATCAAAGGCTTCAAAGGCAATGGAATTTATCCTCCTAATCATGAAGCGGTAGTACACAGAATTACACCAACAGATGACGTTACTGAAGGTTCTTCATCTATCTCTAGTGTAATGCCTCATGTTCCTGTTTCAAATGAATCAATGCCATTAACCTCTCAACACGACGTTCCCATATCACCTATGCCTATAGAAGAAGGCTTATCTTCAAGTTCAATGATTGTCTCTCCTTATAAGGATTTGAAAACTGCCATTTTATATGCCATATCACCAAAGCCTTCTAGTCTCACAATGAAGTGCATTGCAAATTCAAAATTGAAACGAAAGCGTGTTCAATCAAAAGCGGATGAAGTTTTGACATCTGAAGATGATAAGATTGAAAAATGAATCTGATAACCGAAATGCTAAAAAAGTAAAAACCAACAAGAAAGTTGAAACGAAGTTGAAATTAGATTGGAATGCATAGAAAAAAATTCCACGGTAGATATATCTGTGGATGCATGAGTAAAAGTAGTGTATTTGGGGAAAAACTGAAAACAAGAATTTATTAGCAAAGTTATGGCCATTGAAGGACATGTATGAGGTAAAATTCTTTGAGAAATCTAAGATCGGCGAGTTTTATGTTTTTCCCGAGGCTGAAGATACACTTTGTTAAAAAGAAACAAATAATACACACCTTAAATGAACCAACATTTAATAATCAGGGACATTATGTTTTTAGTAAACTTTAAACATTTATAACTACTATTTTTTCACTCAAAGTGTGAGATGATAGGATTTTGTCAGGGAAAAAATGTTGCTAATAAACATTTGCAATGAAGCGAGATTCATTATTAAATTTCACATGTATTAACTTCAATTTCATATTAAAAAAAAGTTTAAAAATTTTTAATGGCTTACTACTTTGTTTTTTCATATATCATTATGTAATCTTTGGTAAGTGTATTTATTTTGCAGTTTTCATTGTTAAATTATTGTATACCTATTTTACCCCACACTATACCCATTTTCACCTGCATGGGGTAAAATGGGTATAGCAAACATACTTTCCTTGCAGACAAAATTTTATAGTCTGAAAATTGAAAATAGTGCATTTTCATTCCCATAAAATGCAATGTAAAGAAAAACCAAAAAACCAAAGTTTGAATTGTTAAACATTTACTAGAAAATTTTAACTGAACATTAAAAAACAATGAATTTTTTACCCATTTTACCTCATCAGACCCTACAACTAAATGTTTAGAATAGTGTTCACTCTAGGACAAAAAAAGGGCAGGGTGCTTCTATAAAAAAAGGCACTTTTTTGAAAAAAAAAGGGGCACTTTTTCGAGAAAAAAAGGGCACTTTCCTTTAAAAAAAAAGAGCAATTTTTTAATGAGTATTTTTTAAAGAAACATATATATATTTTTTCACTACATTGACTGTAAGGAATGGTTTTTCTATTCTTGACCACCCGCCCGCCGTCATGTTAAGTCTATGGGACCTAATGTTAAACCTATGGAAGATAATGCTATCCTACGGAGGATAATATAATACATAGCCCTAATATTAAGCTTATGGAAGATAATGCTATCCTATGGAGGATTACAGTCAATGTAATGAGTTATAGCTTTCTTTTCCTGTGGGCACCCCATGACTTCATTATTTAAAAAACTTACTTTTAATTTCGAATGGTTTTCAAACATCTGGTTTAATTTTCTGCACTTTTTACTAATTTCTTCCTATTTTTAATACGGAAAATTTCTTCATATTTTTAATACGGAAAAAGGCTTTAAAAAGGGTAGGGCGTTTTGGAAGAGGGATGAAAAGGGGCAGGGCGCAATTCTTCAAAATTAAAAATGGCAGGGCACTGTGCCCTTCCAATTTTAATCTAGAGTGAACACTAGTTTAGAATGCAAAAACATATCTATTCACGATACATTTTGAAGAACACAACAAATGAAAGATATTTTTATTATATTATGTTGAAATTTTAACAAGTATAATGAAACAAAATTATTTGTGATAAGTTTTAAAACAATTTTCCATGTAAAGTGCTGGTTTTTCTTCACATTCTTGGCAAAACATCTTGTTTTACGCCTTATCTTATATCTATATTTAAAAAATAAAACAGAAAATAATTTAAAAGCATACAAATGCAGATAGGATCTTGGAAGGTGTGAACAGGCGTACCATATCAGATTTGGCAGCGAACGTGTTAACCTTGTGTTGGGTTGCTTTAAAATTTTTGCTATTTGGGGGGTTTACAATTTACTTTTATTTATTTTTTTCCTGGTTCAATATTCTCAATTTGGTAATATTTAAATAATATTTATTTTATTTTTTTAGCTTAAAGAAACAAATTAAAAAGACACAAATTAGCTTACAGCAACAAATTCAGCAACCTTGGTGATGAATTTGGTGAAATATCACTAACTTGGCAATTTTCAGAGAAATCTGGAAACTTTTCAAGTTTTGTAGATTAACTAAAAACTTCCTGAGTTATGTGATTTTTGGAACTTTCATCAGAAGGTATGGTAGAATCACCATCGTTCAGTTAGGTTGTTGACAAGATATGAGTAAAACAGTGTCTGCCAAACTCAATCCTGAACAAATGTATAATTTTTCTTCAGAATATACAGGGTTGAGTCACATTATTGTGTGTGATCACCTCTTACTTTTAACATCAACAGCACGCAACCAATGAAAGAATACTTGTGTCATGAGCTGGCTTAATGGGTATATAAGGTGAGGTGTAGACATTCTGAAAACATATCACTCATTGCTGTTATGGTTAAAAGGAGCAATTTATCAGATTTAAAAAAAGGGATGATTATCAGGTTTCGAGCCAAGGGTAGGAGTATTTCCGAAACAGTGCAGTTTATGAAGTGCTTGCATGCTGCTATGGTTAAAGTATATCATCAATGCAAGAAATGGCACTATTGCGTATAAGCGATATAGAAACTGCAGAACACCATGAACCATTGATGTGAGAGATGAACGTCGACTCTGAAGGTCCACGTGGGTCAATCGCCGTACTACAGTGGAGCAAGTCACTGGCCAAATGAATCAGGAGGGCTACTGGCAGTGTGTCTCAAATCACAGTTTAGCAAACCCTGATGTGTATGGGCCTCCAAAGCAGATATAGGCACTGCACCTATGCTAACAAAGGTGCATTGGCAAAAGATGCTTACATATGCACAGCAGCATCGGAATTGAACCTCCACTGATTGGCAAAAGATTGCTTTCTCCAATGAGTCATATTTTCTGCTTCATCGAACAGATGAACGTTGGTATATAAGGCATGAAAGATCGGAGAACAAACACTCATTAATCACTGGAAGAACACAAAGTGGTGAGGACAGTGTTATGGTCTGGAGAATGTTTTCGTAGCATTCTCTAGATCCACTCAGGGTCCATGCTAGCCATTCGCCTACGCGCCAAATGCGAAAAGATCGCAAAACTGGCGATAAAAAAATACTTTGGTGAAAAAAATGGCGAATAATTTTTTGGAAACTGTGAAAATTTCATAAAGATTTTTTTGGGAAGTAATATGGAATAAAAGTCAAATATACTTTGGAATAAAAGTCCGATTCCAGACAAGTACGCCTATGACATACGAGCGTTGTCTCCTGTCTGTTTTCGGGACGCTCGTTCTCGTGTGACAAGCTCCAGGTATTCTTTAATTCCCAGCACACTGCTCTTCAAAACGGACGGCAGACAGCGCATTCCTGTCTGTCAAGCGTCCTTGACCCACCGCAGCAATCAAAACATTATATGGATTCCGTCCCTTATGTGAACCAATTTTTTTCGTTAACCCTGAATCGCACAACCATTAACCTCCAACACAGTTATTAGATACTCTCCAATAAACAAAACAAAAAACACTTTCAACTTAAAATCCTGCATTATAGTTTTAAACAATCCATGTTACAGAATTATTTCTGAAAAGAGCCATTTTTTGTCGAAAACGATCAGCCGTAATCAGAGAAACAAGTGATAAACATCGAAATGTATGTATATTTTTGAACGAAAATGTATGTATATTTTTTGATGATGCGTATACAATGGTAATCCGAAGCATTTGGAGGGCAGAGAAATTAGGAGTGTGCAATTGCGTAATTACTACCACATCGTTTTAAGATCGATTGTCTTGCGGGGAAAAATAACTTTTGGACTTACGTTTTTTTTTTTTTAGACTCTGCATATAAATCAGGCTGAGGCTCTCTCTACTTGATTACTCCTTGAAGGATCTACGAAGAAAAGGGGGACTTTACTTGGAAAAAAAGGGGGTGGTCCTGCAGTCTTTATATTCTAATTGCTTACTATTAAATAGAACACACTGTGTTCCAGATTAAATCTTTCTAGTATCTTGCAAATTTGGTTAGCTAATACTTTGTTATCAGGCATTGAAAATTACGTTTCTATAACTGCCAAGTGTTTAGATTTTTATGGACTTGTTCTGTTTATTCAGTCTTGTTCCGGGAATCCAATTTGGATCCACAGTAGTCAGATTTTTCTTTTCCATAACATTTATATTTTATTGCATGCAGATCTGCATAAGAGTATCTACAATTCATGAAATCGGAAGTAGGTCATGAAATAAGAAACAAAGTCAGGAATTTTAAGATTGAGGTTTTCCTGTTTCTTCATCTAAAACTCTGTTTCCTTAATTCGACTTAAATTCGATTTGATTCTGCAATGCAAATGCCTTCCGATACAAAATATATGCATCTTGCCATGTACAAAAAGAATGTTTTCTCGTCTAAATAAACTATTTCACCCGAATATTAAAAACAAAAATATGGTAATTCAGATACTCAAGGTAAAATAATAAGAAGATGATGGATTGGATAGTATTCTTTTAGCAGGGTTCCTCAGCAGCTTCAGTCTTAATAATTGTTGAAGTAGTGCTTTTTTTCTTGGGGGGAGGGGGGGGACCCAAACGGACTTATTTAAATCAATGAAATGAGTTTCACAAATAAACTGGTTCATTTAAATTTCAGCTTTGTTTTATTTAAAACTGTAATTATTTCATACTACTTAATGCAAATTAATAATAGCATAAAAAATCTATAATATATCATACACATGTACCTCAAATATGTGGATTTATGGAATGCTCATATATAGAGACACAAAAGTGTATCCTACTAAAAGTGAATGATTATTAGTCGATGCCAGTAGATTGCATAAGTGGAAAATATTTTACAGCACTTTTTCACGATATTTATTAATAAAATGATGGGCTGCAAAATAGCCCATCATTTTATTAATAATATGTTTGAAAAATAGTTTTTCTGTATAAAATATGAAATAATTTAAGAAACTGTAGTCGATGCGAACAGATTACAAAAGTGGAAAACAGTTTTCCCATTAAATGACATATGCCGAGGATTGCGTACAAATACCATTTTTTGCAACGTTTATTAATAAAAATAGTTCATTTTATTAATAATACATCTGACTTTTTTTTTGTATATAAACCGGAATAATTACAAAAATTTTAGTCCATGCAAATAGATTGTAAAAGTATTGGAAAGATAATCATTGTTCTTTTTTCTCTGGAAACAGTGGGAATCACTGCTTAGGAGCGCCAATTTCGAAATCGCAGAGAAACAGATTTCAGATATAAGAAAGGGGAAAATTTGATCTCAAAACTCGTAGCTTTGTTCCAATTTCGCGACATTTTTGGGGACATTCATGATCGATATTATGACTTTATCATGATTTTCGTGATCAGTAGACATCCTATGAGAATTTTCGACTGTGGAAAGAAGAAAATTTCTGGGACAAAAAAAGGGGAAATTTTCGGATTCACGGAAAAGTTCAGTAAAACAAAAAAAATTTCGATCGAATTTGCGACAGGCACACGCGGACACACGAGTTTAGAGTTTTCACTAATTTAAGAGCACGTAGTAAGTGACTATGCCATCCAAACAATGCGACTTGAAAAGAATAAAGATATTTATTATAACATAGACTGTACGTTCTTCCTCCTATTACGCCAATAAAAACATCCACTAATGAGACAGTTTGAATTAGTTTACGGGCATCGAAGTAATATATACTAACTCCAGGGCTCGAAACTAACAGTGGTCCGAGACCACAAAAACACCCAACGGACCAGCAGAATTTAAATTATATTGGTCCGTTGGACTAGTAACCTTTTATTCTCATTTCTCTCTCGTAAATTAAATTTTCCCCTCAGCACTTATGTAAAGAAAGACGATATTCAATAGTCTGGGGAAAGTAAACAATACTGCTTCCGTGTTTGTAATTTTGTCACCCCCCTTTCTTCCCTCCCTCCCGCGCCCGCAAGACATCTGGCTATTCTGACTCCCTACCAGGCTTTAGGAAACCTGTAAAATCTAGCCCGTCCTCGTGGACGGCTATTAACATTTTTTACCCGTCCTCCTAAGAATTTTTTTTTCACATTATATTCTTTAACATGTGTGCACAAATATATCGCACAACTATAATAAATTAGAAGCAGATGCCTCAGGATGAAGTGCGATAACTGAATATTCATACACCAACCCCACAGCGATCAAACTCGCCGATGACTGAACCCATCGGAATTCCGATCTATGGGTGG
Source organism: Amaurobius ferox (assembly GCA_951213105.1). Lineage (NCBI taxonomy): Eukaryota > Metazoa > Arthropoda > Arachnida > Araneae > Amaurobiidae > Amaurobius > Amaurobius ferox. The sequence continues at coordinate 14,535,851 of OX578136.1, forward strand.
GTGCAGAGGGGTAACAGATGTAAGAAATTTCTCCTCTTTCCAATGTTTGGAAATTCGAAGGAGTAGTAAATAAATAATCATATAAATCCTCTTGTCCCTAAGCAGTTTAAACCTCATTGACACTATTTGGACTGAATAGATGTTTCATACCTTAACTTCAGTTCTCAGACAACTGGAACAAATGCCATGAATGAATTGTAAACGTATGAGTTTTAAAGTTGAAACTAAAGTGGGGAAGAAAAGAAAATACTTCTGGCTGAAAATAGAAGAATCCATTCCAAAAATTCAAACTTGTTACGTACTCCCATCTATTACAGCAAATGGAAATTTTATTAAGAATTAAAAGGTGATAAAGCTCTGCACGGGTTTGGGCTTAAGCCCGGGCTGGGTTTGAGTTTTCTACTGTTTCGGGCCGGTTTGAGTCTTTTTTTTAAACGTCCGTTATGACCGGGCCGAACATATTTATTCTGATTTTTTTTCAATAGATTTAAATTGAATACATGAACTTATTTCGTTTATTTCAGCTATCTAAAGATAAATGTAAGAAAACAAGCTCAATTCTCCGTACAAAATTGTCACAAATTTGTTTTCAACATATTTGAATACAAATCATTTCGGGCCCGTTGAGACGCAGTTATCTTCAGGCCGAGTTCATTCTAAATTTATAAATTTCTTCAGTCTTGGCCCTGGTTTAAGCATTGGTATAATTGTCGGTGGGGTGAAAATCCGAAATTTCGGCACATGTAGACCTCGAAAAGGAGAACAGAACAAGTCACTTAGATCGTGAGCATGCTATCTATTGCATTTTCGCTCAGTCATCGGATTCATTGGGTGGGGGATGAGAGAAGAGAAAAGAACTAGGGCTTGTAGTTACAATGCAGATCTGACGGCTCTCCTAGAAAGAAGGCGTTGATAATGCAGAATAGCTAAGTTTATGGAGGGGAGGGGGGATTTGCAGACAATTTTCATTTATGGCACGGGAAAGGGCGGCTTTCGCTATAATTTTACGATAACTTGTTATTTATTTATTTTTTTACGGAATCTCTAATCTCAATAATCTCAAGGCCGTCCGGGAGGACGGCAACTTCTGAAAATTGGCAGTCCTCTCCGAATTTTAACCCAGCACGGACAGGAGGACGGCCGATTTCTGGAAGCCTGTTCCCCACGGACTCCTGCTGTGAAAACGGTGAGGGGAACTGGAATGTATCCTGGGCATTGCTTCTTCCCCTTCCCTCCCCCATCGCTTTCTTTCTTCCATATTTTGAGGTTGTCAAGTATTTAGAATATTTGTCTTCATCTTTATGGCAACAAAAGGGAAGAAATGGAACAACGGCCGTACTTTATAGGGTGTATAGACAAACATGATCTCACAACATCTAATCGTCAAAAGGCAAATTCAGCGTGGTGAACAGTCCTGAATGTTAAGTTAAAACTTTATTTTTTGTCTTTGGTTTTAAGAATTCACAGAAATTGCTTTGAAAAAAAGTTTGTTTTATCTTATCGCGATTTGATTTAACGGTTTAAAATGTGGCGTTACGGCATCAGTAGCGAACCACCAACCAAAAAGAAAAAGAATGCAAGTGACTGCAGCAAGAAGGAGAGTGACAAAAAATATGACAAAGAGCAGAGAATAAGAAAATTTCAGGCGCAATAGCTGAGGCATTTCCCTTGGTTGAAATATGATACTGAAAAAAATGAAATGTTCTGCAAACTTTGTAGAAACTCAAAATATGCTGATAAAGAATCAGCATTTTTTAAAGGAAGTGCTAATTTTAAGCTAGATTCTATAAAAGCCCATTCTTCCAGCACTCAGCATGGTCAAATTCTAGACATGTTAGAAAGAACCAAAGAAGTCCCAAGCACATCTCAAGCTAGCAGAGCCTTGCTGTCTTTGCAACGATGCCAGAAAGACAGACTTATATACCTTTTTCGCACAGCTCATGCCTTAGCGAAACATTCACGTCCATTCACTGATTTTGTGTGGCAGTGCAAATTAGATGTCATGAAAAATCTTGATATTGGAGAAAGCTACCAAAGTGACAAAGCCTGTAAAGAATTTGTCAAGTATATATCTAAGGCTTGTTTTCAACAGCTTTCCAGTTATATTCAGGAAGTGAAATGTTTCTCTTTACTATGTGATGAATCTACCGACAGTGCTGTAATAGAACAATTAATAATATATCTAGTATTCTGTAAGAAGGGGAAAATGTACACGAAATTTCTAGATATAATTTCTCTTCAGAAAGTCGATGCTGAATCAATTTTTTTGGCATTACGAAATGCATGTTCTGGTGTACTTCAGGCTAGAGAAAAGCCATTTGAAAAGCTTTTGTGCTATGTTGCGGATGGTGCTGCAACAATGCAAGGGTGTAAATCTGGTGTGAGAAAGAGAATCTCAGATGAACAACCTGCTGCAATTGGACTTCACTGTATGGCTCATAGGTTAGAGCTGGCATTTAAAAACACGCTGAAAAGGTTTAAAGCTTATCATGACGTAGAAAACTTTCTTTTTAAGGTATATAAATTTTATCATAAAAGCCCTTTGAACAGGGCAGAATTGAAGGAAGCTTGTGTATCACTGGAAATTAAACAGTTAGTTCCCACCAGAGTTGGCGGAACACGTTGGCTGCCCCATCTAAATATAGCGCAGAAGAATTTTTGGAAGATATACCATGCCTTAAAACTGCAGTTAGAAAATTGCTCTTTGAGATCAAAAACTGATTCAGCTGCTGTGTCCCTTGGTCTTCTTAAATCTTTGACTACGCCTTCACTGATTTATGCTGCATTAGAATTGAGTGAAGTAGTGTGCTGCTTGCAAAAAGTGTCACTAACATTACAAGATCGTAACACAACATTATTTCATGCGTATGCATGTGTGGAAGCAGTTACCGATTCCTTAAAAAATCTTATTGAAAACACTGAAAAAATAAATAAGATGGATAAGTTTGATTTCACTGTCGAAAAAAAGAAGAGAAATGAGCACATCCCTGAAAGAAATTTTCAACAGTTCATTGAAAATACCATTCTGCAACTGAAAGAGCGATTTACTGATTTGAATGAAAGTTTACTTTGTGTTAGCAGAATCCTATGATTAGGTGAATGGCCATTAAAACCATGTCCAGATAATTTTGGAGAGCCAGAATTCAGTGCTATCCTTGAGAATTATGAAAGTACTCTAAAAAAATTTGACATCCAAACCTCTGAAGTGAACTGGAGTGGAAAACTTTAAAGAAAGCATTATACTTATGTAATGAAGAACCAAATACTTTAACATGGAAGGATATTAATGCTCAGCATCATTTTGGACATTCAAATATCTTGGCAGTAATTGATGTATTACTCACTATACCAAGTACATCATCAGAGTGTTGTTGTTGTTGAAACCCAGACCATCCGACCTACCAGAAAGGTGTAAGGTAACTGTTTGGACGGTCGAGAAGTGCCACCCAATTTAGACCGGAACCCAGTGGGGGAGGCATCCACAGGGACCGTACCCTCCTTCCCCTACCACCAACCTCTCGGAAGGACTTACGGACCCACATGTTTAACGTGATCGTACTCCACGTGAACACGGCGGCAGTTTTGGCAGTCTCTGGAATCGAACCCGGGCCAACCGAGTGCAACTCCAGCGTGCTAACCACAGGGCTACCGCGCCCCTCATCATCAGAGTGTGAAAGAGGTTTTCGAAATATGAAAGAGATCAAAACTGACTGGCGTAGCTCTTTGTGTACAGACTCTTTAAATGACTTAATGAGAGTATACTTAGATACGCCAGACATTGAACATTTCGATCCGATATCAGCAGTTTCATTGTGGCTGGAAAGTAGAGAAAGAAACAAAAAAATTGTCTGTGCTTCTGTCACAGAATAGCATTTCATTATGTAGTTTTTTGGCAGTGTACATTTCACTTCACTTTATATGTTTTATTCCACAAGAATTAAATTACCTTTTATGTAACGTTTCATTTATATTTTTTAATTGAACTATGTTTATGAATTTATGGAAATCCACATAATAAGAGTCACATGTAATTTATTTTATTTTATAATTTATTGAAGTCCCGTGTACGGACCAGTAACAAAGGTTGCAGACCACTGAAGTCATGAAGTCACTGGTCCTTGGACCAGTGACTTCATTTTTCTAATTTCTACCCCTGCTAACTCGTTGTTTATGGCAGTGGAGCTGCCAGCCTCGTCCCCTCAGTGGGACAAAATTGCGATTGATTGTGATTCGCGTGTAGCTACGGATTTGGGCCACAATTCGCAAGTAGTTGTGCATTCGGCCTGAAATTCGTGAGGCCGCAAGTATCGTGGGATAGAAACGATTTCAGAGAAATGGCGACTTACTACAATAATTTTAGTTACCATAACTGCAAACTGTTGGAAACCAATGGATGGTTTTAAACAAGAATGACAATGTCCATATAATGCAGCGTGCTGTTGAGTATGAAAATTTTTCACTACAGAATGGTAGTTTAGCAGTGGATTTTAACTGGTGGAGTTGAATAGGTGTTCATTCAGAAAACAATAAACTTTTCAAACAAAATCCTTTTAATGATGCGAGTCCATTACTTCAAACAAGGTTCAGATTTTTGTAACTATGTAGTAAACACAGATACTATTTACAGGAATGAGCTAGCAAGCTCACAGCAAAAGATTTTTCAGTTTAAAGTTTATGACTAGATACACTCTCAGTACTGTATAACGTTGACTTAACATAAGTAAAGAAATCATCTTACCAAAAAAATGTTGTGTACTCTTAAAGCCACCATCTCCTGGTCACACATTATGGCGCATTTATTTTTGCATTACACAGAGTCTACATTGCGGAATAAATAACATGGCCTCTTTAAAACAGAGAGAGCCATCACTTGTAAAGTTTACCGCTTTTTCCGAACTAGACAGTCGAAAAAGACTCATACGTTCATTTCACAATATAGTCGGCAACTAACACTGTCATTACATGACAACATACTCAAAACAGAGTATCTCCGATTCAACAGCTATCACAGCTGATAATCGATCTATCTGATCTACATTACTGTGATCTACACTAATCCCCAGATCTAACATCGATCTGATGTGATTCACATTGATCTCCAGTGATCCACCATACTGAGAATGTGTCTACCATATATATACTCAGTGATGGGTACGCTCCGGAACATAACCGTTGACGGCAGCGCCTTCACTATATGCAAAACAGGATGTGCGCACAGCGAGAAGGTGATTTGCATGATAAGCCCGATCTGTTCCCGTCACGAGTCATTCAGAAGAATGGAGAAACCATTCTAAAAATGAAATCACATTCGTGTGAAATGAGAATCACAATAAAAACAGAACTGAGTTTCTAACACAAACTTGGTCGCCAATGGCGACCTGGCCACAGTGAATCTGCATCTCTATCTCTTGCCCTTCTGCCCCCACCCATAGATGGAAATTCTGCCGGATTCGGTCTATCAGAGACTCCGCGTCGGAGACTTTGATCATGGCGATTAAGTGCTGTGGGGGTGGTGCACCAATATGCAGTTACTGCACCTCAAGGTTACTGCAAGGATGGATGGCACGCACTCGTGACGGAAGAAATTTTACCGTAAACGGCGAGTGGCACGCATGCGTGCCTTCACGTGGAACGTTTTAATTTGTCTACTAGATGGCGTTAAATGTCCGTGGAACTAACTTCAACGTATTTTGCAAATACATGACCTTGGCATAAGGAGTTTACAATGAATTATTTCTCCATTTGGAGCGGTGAAACATGATTTAGTAATATAAACAGACAGAGCAATTCTCGCAGCATCAACAATTTTATAATTGAGTTTCGGGTTTTGTTTTTATTTCAGTGTTATGATTTCGTTGATGAATCATAGGAATATAAGAGAGTATTTTTTTTTGTTTGGGTTTTAGAGGCAGTGAAATTATTCGTTTATTTCGGATGAAAGAATGGGAGCAACTAACGAGTATTTTGTATTCAGATTTATATGAAAACTATACATTAACTAGTAAATAAATATTTCTTTTATTCCTGAAAAAAGTAGATTTCTGTGTTGAATAGGTGATTTTTAGGGAATTTTTTTCGAGAGTTAGGCTTAGCACAAAAAAATTTGCCATCCTTTGGGAACAGTTCGGAAGCGAAGCACTCCGTCTTTTGGGCCGCAGCAGTTCCGGAATGACGCCGTCGCGAAAGGGTTAAGCACATATGTTAATGAATATAATGTGAAAAAAATCCTTAGGAGGACGGGTAAAAATTTCAATACCCGTCCTCGAGGACAGGCTAGATTTTACCAATTTCCCAAAGCCTGGTTTGTATAATGCTAATTCTGACTAATCAGCTGCCTTTTCTTTCTTCTAACGATCTAACGAATGCAAATAGCAGATTGCATGCATCCATGCAGCAGATTAAAATGGGTCCACTAATAAAAGGAGATCTATTTGTGAGCCATGTGACATCAACAAAATAAATAATTTTGAAATTGCATCCAAGTAACAATATGCTAACTGAAAAATGTTTTCTATTGACCCCTTACTTTCTGTTACCATATTCTAGCTCTGGTGTATAACACTAATGATTCAAAAATTATAAGTCTGCAGTCTTTTTGAAATACCACACCTCTGTATATAGTAATTACAAAAACAAATTTAATTATAAAGATCCTATATAACTAACTATAGTTGACAGACAGTCATTTATTGTCCTTATTAGCAAGAGTCTACTATAACAGAATCTATAAATCTGAAGTAATTATTAAAAATAGTTATGAAAGTTTGTTTTCTACACTTATTTAACTTGCTATATTAAAGAAATACAACTTCCAAAAATTAAGAAGAAAATGGTATTGAGAAAATGAAGTGATCATTTGTTTCTTTCGCATAACCAATTTTTTTTTTTATATGTCATTCTCAATTTTAACTAATTGCTGAAAGTATTTTCTACAACATCTTTTATTGATTGATAAAATTGAATTAATTTTGTCTATTTTAACAAATGAAGGATACATATTAAGCAATGTTTATAACAAGCAATGTCTATAGGCTTTAACAGGGGAATCCACATTTGTATGTAATAATGACTAATCTATCTTAAACTGATGCCAGCAGTAAAATTTTTGTAAATTGAAATCTGCTTAGTGCAGAATTCCTCCGTATGAGAAAACCTTTCCACAGTTAAAAAGAATCTTATTTAGTAAAGGATATTTGCTATATACAGATATTTGCTCAATTTAATTATTTTAATGCCCTCCATTTTCTTTTTAGCAAAATTTTATAAAAACATGTGCCAGCATATGTCTTCAAAGATGGATCAAACATTTATTTGACAGGTATCCTGTGTGCATAATATCATAATTTGCACATCATGCCACACTAATTTCACTTTTGGTTTAATCCTACAAAAAAAAAAGGCCATAAAAAATCAGTCATCTAGTACCACTGAGATGAGTGGCATACGCATGACCCTCCACTGCATCTCAAATTGCCTCATCTCCAGCCACTATGTTTCACTGGCAATGAATTAGGTCTTATGGCTACCTAAAGATAAAAATAAATATTACAGTCCTGAAATGTATCTGAAAATGTAGTTAAATGTTACCAATATATTTGTTTTCAGTTAAAAAAAAAAAAGCCTCCAGGGCCTACCCTACAAGTTCATTATTAAAATTCCAGATCTTATTAATATAATTACAGTCATGTTAAAAATGTGTGCCACCATTGCAAAACAGTTTAAGTGGACAAGTTTCTTGCAATTTAACGCTCTTCTGCACAAAATAGCAAATACCTACAGCTACAATAACTGCAAGAAAACTCACTACACTCAATTCTGCAAGATACTATTGTGATTTACTATTCTGTGATAAAGGGTACTTAAAAGTGTAAAACAATCATAGATGTTGGCATGTGCAATAGGATGAGACCATAATCCATACTTTGAAAATGATCCTTTAAGAGTATTCAGTATACCATGTTTTTAATCTAGAAAGTATTCAAAGAGAATTGCTGGCACTATTTTTAATTACAAATGACTCAAAATGATAGCAGCAATTAGCACAAGTGAATCTGATGACATCACCAATTTAGTTTTTCCTATTATTTACTACTTTGGAACTGCAAGATGACCACCTATGCTATGCAAATGTTTACTACTTTGGGGGTGCAAGATGGCCATGGCAATACCCATAAAAGTTTTGTCATTCCTTTCAATCAATGAAGAAGTAAATGCAGTCACAGAAATCTAACAAAAAAAATAAAGTAACTATTTTTAACAGAAATTAAGCGAGAATAAGGGTCAATTTGAAGATAAACGTTAAAATGGTTAATTTACTTCAAAGCATTGTTATACAAAAGAAATGGGCCATGGGGTAATAGCTTAATGATCAACAAGTGTACTCTGATCATGTTTAACATATTTAGATTTTATAAGAAAAAACACAATGTAAATAACTAACACATTTTTTGTACAACATTTCAAAGAAACATATGCGAAGTAATAAAAGCAACATTGATTTCGCAGGCTCATAATTAAAATCCCGAAATATTTTTATAAGCTTCAAAATTAATAAAATATATATACAAATTATAAAAACTTGTGTATGCACAAAATGGTTTTAATTTATCAAGCAGCAAGGAAGCAAATAAAAACTTATTCGGCGAAAATCAAAGGGGAAATTGCCTTAGATTTTTATTGATATTTTCCTTAAAAAGTATTAATCATGTCTAGAGTAAAATAGATATGAGCTGGATTGTATTAAAAATAAGAATAAAACAATTTTAACAGCAGAGTAAAATAGTTTTATTAAAACACCATCATTGGGGCCATCTGACCCTTCACGACCATACATACCTCATTTTGTTCCTGTTCCTCGGTCGACATAACAGCAAACTGTCCAAGAAAAGATTATATCAAAAAGACTCCTTCATAAAAAACAACAATCTGAAAGTTTCTCACAAGATAATTATGTAATTCTCTTCAATAATTGTTTAAAATTTTCAGTTTTAACTCCAGATCCAGAGAAATTACAACTTATGAAAGATAGTCGTGGAAACTGCCAGATATCAATTTTAAGAGGGGAAAAACAAAAGTGCGAGAAAAGGCTATAATATATTTTTCAATTAGAAACATCTATTTCTAAAAGAATATTATATTTTAATTATAATTCTTTCACTTTCATATATATATATATATAATAAATTTTTTTACTAAAAAAATTAATAAATATTTATCTTAGTAAAATAATTTTGAATATAATTTCATTAATATCAAAGTGTTGATGCAGTTGTTAGTCTTTATATAATAGGTATTTTTATTAAACATTTTTTTTTTCATTAAAATGCATATATAATCGAGCAATTTATAATTACTTACAAGCGAATACTCGAATTTCGAATGTAAACAAATCTTATCCATCTCAAAAGATGTTGTCATCTTTCCGTGTTTCTAGACTAGTTTCCAAGTTAGAGAATTATTTTGATCTCAATTAATGAATTTTAATTCTATTATTGCGTATTTATGCATGTATAAAATGATATAGTTGCGTGAGTTCTATTTATGTTTTAAAATTGCCCCTTTTACAGTCGTCATCCCCAAACCCCTAATTTTAATACACTTGGATGTAAAGATACTTAGATTTAAAGCGTTATGCGGGGTCATTATTTTTTTCGTGGATCGATGTACGCATCTGATAAAAAAAAAAAAAAAAAAACTACCCGAAATATGTGTGGGTCATTATCTGACTTTGACGTCCGGAAATTATCGTCGGAAGTTGGTTGATATTTCATAAATATTTTTTCATGAAGTAGTTATCGGTAACAAAAAAAAAAAGCTGTAAATATCTCTCTTTGCCTTATTGCTTCACTCGAACTCGGGGTCATTATTAATGACCTGGCCCATGATTTGTGTAATTGTGTTGATGCTAATGCTAAGAAATTCTTTGGTGAGGTTCCGTTATGGTGTTTCCTTTCCAACATTCGTGTCCTCAGACTCAGCTGTGTTGCTCTGCCAAATCTCGAACCTTTTTGCCTAGCCTCTTATTAGACTGCCCTAACTTTTAAATATTGCCATTATTAACGTCCTCTAATTCTACTTTGCAAGTTCAACAATATGTTAGATAATTGGTTCCACCTAAAATCCTGATAAGTTGTATGCAAATCGATCTCATTGATTATTGAATGGCTGCTTTTGCAATTTTAAATGTTGCTTAAAATGAAATTTTATCATTTTTAAAATTAAAATTTACATTTGATTATAATTTGCAAATTACTTTGTAACAAACAAATCAATTATATGACAGATCTGAATATATCTTGCTCTTCCTTACTAAATTAAAATGAATTAAAAACAAGGGTAATTGATTTCATTATTTTAAATTATTTATTCTACTGTCAAGTCTGCTTACAACAGATATGAAGAAACGAAAAAAATTTATTCATTATATTGATATTTTGCTATAAATGATTTGTATGTATTGCAACATTAAAAAACCTGCCACAAATATTATTATAGCTAGTTATTTGCTATAAAAAAACAAAAATTATCTGCTTGAAAATTATGGGTTAAAGTTAACCTCTGTATAAGCCAGAAATTGTTTATCATTGTGAATCTCCTGGGTCTAAATTTAGAGAATGCCTTTGTTTCCATTAAGCATTATGCTCCAATTAGTAAGGATGTTCAGTCACCAGTTTAAAGATTATTGATTCAAACCCAAGCAGCGACAATTGTTAGTTTAGTTTTTGTAATTAAACAATCTTATTTAGCAATCATGTGAGTATAAAAAATTTAATGGATTATTTTTTTATTTATTCAACTGCTAAAATAATTTGTATCTATTTCTGTCTTTTAGGAAACTATATCACAGATACACAACATCCAGTAAGAGTTTCTCTTTTCTTATTTATTGTCTTATATAAATGTATTGATTGATTATGAAGAAGTTGCTTAATATAGCATTGCTTTCTTCAAATGATAAATGTGAAGATCATTCATCAAATTTAAAAGTGCAAAATTAGACAAATTTCATGAAGGGCCATTTATAAAAAATAAATTCAAATTCTGAAAAAGTAAATATTTTACGCATAATTTTATTTAATTATCTCAAATTAATCATAATTTAAATAGAAATATTAAATTGTGAGATCAGTTAAAGAACAAAATGACATATATAAACTTGTTTATAACTAATTGTTTTAGACTGCAACAGAATGTTTGTTATATCCGTTACTTGTCAAATCTGTGTAAACCTGGTTTATACAAATCTGTATAAACCAGGCGTGAACACATTCTATTTGTGGGTAATAAAACTCAATTTAAAGCAACATCCAATACAAAATTAATAACCTCAAGCAGTTTGACCAAAAGTTGTATACAAAAAACAAAAGGACAAGTAAGAAGTGCAACTTTGACTCATCAAAGCATAACCTAAATGAGTGAAGGTTGTGCTCCTTGCTTGTCTGACAAAGAGGGCTGATTTTTATTTTTTGCCTTCAAAGCTGGTTAATGATAATTAATTTTATGTTGGATGTCACTTTAAATATAATTTTAATACTTTCATTGCATTATCAGCAGTTTGAGCTCTACATAGTACATTCTATTTATATCTAGGAGCCAGACCAAAACTTTATATGCTATGATTTTATATTTTAACAATACAATTTCATTTTTAACAATTGCATACCCATAATTTAATCTTCTAAATCAGCGATTCCCAAATTTTTTTCTTTGGAAAGCCCTTAAAATATTTTGTAAAACATTGCGGAATCTAATTGACTGACACATATTAGGCTCGACAGGGGTAAATTACAAAATAGAGGACATATAAAGCAGTACAGTTCATTAATAATAATATAAATTCTCTTATAATTCATACTTTTGAATATAATTGTTTTTAATATAATTGTAATTTTAATATAATTATTTTTTATAAAATTCTAAACAAAAACAAACTATGTTTTATTGTCTTATGATGCATTTACATTTTTATGTGATGTGATAAAAAATATATTTTAACTGCTTTAATATTTTTCTATCATTGTTTGGGTTTTTTTTTTCAAAATTCTTATCCGGAGTCCTGGTAATGTATATTACTACTATTTGAATGCCTTGCTTCCAACAAAATTTCTCTTCAGTAAAATTTGGATAACACTACCTCAAGATGGATAACACTACCTCAAGATGGATAACACTAGCTCAATATGGATAACACTAGCTCAATATGGATAACACTAGCTCAATATGGATAACACTAGCTCAGAAGAGCATTTGGATCTGTCGGAAAATGAACCAATGTCTGCATCTCCATACTCTCAGGCCCTAAACTCTTTCCTTGAATTCCTTAATTTTTTTTTAAAGAACGTGATAATCATTTTAAATTTCTAACATCTAGAGTTTCTTATTTCTTTAAATCTAACTCAAATCCAATTAACAATATAAATTAGTTGAGATACTATAAATAAATTGGCATCATGTCTGATTTCAATTAGCAGAAACAACAAGCACACAATTATAATAGAAGGTCTTTATTTCACTTCTTATAAGACGTACAAAATTTAAAAAGGGCCACCACGCTTTCAAGCATAAATACGCTCTTCATCAGTGGCTACATGGAAATAGAAATGATCGTTCATATATAGACCAGAAAAGGTGACGAATTTGCATAAATACAATTATCAATAAACTTACGTTTATCTAAGGAGAATCCAAAAATACAAAACATTTTGAACAGATTCAAAATCAAGCATAAATCACGAAAAGTACAGTAAAAAATTTTTACAATTTTATTACAGAAAATTCGTATTCAAAAATATGTTTAAAGGGGGGGGGGGCAGTCACGCCCAAGCCCCGAGACGATGACGTCAAAGATAACTATGAAGAGACTTGAATTGCATAGAGTCGAGAATGAGTCGCCAAGCATAACTTAAAATCTGAACAGGGTCAAAATTACAAATCGACTCGCGGTAAATATAAATAAAGAGTGATTCAAAAAGGAGAATATTATGAGCGTTATTACAACACATAAGAAAGAAAGTTCTTTCAAAAATGGGCCAGAAATTTTCTTTAACAACTAAATGAGTAAGGACCGTAGAAAAGTTTACCACCTTTGACATCCCTAGCATGTTCTGCCAAACGGATACCAATATTATGTTTTGTACTGCCATATAAAATTTAAAGTTACCATCGATGGACAACAGGGGAACCACATACACCCCAGCAAAGCTTTTAAAGTCAGCCTCAGCACCCAGCCTATCAGAATGAATCCGGTTAAATAAAGAAGAAACATTAGAGTGGGCAGGCCTGAAACCAAACTCAGAGCAGAATTGAATAAAGGGGCTGAAAATCCTAGGATGATACGGGAAACTAGATTTATGATTCAAACGATCTTTTAAAGAAATAAGTTTAGTATCAATTTGAGAAAATTTACGGCAAACATGCGAAAAAACCTTATGTATAAATTCAAAGGAATAATTCTTGGCCTCATGGCCAAGATTGAAATTAAAATGAATTTTGTCACTTAAAGTAAAAACAGAAGAACAAACGTTAAAAGCGCGATTAAAATCAGCGTTAAAACAAGCTTTTTTTAGAGGAAATAGAATGGTAAGAATTAGCAGGAATACAGGAATTAGTAAAAGATGGTTTACGGTAAACAGAAGTGTGAAAACCAACAGCAGAACGGGTAACCAGAACATCAAGAAAGGGCAAGGAACAATTATTTTCGTGCTCAACAGTAAAATTAATCGAAGGGTAAAAATCATTAACCTTAGACAAAAGGAGAAGGAGATCATTTAAATCACTATCCCAAATAATAAAAACATCATCAACAAACCGGCACCAAAGAGAGGGGGAGATGGGCAAAAACAGCAAAATTTCATTCTCGAGCTCTTACAAAACTGCCTCTGCCAAAATTCCAGATATTGGGCTACCCATAGGGGCACCACAAGTTTGTAAATAAATATTATCACAAAATCCAAAATAATTGGTCTCTGCAACAAAGCAGAAGTGATTGCGTCAATAGTAGGGGTTTTAAAATTATGATTTTGCAATTTTTTAATAATAATTCTAATAGCAATGTCAACGGGAATGCTGGGAAATAAAGAAACAACATCAAAACTATGGATTAAATTATTACTATTAGGATTAAATTTAGTTTTAAATAAAACATTAATAAAATTTTCAGTGGAACTAATAGAAAACCTATGGTTATTAAAAAAGGGTTTTAAAAAAAAGGCAAGGGATTTCTCTAAAAAATAAGTAGGTCCACTAAATTTAGAAACAATAGGACGCATAGGATGATTAGGTTTATGAAGTTTTATTTGATCAAAAATCTTAGGAAGTTGATGAGAAGTACGAAAAATCGCAGATTTAACATTGGGAGGAAGATCATTACATTTTTTTTACAAGTTTTGCGATCCTAGCATTAATCATATTGATCGGAAATTTTTTAACCTAGTTACATTCCATCTCATCAATACACTTCTGCATTGAATTCACATAATCAGATTTATTAGTAAGAACAAGTTGCTTAGTCTTGTCTGCAGATAAAATGACAATATCAGGATTAGATCTCGATTTTTTTTAATTTCTGCAAGTTCAGTGTTCAAAACAGTATCAGAACCAAAATGTCTATATTTATTTTTATTTTTAAGTTTATTCTCATTTTGAAAAGCAGTAATTAACCGATACATAATAAAACAGCCACGATCTATGGCCCTGAGCAACGTTAAGAAGGACATCCTCCACAGGGGGATTTAAATTAATAAAACTAGAATTATTATTGGGATATGCAAACTTAGGGCCTTTCTGGAGAGCATTATACTGAACCGGGGAAATATCAATGTTGGTACAATTTACAAAGGGAAAGGGAAGAGGTTATAGAAAAAATTTTGGTTTTAAAGCAAGAATTTCATTACATGAATACTTAAACACAGGGTGCAGAGAAAGGGGGAGGGCATCGCTCACACGGACCGCCTAACTGTCAGAAGAATTAGAAACAGGAAAGGGCAAAGGGGTTTTATTAGAAAAGTTAAATCCTTTAAACTGGTTCTTCCAACCAAAAAACTTTTTATGAGGCTTTTGTGAGCGCTCGTGTTACTTTTGGTATGACAAATTTGTTGCAAGTTCACATCCTGCCATTGTAAATTCTGTTTGTGAATATATTTATAGTAGGCTTTCCCTTGTCTGTTCTGACATTGAAATTCGACATGATAAAAAGTTGTTTGGTTGGAAAAACCACTGAGAATTCTTATCATTTCTACCAGTGATGAGTTTAGTTTTCATCTGCTAATTATATCAGTAAAAAACTTAATGTAAATAAATTGATAAAGCTTAAGAAATTATGATATTAACTTGTAAAAAAAAACCTTATTTATGAAACTTTTAATGTATAATTCTGCAAAATTTCTGATATGCATTTATCCCTGAGAATCAGTAGCATTATGTTGTCTGAAAAATCATTCTTTTCATCCACTAGGTGGCTACAGCAGTGATTTTAAGCCAGTTGAAGCTTTATTCCACATCTGTTTGAAAATTGGAATTTTATTGTTAACAAGCAAATAATAAATGCAATTTTGTTACTTAATTTTTTTTAGTATATTTATTAATTTTCATTCCTGACAGACATTTAGTTATTATTAATATGAATGAAAATTTTAAAATACTGTGTTTCCTATTAGTGTATAAAACAAGTTATTCATAGTGCATACTTTGTTTCCCAATGTTAGTTTCAATGTCCATATGGAACAGAAATAAACCCATATGTCATTTCTGACATGGAAACGTAAAGAATATGCATTGAAATTCCATTAATCTTATTAAACAGCTCTATCATCCATTATCAGGGCAATTTCTTATTCCACGCAAAAGTTCATAGAAACTATAAAGTTGAAAAAATTTTTAGAACCTGATAATTGACAGTTATCAGATATTTAGCCACATATGAGCAAAGTATATATCCAATAATTAAAATGGTAAATATTTGAAAGATGTGCTTTTATTTCTATATTCTTACTTTTTATTTAGTTTATATAAAAAGTTTTATCTTACAAAACATTGAAAGAAACAAATCTATTGTGACCATGTTATATAAGAAAGTATTTTATTTATAGTTAGACATGTACCATTAAAGAAAGTTCTTATTGCAAATCGTGGAGAAATTGCATGCCGCATTATTAGAACTTCAAAACAACTTGGAGTGCAGACTGTTGCAGTTTACAGCGAAGCAGATGAAAATGCCTTACACGTTGCTCTAGTAAGTAATCTATCTTTTGTTTGTAAAACTTTAAAAATTGATAAATCAATCTCATCCATTACTGTGGTGTTGCTTAGGGAGGAGGGGAGTGTTAGGGGTCAAAACCTTCCCCAGAAACCCATTTTGTTCCAGTATTAAAATTGTTTGCAATAGGCACTGATGTGTGATGTTTATTTTAAAACATTTTCAGTGAAACTTCCTTAATGGACACTTCCAAATAGCGACACATCTGTAATAGACATTATTTTTAATTTCCATTCTTATTTTTCTTTTCGTTAAGAATTCATTTGCTAAAACTTGTTTTTAGTACAAAAATATGCACTTCCATAACTCTTAAAAATGCACTTCCATAACTCATTTTAAAAATGCACTTCAATCACAATTCTATTGCCAATAAAAAAACATATATTCATTTACTTAGTTATAATCTTGTAGAGGTATATGGAATGGGGACAGGAATTCAACACCCCCCTCCCACAAATTAAAAAATTTCAAAATGCTTCCTAAACACCCATGTGATATAAAACAAATCTACTCAATCCCCAATCAATTTGTCTTTCTAAGTTGTCTGAACTAAAAAAATCTGTTTTTACCTCCAATAGGAAAGAAATTAAAATAAAAATAAGTAAGGGGTTTTTTGGAAACTAAACAGAAAATTCAAAACACAGTGCTCCAGCTACTGCAATAGTTGGGGGGGGGGGGGGGATTCTTCTATTGCAGTAAAACCTGAAGTTTCCAAATATGAAAAATTGCCAGTTCCTGGAGCTGGCAGAAGAAATGGAAAAAGCAAAGATCAAAAGCCAGTTACTTAAACCCCTTGAGATTGTCATAGCCTTAATTTAAAAACTGAATGTAATTTTTCAAATTTTGGGTAACCAAATGCATTGTTGATAAGATGCCCAGCTAATGGTCAGAGAATTACACAGCACTGTTCAGTTCATACTCCTGAAAATTTCCTTCATGAGCACGTTTGACTGAATCCTTGCTTGTGAGACATAAATTTATTCAGTATTGGTCTGACCCATTCAGCTCTCTGTAATACTGATCAATGATGTCAAGAACTATAGCTTTTTATTTAGTATTGTGATGGGGTTGAAAATTCGAATTCGAGTTTTTGATGGAAAAATATGTTTCAAGTGTCCCTGAACTTTTTTAAAGTATTGTCTGTCTCTCTGTGTGTATTAGTGTGTGTGTCTGTGAATCTGTAGATGCAATATATGACAAACAAATGGAGCATTTTGAATGTAATTTGGTATGATTATTATAATTCATTAGTACTGGAACCCTATTGATTTTAAACATGATCAGACTTTCAGACGACCCCTAAATTTTTGAATGAATTTTTTAAAAAATCAGGACTTTCATTAATGCTAAATAATTAATCATTTTGTGCATAATTTATTCTAAAATGAATAACACAAACTTTAGAGCACTAGCTGAAACCATTCTCGAAATATTGCATATGTTTCAAATAAATGTATTTAAAAAATTATATAAAATGAACTGTATAATCAAAGATGTAACACTTGGAAACAAATGTGGTGACTAATTTGGCGAAATATTTTCAACTTGGTGACTTTTCTAATATAGTGCCAAATTGGCAAAAATTATATACACCTGTCCCCCGATTTACATGAAAGATAGATTCTGCACAAAACCATGTAAATTGAAATCTTGGATTTTGCTAAGTTAAATCATGTAAAACGAAAATAACCCCAAAATGTGCATGATTCAGTCATTTATTTAAGTAAAACAAAAGTAAGACATCTTAGAAAACTTAAAATTATACTTAGTTTATAAAACAACAAACATATGAATGTAGTAATATAACATATTTAATTTATTTTACATTAGGAACAAAGAACAAAAAAACAAAAAGACCCTTAAAAATTAATTATAAGTTTAATCACTGTCATCACTTTCATGTACTATCAGTCTTTTCTTTCTGATAGGTATGATGTCACTTTCATCACTTGAGCTTTCTTGATGCGATTCTGGCTCAATGGTTGATGAATTAGGCAAGATCTCGGGTTGACAAGACTTTGTCGTGAAATCGGTAATTAACAATTGCGTAGGTTTTTTTGCTAAATCTTTATAGACCTCTTCATATTGATTTAAGCATTTACGAAGGTCTCACTGGAATCGATGAGCTCGATCAACATTTGTGTCATATTGTAAGAAATGGTTGCCCAATTTTCTTCCCAAATCAAGTCCTACGCTTATGATTCTGTGAACGCAACTGGTTCAGATTGCTCTTCATCAGAATTATTGTCTTCTTCATGTTTGTTTGTTTCACGAATCATGTTAATTAAATCATCTTCATTCAATTCTTCATCAGCCATTATTTCTTCAATATCTGCCTGAGCTAAATCTTCAAAACCTTCTCCTCCTATAGTATGGGCCAACTCAGTGATCTGAGAATATTCATGCTCTATTGGTGATTTATCATTTCCACTTTCAACAACATCCGGCCATATTGCTTTCCAGCAGGCGTTGATCATTGATTGTTTAATCTGAGTGTATGACAGTCCAACATGCTTAACACAGTCTAAAATTGTAAATTTCTTCCAAGCATCCATCAGAGTAAGAGATTCATCATTCTCCATTTGTTCTAAGATATACCTGAAAGTTTGCTTAATGTACAGTGCTTTAAAAGTCGAAATTATCACTTGATCTAACGGCTGTAATAAGGAAGTTGTATTATTTGGTAAAAAAACAACTTTTACATTTTTGTGTTGTAAATCTGGAGGATGACCTGGTGCATTATCAATTAATAGAAGAGCCTTAAAAGGCAATCCCTTTTTAGTTAAATAATTTTTGACATCTGGAACAAAGAAGTTATGGAACCATTCATTGAAAGCTATGGCAGTGACCCATGCTTTTCTATTAGCCATCCAATAGATGGGAAGGTTTTTGATATTTATTCCTTTGAATGATCGTATTGATTTTGATTTGTTAATCACCAATGGTTTCATCATATAATCGCCAGAAGCATTGCAACAGAAAAGAACTGTTATATGACTTTTCGCTACTTTATGACCACTAGCTGATTTGTGAGCTTTGGCTATAAAGGTTCTTTCCGGCATTTTTTTCAAGAATAATCTGGACTCGTCAGCATTGAAAACCTGATCAGAAGTGTAGGAGTTAGCGGCAATGATTTCAGCAAGTTTTGCCGGATATTGTTGTGCCGCATATGAATCAGCAGATGCACTTTCACCTTTCATTCTCAGATTATGTAAAGAATGTCTTTGTTTGAATCTCTCGAACCACCTATGGCTTGTGGGAAAAGATATCTTCTTTTCATCGGACGAAGTCGACGGCGACTGCTTCTTAAGTGATTGATAAATCTTTAAAGATTTATTTGCATTGGTATCAATCGGGATTGGCTTTTGAGTTTGATCTTCTATCCATATCACTAAGGCTTTTTCCATATTTTTCATTGTAACATCTCTAACATATGAAGTCGTACTCATACTGCTGCAGGTTCCAGCTGCTACACTTTTTCTAATGGAGTCTTCATTTTTTCTTATTGTCCTTATTGTGGCTTCATTCATGGAGTAACATTTAGCAACATCCGTTACTCTTTCACTATTACGTAGATGGTCTAATATTTTAATTTTAGTTTCTAAAGAAATAACTTTTCTTTTCATTTGATTTTTCTTCAAATCCTTTAACATTATAGAACCTTAACAAATTTACGCAAACTATAAAGATGCAAGAAAAACTATAAATGTTGAAAACTTACCAGTTCAAAAGATAAACGCACAATAATATAAGCTTTGCTGCTAAAATGTTTCTGCACTATGTACTTGCATGAACCAGATAGCTTTACTGTTGTGAAATACATACGGGGATTCCCCTATTACGGGGATTTCCTTATACGGGGATTCCTCATTACGGGGATTCCCCTAAATGTATATATTTTACAACACCGGGAATCCCCTGTTGTTTTCATCAGTGTTACCAAAGGAATAAAATTCAAAAATGTCATCAAATCTTTGTATAGGCGTATATGGAGCGGAATATACATTTTTATCAATTTTTTTAAATCTGTTAATTTATAAACCATGTAAAAGCGAAATCGTGTAAAACAAGTGCCGTGTAAATCGGGGGATAAGTGTAGTTATAAAATCAATGACACAACCTTATAGATAAAAAGTCATTTATTAAAATCATCCTACAAGACGTACATAGATTTAAAAATTTAGAGCACTTTTGGGCAATACTATACCCTTCATCGGTGGCCACTGATGAAGGATATACTAATGCCCGAAAGCGCTCTGGATGTTTAAAGCTATGTATGTCTTGTAGGATGATTTTATTAAATGACTTTTTATTTATGATGTTGTGTCATTGATTTTATAACTGAATTTAGAATAGACATGATACCACTTTTATTATTATTATTATTATTATTATTAAAAATTATATAGTTACAAAAATTATGCCAATTTGATGAATTAATAATATTTTATTTTAATACAATGGAGTATATTGTTTAGCAGATGTTAGCAATACTTTAAATTGTCAAGTCGTATTTGCATGAAATAGAAGTTAATATGGTACTTACAAATAATTTTACATGTTATCATTCAGAAAAGTACCAAATGTTAATGTATTTTTCAATGTTAAAAACATTGTGCCACAGATCTTGTCCATCATTATTTTGCATTGAAAGAAATAAAATACTTGCATTATGTATGGAAACTTGCATATGCTGCCCACGCCAAAATTTTTGAATAGAAAAACACATTAATTTTTATGACTGTTTTCCACAAATTGTACATTTTTTGGTTTGCCATTTATTGTTTTATGGACAATTTGTTAAAAGTAATTTGAAGATTTAATTATCTGAATGAAAGATTCATGAGAAACAATAAATGACTGGGATACGGACAGACATGGATTGAGTATTTAGCATTAAGTGGTACTATAATGTCAGCTTCTTATTAATCATTTTTCTAGATGATTATGAATTCCGAAAGCCATTTTACTGCCCATAATAATTTATTTGGGGTGTCAGTAAAATAACCTTCATTATAGAACTCTATATTTTTATATTTATTTTTTTTTATTTTGTTCCACTATCAAAATATTTTAATTAATATTGAAATTTTAAAAAGGCAAAAATTGTTTTTTTTTTATTTTAGAATGACTGACTGCAAATTTCTTATTTTACTCTGATAGTATTCAGTAATGTAAAATGTGATTTCATCAATATTAATGTTTTCCATTTTTACATCTAGGCTGATGAGGCTTATTGCCTGGGCCCTGCTGCATCTCAAGAAAGTTATTTAAATCAGAGCAAAATTTTATCTGTTATACAAGATACTGAAGCTCAAGCTGTTCACCCAGGTTATGGATTTCTGTCGGAAAATGCCGAATTTGCAGATTTATGTCAACAGAACAACATTATATTCATTGGACCTCCTGCCACAGCTATACGTGATATGGGAATTAAAAGGTGCTTTTATTATTTTAAAAGGATAATTAGATAAACCGTTCTTTTAGACTTAACTCTACAATGACTATTTTACATCTAATTTCACAATAAACATGCCTTTTCCTTTGCCATGTAATTTTATTTAAATAAATTGCATTCTAATCTCACTTTTACCATCTATTAAATCTACATGAAAGTTTTTGGCTGTTATAAAAACTAAAAGAGTTTGATAAATTATTATCTAAATGTAGCAGAGCACAGTAGCAAATGTACGGAAGGAAAATCTAGTGGTATATAAAATAACAAGATTTTAATCTCAAACCTGATTTTAAAATTTAAGGTGTCCCAAGGTAGGCTGAGCTGTATCCCAAGATGCCCCATCCTCTTCAAGCACTATTCCAAATTTCATAGTTGTAGGTTGCTTAAATTTTTCTTTATACAACCAACAGACATACAGACATCTTTTTGCTTTCCCTAAATGGTATAATGTATAGGTGAAGTATTGTGATGGGATTAAAAATTCAAATTTGGATTTTCGATTGAAGAGCACATTTTAAGTATCCATGAATTTGAATTGAACATTTTTGAGGTGGTGTGTTTTTGTGTGTGTATGTACATCTGTGTGTGTATGTGCATGTGTGTGTGTATGTGCACATGCATGGACGAGATATCTCATGAACAAATGCAACATTTTGAAAATCAGTGAATACTGGAACCCTATTGATTTTAAAGCAATCAAATGTTCAGAAGACCCCCCTCCCCCAATTTTTGAAAAATCATTAAAAATCAGGATGAATACCATCAGTTTTAAAATGCTAGCATAAACCGTTCTGAATATATTTCATATTTTTCAAATAAATTTATCAAAAATATTACACAAAATTTAAAAAGTCGTAAAAATCTTAAAATATGTTCACTTTCTATATGTAATATTATGAGACAAATCTGCTCACGTGGCTCTAGTTTAATCCATTCACAAGAGAAGATATTTTATGTAATCATTTTATATTTTGATACCCAATAATTCACAAATAGTCATTTATTTCACAGGATGTTTGTTAACAGTTAATTGCATTTGGATAAGGATTTTGCTCATGAGTATAAATAAGTCACTCTGTTTGGATTCATAAATTACCAAAAATCAACCAATTTCAATTTGTGTGGTATTAATTCAATATCAAAATCAGTGTGCTGTGCATCTTATGCATCATTAATTCACTGTGAAAGAAATAACATCATTGTTTTATGTAGGAAAAGTCATGATCTGCCCACATCAGATTTTTTTTATTAAAATAACATATTTATTCATTAAGCATAATGTATTCTATATTTTATTTTTTTAGCACATCAAAATTTATTATGTCTAAAGCTGGAGTCCCTATAATAAAAGGATATCATGGAGAAGACCAAGCAGACTCTCGTTTAAAAGCTGAAGCAAAAGATATCGGATTTCCTGTGATGCTGAAAGCAGTGAGAGGTGGTGGTGGAAAGGTATATACTGTTCATTTTTATATTAAAATCTGCATATTCATTAGTTTATGCTTTTTGTGTTTATTTTTGAAAGTTTGTTTTACAATCAGTTTATTCTTTATATAATTCCAAATGCCTTTATTGATTCTTTTAAAACTTTGTGTGGCTGTTTTTTTGTGTTATTACAAGTAAGCTTGTACATTTTACAATTTTTTAAATTAAGGTGTTTTCAAAGTATTAATAAAATTCTTTCTATAGAAAGAATATTGAGCAGATGTTTTAGTCTTTCAAAGAGTAATTTAATTGAAATGTCATCATATTGTGTAGTAATAAAAACACATTATTTTTATCTAATAATTTCCCTAAAACTGCTCCAGTAATAACATGACAAAATTAAAACTTCTTAAAATACAGCAGATTGTCAAACAGTTTCAAAAGTAAAAAACAATCTTCTTCAAGGTCAACAGGAAGCTCAACCTCACTGCTTAAATCAGGTTGGCAACTGAAGATAGTAGATGCGGTTGAAGGTGAGAGAAAAAAAAAAAGTTCCTAATGCAGCAGGAAGAAATGAAAGGGGAAAAACCAATACAACTGTGCAGGAAAGTATGAACATATAAAATCATAGTGGAAAAAAGAAGAAATTAAGGCAGTAAGAGAATGGATAGCAGAACAAAAAGAAACAGGAAAAATAAGGTGGTAAGAGAACACGTAACAGAACAAAAAGAAATCATTTTTTCTTCTACCTATTCTCTGACCACCTTATTTTCTTCTCTTTTCTTTATGGTTTTGTGTGTTCATAGTTTGCTGTCAGTCATTTTGGTTTTTCCACTTTCATTTCTTTCACAACTTTGGCAACTTCTTTTATCCTAGCTTCAACCACGTATGCTATCCTCAGTTACCAAACTGACTTGATTAATAAGCGTTGTGCTTCTTGTCAGTCTTGAAGACAACTGTTTTTGCCTTTGAAACTGATTGATCAGTTATTTTTTGTATATATGCTGTATTTTATGATATTTTAATTCATTATAAAATTACTTTTAATGTTAAATTTACTTTATTTAACACTATCTGTCTTTAAATGCAATCATATGTTTAAAACCCCTACCCCACTCCAATTTTCAAATGAATTTTTGAAAAATCATTAGTAAATGAATGACACAAAATTTAGAATACTATCATAAACCATTCACGAGATACTGCACATTTTTCAAATAAATATGTGAAAAAAAATTGTGTAAAATTAAAAAAATAGTAAGTGTCATCAAATAGGTTCATTTTGTATATGTAACATTATGCAACAAATCTGTCATTCTCATGGATCTAGTTTGTTCCAGACATGAGAGAAGATACTTATTACATAAGTTTTGGGTTTTAACGCCAAGGAATTCACAAATAGTCATTTATTTCACAAGATATTAATTAAATGTTAATTTCTTTTTTATAAGGATTTTGCTCACGAATAATTATAAGTCATTGTTTAGGCTAATAAGTTGCCAAAAGTGCCCAATATTTATGTGGTGTTCATTCAAAGCTGAAAACATTGTGCCGTGGATCTTGTATGTTATTATTTCGCTGTAAAGTGAGGTCATTGCATTATGTATAGAAAGTCATATACATCCTACATCAGATGTTTATTATTTTGGTATTATGTTTAAATCTGTACAAATTGTGTATAAGAAATGTAGGTACTTCCTTATTGTAGTGGCCCCCGAGAATGAATCACCAAGCAACCAAGATGTATCACCAAGGCAGGTTGTAAAATCTCACCAAATGTTTGCAATCCTAAAAAAACAACATGTGTTCATATTATCGTCATATTGTTTTTTTGTTAACATTCCTGATTTCTAATTGGTTTTTTAAAATTGCTTGTTTTCTTTTTTAAATATGTTGTTAACAATCTTTATTTTACCAAATAATGAGATGGATGCCATATCATTATTTCAAGAATAACGTCTTTTATCTGACAAATGAGTATGCTAAAATAGCCATCACATGAAGCTGTGTGTTACATGTTCATGCTACGGACCTTGGTGAAATTGTAACTGTGGCCTTGGTGTAATCATAATTGTGGGGGTTGCTATAATAAGGAAGTATCGAAATGCATTTGGAGTCATTATAAAGTTTTATTTTTGGCTACTTATATAGAGAAGTAGCCCTGTAAATACTATTATTATTTTCTAATTTAATGTAGGGAATGAGGATTGTACACACAGAAAATGAATTTGACTCTCAACTTGAATCAGCAAGACGGGAAGCACTTAAATCATTTGGAAATGATGCTATGCTTGTAGAGCAGTTTGTAGAAAAGCCTAGGTAAGAACATCAATAACATTTTTAATTTTATTTTTTGCATAAACTGTAATTCAGATTACAGTTAAAAAATTTAATATATGTAATATAAATTAATATGATATATTACGATAAGGGCTTTTTACTTTAAAAAAAAAATCAAACACTAAAATACAGTTTTTCTAATTAAGAACCTGAAATAGAGTATTATTAAGTAAGTAAAATAATAATAATAAACAAAATAAAACATCAGTTACATTTGGAAGTGAAAACTGGACATTAATAAAGAAATGAAATAGAGTAGTTCATCTAGCATTTTATATATTTATATATTTTATAGCATTTATATATTATCTAGTATTTATATATAATTTATTCATATGTGATCATATTTTCATTCTGCTTCTAAATATATTATGTCAGTTTGATGTTTTACATTTTTACATACTACCTATTTTGACACTGATGAATAGATTTGTATTAGATTACCTACATATCTTTATTCAATGTTACATTTATTACTTTACATTTGCTTGCATATGCTATATTATAATCATTATAATTTATAATATTTGTGGTTTAGTTATAAATGTTAATATTGATAGTTATAAAATGGATAATAGAAATGAAACTTCTAGAATTGCATAGTGAAACCCATTTATTGCAAACTTTAAGAGTTTAAATTAAAAATTAGTTTTAAACATTATTATTTATTTTTGTATAAGGGTATGCAAGTTTTTTATACAGGGTGATTGTCTCACTAGGAAACCCATAAATTCCTCAATAACTTTTTTAATTTTGTATGGTTCTTGTGGGGGTTTACTGAAAGGCCGTGTATACAGCAACAAGCCACAAATAATTGGTGCCCTCAAAGACATGATACAGCAGAAAGTTGTTGCTATTACCAATGCCATATTAGCACATGTCTTTGCATCATCAATTTACAGACTCTCATGCAAAAGTGCCTGGATGCTAAAAGTGGCCATTTTCAGTATATGCTCTAGGTAGACCTTGTTTAGTAACATATAAGGTAAGTACATGTCAATTTTCGTAGGGAACCTTACAAAAATAAAAATCTGATGTGAACAGCACATGACTTTCCCTGCAGACGTATATTAACGTTATCTTTATTTTAATTAAATTTATTTCACTTTTAATTCAATTTTCGTTCTCATTCGGTAACCGGACTTATTTTCAAAGGTGGCGTAGAGAAAATATGGAAACTAAAATATCTCGAGAACGGCTAGTCCTAGTGTAATGGGGTTGGTCTTATTATTTTCGTCGTTAAAAATTACGTATTAAACGAGCATTTAATGGATATATTTGAGTATACCTAGTTCTTTAGTTTAGATTTTGACGATTTTTGCGGGCCATTTTGCAAAAAAAGGCAGGTTATTTTTTTTCGAATCGTACCAAAATCTAATCAGCACCAGAGTAACCCACAAGTGACTCATCTACCGAATTTTGTGAAATTCGGTCCATTAGTTTTTTAGTTAGAGTGGATACAAGCTATTGCGGGCCATTTCGCAAAAAAAGGCGGGTTCTTTTATTTCAAATCGTACCCAAAACTAATCAGCACCAGACTCGCTCACAAGTGACTTACCTACCAAATTTTGTGAAATTCGGTCCATTAGTTTTTTAGTTAGAGTGGATACAAAACCTGCACAGACAGACACACAGACAGACACACAGACAGACACACAAACAGACAGACACACACACAGACGTCACACTAAAAATGGTTTTTTCATATTCTAGAGGTCTTGAAACGTATAGATCCGTCGAAAACTCGAGTTGCGATTTTCGACATGATTCCAATACTTTCCCTATACATTACCATGTATTGCAGGGAAAGTAAAAAGTTACTAAGGAACACTTGGGTTTCCTAGCGAGAGAATTGCCTTGTGTACAGGGTATCCTGTAAAGTCATTTAACAACCTTTCTTTCTGCAACCATTAATTATAGATATATATTTCCAATTACAAAAATGTTTCAAATGAAGTAACAATTTATCATATAACAATTTAAAATCAAAAAATACATTTCTCAAAAATATACCAAATTTAACTTTTTATACGATCTCTCGATCTCCAAAATTCTAATTACTAAAATTTTATTCATACATTAACATACAAAACTCAAAAAGTATGATTTTTTTTATGAGCAAAATTAATTGAAACATATTAGTTCAAAGTTTCAGTACTTTTCCAGAAGTATTTAGGGGTTGTACATAAATTGAATTGCAAGTCATGTCAATTTGTTAGCAAATACTGCATATTATGTGCCTATAGCCGCCTTCTAAATAAATTAATAGGTCTTAAAGAGCTTTCTAGGACATCCTGAAAAAAATTCTAAAGAAAATCTCAAACATATGCCATTAAATGAGATGTAAAACAAATATTCAGAAATATTTTATTTTAGTTTTATACGGCCCCTCAACTCTAGTTTGAAATGATGGATTTTCAGATGTGGGAAAGTGATTTAAGTCATAAAAGTTAATGTTTCATATCTTGGTAAATTTTGCTTGTAATAGAATCAAACTTATTTTAGTTTTACATGTAAATGTATGAATAAAATTTTACTTATTGGAACTTTGAGGACCAAGGCACCATATGAAGTTAGATTTCGTATATTTTAGAAAAATGTATTTTTCAATTCAAAACTGTTCTGTGATAAATTGTTACCTCATTTGAAAAATGTTTGTAATTAAAAGTACATATCTATGGCTCTAATGGTTGAAAAAATAAAGGTTGTTAAATGATTTTATTGGACACTTTGTCTGTATATATAAATTTACTCTTATAAAAGGGTTTGACTTTTGTTATTGGATTTTATGGTCTTAAAACTTGCTTTGATAACTCAAATTTCAATATGTTATAATGTGTAGTTTACTAAAATTAGTTACTGAAAATACATTTAAATTTATACAGTGGAGTAATAATTTGTTTTCCTTGAATGATGAATTTTGTTTCTTGACACAAGGAATTTTTTCACATCAGTTGCTAAATAACAATATTTTACTTTAATGCAATTTTAAAACTTATAAATTGGGGGGATTAAGTTGTTGTACGCAGTAGAATAGGTATTTGACATAAATTAAATAAAATTAAACTGTACTAAAATGTGAAGTCAGATTAAAAACTTTTAATTATAGTATGCATTTATTTTAATCATGAACATGGAATTGTTTATCATTATGTAGATTAAATAGGCTTATGCAAATTTCTTAACAATGAAGCAATATTTTGTATCATTCAAATCAAAAAGGAGGGTAACTGTAAAAAGCAGCAAAATATCTGTGTTTAATAGTGAAAAAAAATATTTTTTTTGTTAGCATTTACATTAAAAACAAAATAATTTGTCAATTTTAAATTCATATTTTGACATTTTATACATTTTGTTATCTTATAAATATTTTTTTCCCAGACATGTTGAAGTTCAAATATTTGGTGATAAACATGGAAATTATGTTTATCTGTTTGAAAGAGATTGCAGTGTTCAGAGAAGACATCAAAAGATCATTGAGGAGGCTCCAGCAGTAAGCATTTGCATGTTTTTATTTACAGATACATTAAGTTTTCTTTATTCTGGTTGTAAATGAATATGGGTGTAAAATATTGAATAAAATTTTTGTGTAGACTTTTTTATCACCAATATTACAAATATTGAGAAAAAATCACTGAAATTTATGCTGCAAAATAATTACTGCCCTAATTATTTATTTATGTATTTACTTTAGTCAGTTATATACAGAATGGAACAAGTCCAATTACAATGATCACTGTACAGGGAACTGTATAAATTAAAGTAAACTCCCCAAACATGCATTTTTAAAACTATTTTCAGACATGGCAAACAAATCAATACTATTAGAGCATAATTGGAATAACGTTTAAAATTTAAAATCAGAAAAGTTTCTTAAAAAATTGCGATTAACATCAGCTGGAATGCGAAATAATGTATAACACCTTAAACCAGGGTTGCTGGCACAGAAATCAATCGCACTTAAAAGAGCACTACAATCTGATTGTTGAGTAGTTTCCTAAAAAACATCATACGATGGTCTGGGTCTCAACAACAACAACATGTTTCACCAAGACTTTAATGAAATTATGATTCATTATAACATGATGTGAGCAAGCTGAGTAAACAAATTGCAATTACATGTTCCTCGGGAAAGTAATATGATTATTTAACTTTTATTAGTTTTGCAAATTTCAGTTTCCTTTTTATGAAAACTCAATTCTTATGTTTTAAATTCTCTTAGCTTTTATGTAAAAGTTAGCTTTTGATTTCAAGTTACTTGTATATACTCAAATATATTGTATTTGCATTGTTTCAGTATGTAGATGCATAGAATTTTAGCAAAAATAAAGTAGTTTTAGGACAGATACAACAGTCAATATGAATGAATTAAAAAGAACTTAAAAAATCACGATTTTGAAACAAGATGGATGCCATATATTATTTTGAAGTGGGTCATGTGATCGTTTCATATCATGGTCACGTGATCGATTCATAATTATATTAACTGACTTATAATGAAGTAACTTGCAAATATACCAGTTGTTATGTTTCATTTAAGTTTTGCTCTCTATTACTACTTATTACATACTCAAAAATATATGCATTAAAATTAATAACTATGCAAGGAAGTTGTTAATATACATTTCTCTCAATGTGCATATGTTTTCTTTTAGATGTGATACATCTAGATTTTCTTATATCTTTCCAGCCAGGTTTAGATGAATTTACTAGGAAATCTCTTGGGGAGGCTGCTGTTAAAGCTGCTAGAGCTGTCAATTATGTTGGAGCTGGTTAGTTCACTATTTTTTTCATCTCTTTATTCTTGTTTTTAAACATTTTTGGGGTTTTGTTGATAGCCAATTGTTTAGTGTCATTTTAATGAGGATTTTCAGAGCTCAATCCTATGTGGGGCGTGACATCCCAGTGGTTAGCGCTCAGGAATTGCACTCGGTCAGCCTGGGTTTGATTCCCACCACTGCCAATACTGCCACCATGTTCACGCTGAGTACAAGTTGGTGGTAGGGGAAGGAGGGTATGGTTCCTGTGGATGCCTCCCTCACTGCGCTCCGATCTAAATTAGGTGACACTTCCCGGCCTTCTAAACAGATACCTTATACCTTTCTGGTAGATCGAACAGTCTGGGTCGAAGAAGAAGAAGAGCTCTATCCTATGTAAAGTCCAATTTTTTTCAGTATATTTTTTATTGCTAAAATGGCATTTAAAATTATGAGATATGTTCAAACCTGTTTAAAAAATTCAGGACTGAAAGAAATTTCATTAATCTTATGAAAACAAATATTTCTGCAATCAAAAGATTTTCCTAACTATACGTAATTATTCAAGGTTTATCAGCTTCCATTATCAGGAAAGAAAATTACAAGATTCGTGTACTCTTCAGGGAATTGTGAAATACAGTCAGCACTTGATATATGGAATTTAGATAACTGAATTTTTTGATATCTTGAAAAAATTTTCTTTTTTTGCATGTTTACTATTTAAATAATGTAAAAAAGATCTCATTAAGTAAAGTTTTTTTACTTCCTTACCCTCAATAACTTGTTTGTTTTTTTTACTATCAAACTACTGTCATGGGGAATTTTTTGCAAACATTGAAATTTGTTGGAATACATACATTATTTTTGTTTCTAAATTTCAATAACTCAATTTTTTTTACATTTCTTTCAAATTCGAGATACTGAGTGCTGACTGTATATATCATTAAGAGACATTGAATATTGAAAAGTGTATGTTATGTTAAATATACTGTTCTGGGATTTTTTTTATTTTTCTTAACATATGATGTGAATACAGCTTAGTTTCACAATGAGTTTCATAACTGCTGCTGGTGAATATGGAGAACACTTGGTCAGTTGCTAAGTGTGACATCAATTACATCATAAATGCATTTTTATTCTTTCTTTGGGCGAAAACCAGTAGAGTTCACTTCTTCAGCAGCTGCTTGTGTAAGTTGCAACCGCGAATGTTCTATCATCAATATTGAAAGTATAATTGTTTTAATGGGAGTATCCAATCTTTTAAAACCTTGCTGATTAAACTGAAATCACCATAATGGCCTGTGGTGAACAAATATTTAAATATTGGTTGTTTACTAAGAGTGATTACATCACAAGTACAGTCATTCTTTCCCTGCATGAAAGCCACTAGTGTTCAGTTCTTCGGCAAACACCTGCTTATGTAATGACCATATATATTGTTAAACTAGTGAGGAGGCAAGGCTTTTGCTTATTCCAGTAGTGAGGGAATTCAGCTTTTGAATCACTCATGTCAACCCTCTCTTAATATTATGTTATCTGTCTCTTTGCATGTTGTAATATAATATACTATGAACTAAAGTAAAAATTTATATTTTAAGAAAATACTGATATTTTATTTTACATTTATCATAACAAAATTTTCTCCTATTAGATAAGAAATATCTCCATTTAAAAATAATATTAGAAAGATGTGTAAACAGTCTAACTTCATAACAATGCATGGAGCATTACACAAAGATACTGATTTGAAACTGGAAAATCAAACTTAAATTGTACCAATTCAGTGAGTTAAATCAGGAAATTTAAATCAAAAGTGCAGCTGTAACAATCACATACAAAGCCGATACTGTGAAGCTTGGCATCACTGCAATTTTTTATATGGCCCACAGTCAGAAATATTTCCTCACATGATATAGCCAGTGAGAAAATTTAGCCCACCCCTGGCTGTACTATGAGTTGACATTGTGGGCCAAATACCTGTCTTGTTCTTACCTAGTTAACCCCTTTTCTAAAGCACTTTCAAATATGAATTTTGCTTCTATATGTATATGAAACACTATAGACGTTTTTTTAAATGTTCCGTTATACCTTAATATAGTCAGCTGTCTTTGTATTTTTAAGGTACTGTTGAGTTCATTATGGACCAGAAAAATCATTTTTATTTCATGGAAATGAATACTCGTTTGCAAGTAGAGCATCCTGTGACAGAAATGATTACAGGAACAGATTTGGTGGAATGGCAATTGAAGGTCAGTATTACCCTATATTCTATATATTTTTATTTCTTTGACAGTATAGCAAAAATATAATCTTCTGTGTTAAACAAATTATATTTCTATAGATTAACAAATGTAACACCATGTAATTTAAATGGATATTGTGGGGAAACAGTAATGAAAATTAGCGCTTTTTATAACTCGATAATGCAAATATGTGTTATAATATAATGCAAATTAGAACTTTTCTATAACTCAATATTGCAAATATGCAATGCAATAAAACAAATTAGAGCTTTCTTATAACTTAATAACACAAATATGTAACACAATAATACAACTTTGAGTTTTTTTTTTATGGCTCAATAATGCAAATATACACATCATAATGAAATTTTGAGCTTTTTTGTCACTCAGTATTTCTGAAAGCCAGTAGACTCTTTTGTTGTAACTGATTAAAATAAACATACAAGATTTAATAAAAATCGCTTGATTTATTTATTTATTTTTATTTTTTTGTTGTTGGTCAAGAAACTTTGTTTGCACCCTCTGTAAAAAGTAAAATGTCCTAAATAGTGATATCCATTTTAGTTAAAATTACTTACACTTTATTTGTTTGATAACTTTTTTTTTCTTGTGGGCACAAAGCAACAAAAGTGAGTCAAAGTTTAATGTGAGCAGGTTGAGTTGGTCCATTGCAAAGTAGAAAATATCATGTGAAAACTGCATCAAAATTGAAGCAAGTATCTCTAAAATAGATGAAATCAAACATTTTTAAAGGGCCCTCACTCCCTCCTTTCTGCCCCTCCCCTTCTTGCACGGGTGCAAAAGTCGC
Source organism: Amaurobius ferox (assembly GCA_951213105.1). Classification (NCBI taxonomy): domain Eukaryota; kingdom Metazoa; phylum Arthropoda; class Arachnida; order Araneae; family Amaurobiidae; genus Amaurobius; species Amaurobius ferox. Next base: position 14,569,134 of record OX578136.1, read on the forward strand.
AAAACAATAAAAGTGGGTCTAAATTTAGTATGAGCTTGTCTGTTGGGTCCATTGGATACAAATTAAACCACAGTTTCAACAATTATAACACAATTAGACCAATTGCACTATCTTTCGCAAACAACATAGTTTTTACATTTCCAATACCCTTATAAACTGAACACCGAATATAATACACAAATTGTTTGTCGATCTTTCTAGTAGTGACAGAGGAGATTTGATTCAACTTACAGTCGAATCCCTCTTAACAGCCGTTCATTTAATCAACTCTCCATTTTAACCACTTCAATTTGAGTAAAAGTTAAAAATCAGTCCTTCCAATGGGAGCTCATTTTTAGATGTGATTTGTAGATATTCATAGGTAGGCTGTAGTAATATTACAAAAGTAGGTGTGGAAGATTGGTTTAATTTTGACAATGACTTGTGGACTTTGAAATGTTATCTGGTGAAGACTGATGTCATCAATGCACCCTAAGATTATGCAGATTCACCAAGAGATTTATGAGTTTCACATACTTGTGAAATAAATACTTTGGAAGTGGTTCTTCATTATGTTAAACAGCAATCAATCTCCTTTAATATATGCAATGCTAATAAAGAAATGACAGGACTTTGCAACAAAAAATTGCTATTCATGTTTAAAATAAAGGAAAAGCAACTGAATTTGTTATGGAAAGGTAATGAAACTATAACATTTCATTATAAACTACTATATATGTATTTTTTTTTTATTTTTACTTTCTTGTTACTGTATTAAATATAATTTTTTAATGATAATTTATTTGCCTAGTAAGTTCTTAAAATACTTTTATAACATGCAATTTTTATTATAGAGTATCTAGCAGAGCTAAAAAATGCAATGGATTTGACAATTTTTTTAATCACCGTTATTTAACCAAATTTTCTTTTAACCGGCTTACCCTCTATTCCAATTAAGCTGGTTAAGAAAGGCTCTGCTGCATTGAGTTTTATACTGAGTCTATTTTAATGCATTCTTAATTATGTTTGCATATTTTTTAATTAAAAACTATTATTCTCCAGAAAAATCATGTGTTGGTCACCTCAGGTTTTTCTTATTATCTTTGTTTTTTCAGGTAGCATCTGGCGATAAACTTCCTGTAACACAAGATGATCTAAAACTAAAAGGCCATTCTTTTGAAGCTCGGATCTATGCAGAGGACCCAGACAATAACTTTATGCCAGGTGCCGGACCTTTGAACTATTTATTTACTCCAAAAGCTTCTGAAACGGTCAGAATTGAAACTGGTGTTCGACAAGGTAATTGTTATCATCTATTAACTTTTTTGATAAAAGTTTGTTTTAAAATTGTAAACTTCTGCAAATTTTAAGCACAACACATGTTAAGAGAAGTGAAAATTTAAAAATGTTAAAAATACTGTACCTCACATCAGAGGCACTAGTGTTATAAATATATTAGTCACTAAATTATATGTTTATTTTCACTAAAATATGCTAGACAATACTGTGTTTTAAACACTGTAAATTCAGTTCATAAATAATTTAAATATTGCCATTATATATAAACATTTATCATAATTAATTTAAATAATTGTCATCATATATATTTTTTTTCCTCCTGTAGTTTGCCATCCTTTTTGTACTGCATTTGTGTATTGTTTATAAAAAAGCTTTTCTCAAATAAGATTATTTTATCACAGTAGAAAACAAGAATACTCATCTACACTATTAAAATACCTCTGACCTTGACAGTATGCATGCATGTTTGGAAATATATCTATTTAAAGTGCTAATTTTTTATCATACAAAGTTGCAGTCTTCCTTTAAAAATTTCCAAAATGTTCTAAAGTAAACCTCACAGTGATAGACTCGCTGTATGGGCATATTAAGGTTGACAATACTTTTAATCTTTAGTTGATAAAGCAAACTGCAGGGCTGCATAATGGCAGCATTGCCCTTGTAGTGTGCACTTTTTTAGAAGCTAACACAGTAGGAGGCATGTATTACTATGAAAATTAGGGGGCTACCCTATGAAGGTGATAATTTTTAGTTCATTTGTTTAAAAGAAAGTTACCACTAGCTGCAGCTAGTATTTAATATTTAACAGCAAAAAAACTATCAAGCCAGGAGAGGAATCCACAACCGAAACACTACAAAATGCCAAAATAATGTGTGCTGGCTCTCTTCTATAAACTTCAAAACTATGATCATGTTATCCCAGCTTTCTGCCCTGTGATGTCATGAAGCTCTATTTTACGGTAAACATATTAACATATTTCTAGTTCCCAGTTACCCCTATGAGTCATCCTCATCTGGATCATTGATTGTGTCATTCACAAGCTAATGATTGGCAAATATATTAAAAAATATAAAAGAAAAGTTGTCCCAAGATTTTAGAACCATGATTTTTGATATTAGCATTGAAAGAAATTTATAATCACCAAAATTTTTGTCAAATCTTTTTTTTTTAGTCACTAAATTGAATGTTCTTTTGAAAAATGCAACATTGGCCATCAGTAATGCAAACCCTAAATATGGAAAAAAATCGCTGTGTATATCTAACTTTTATACATTCATTGGTGTTAGATTTTATTTGTTAAGCAATACAAATACAGGCGGCCCTCAACTTTTGCACATTCAACTTTCGCACAATTTGCTATTTCGCACATGTTTAAAAATTCAATTTTTTTAAAGCTTTTTGTCGATAATGCAAAAATTATTCACTTCCATGCAGTCACCCCCATGGAGCGCGGTAGCTCGCACCCACTCACACATTGCCGCCTAGAGTAGCGGACTTTTCGGAATCATTGTGTGGTCTTGATTTAGCAAGTGATAGCTACAGTGATAGCTACTTTTAGATGATATTATTTGAGGACAATAAATTAATCGGCCATCAAGGCAACTGACAGGGAAAGTGGGCCTACATTAAGAGATTTTTGGAAGAACTATAATATATGGAACTCAATAAACAATTTTGGAGACTCGTGTGCTGAAATAAGAGTCAACAATGAAAGTTTCCTGGAAACAATTATGCCCACAAATGATGAGTTATTTTATAAATTCTGAAGAAACTGTGAAAACTATCGCAGGTGAAATAGTTAGCCTAATGAATGAACTAAACTTGGACTTCAACAACTAAGATGTTAATGAGTTGATTGAATCTCACTCAGTACCTCTGTCAAATGAATACTTAATTGAGGAACAAGAGTTAAATGAAATGCACAATGAAAGTGAGGAAGAAGAAACTGATAAAATCATCAAGACTTTGACAATTAAAAATATGAATGAAGCCTTCATGCATCTTGACAAATTTTTGACTATCAAGGAAGAATGTGATTCCAATAGAAAATATATATCTCAAGTACATAGGGTAATTGTGAAAAACACGCATGTTATAGAAGTCTTTATCAGGAAAAGAAACTAACTGGTATACAACTAACTCTTAACAAGTTTACAAAGAAAGCACCTGAAAGCACTTCAACATGCCTCGTTAACTTAATTATGTATATTGATAAATAAATACTATTATTATTATAAATAAATGTTTTAAAATACAATTTTTGATGGGGTTTTTTTACATTCAACATTCACACATTTTCAGGAACCAATTATGTGTGAAAGTTGAGGGCCGCCGGTATAATGAGTTCTTCAAGTAGATGTTTTTGATAGTTTTGTATCCATTATTCTCAAATATAACCGTGTATTATATTGTTATTTATATATTTTTTCTTTTTTTCAGGGGATGCTGTATCTGTGCATTATGATCCAATGATTGCAAAACTTGTTGTCTGGGGCGAAGATAGAAACTCAGCTTTGCAAAAATTACAGCAATGTTTAGCAGATTATAATGTGAGTTGCAGTAAAGTGTATTAATCAGGGATCGCATTCTACCTAAAATTCCTATTAATTTGAAGCTTCCCTTAAATTCCTAAAATTTTTTATTTATCCTAAAATTTTGTAATTATAAAGCTGTGGTGTCAAATTTACTCTATTAGAGCCCAAGTCCATTCCATTCATATGACAATCGATGTTATAAAAGTCTTCAGAAATTAAAATGTTATTCAAAATAGTATTCATCATTTACAAAGACAACAAAAGTGTGGTTGAGAGAATCACTGATTTTCGGTGGTTAAATCTCTTAGACGCAACTCCGCCCACGGGTGGTTTTAGTGAAATACGATTGCAAGACAAATGGCGGCCCACTTAATCATTTACTGACCGGAATTTGGGGAATGTGGGAATCTCCGTAGGATATCCACGGCAATCTCCAACGCAAGCAAGCAAACAAACTATAGAAGCCTTTTTATTTTATTTCTTTGAGAGGGGAGGTTAAAGGCTTTAATCTGCCCTCTCAAAGAAATAAAGTAGTAAAAGACGGGTTTGATTGCTGAATAGTGTACTTCCTCATATTTATTAGATAAAGTACGAAGTTTCTCTTACTTTACAAAGTTAGTACTTTGCTCAACTATTCTTTGTTTGGTATCAATTTGGGGCGAAAAGTTTTGAAAATTAGAACTCTTGAAGAATGTTTTGGTCTCAAACCAATATATACAAATATAGTTAGTCGGACTAGGATTCTCTTACGCCCCTCATTTGTGGAATATTTAATCATCATTTCACCACATGTTTTTTGTTTATGTTTAGTTAAAACTAAGAAGAGTAGAGGAGGAATTTTGTCTGCATTGAGCAACCTCGCTAGGCATTGATAATATTAAGGGATACGTCTTGAAAAGGATGCATTGCATAGAGGCTCGGGCCACATAGCAGTTTATGAAGAAAAGCACTGGATAAAATAAAATAAAGCATAGAAGATCGGCTCTGCAATTGGATCGCCATGCTTCCAATAAGCAGAAATGTGAAGAATGTTAAACAAACACATTTCTTCTTCCAACAGATAAAACTGTTGTCATTTTTTTTTAAACTTCAAATTTTGTTAAATTATTTCGTATTTAGTATGCATTTAGAGTAAAAAGTACCGAAGAGTTGAACTCTGTAAGCATTTTTGCTCTACAATTTTGAAAAAAATTGCTCAATTCCTACCTAAAATTTTTAGAAAATCTGCTATGATCCCTGATTAATTGATATATATAAATTTAAAAACACTTTTGACAACTATCTTTGAAAATATATTTCAGGATTGTGCCCTATTGCAGGTAGCAGCATTCATAAACCAGTTTCACACTTATTATGTACTCATCATTATAAAGCAGTATCAGTTTGCAAAAAAAAAAAAAAAGTATCTTCAGAATGGGTTCTTCTATTGTGATGAGGTTAATTTTATTTGTTTTGTTGCCAAAAATTATATTAAAAGTCAAGCATTTAATCATATTTAATTATGTAAGCATATTTAGTCTTTCATTTCAGATTTTGACAATTTTTGTGGGCCATTTTGAAAAAAAGGGTAGATTCTATTTCTGAAATATACCAAAATCTAATCAGCATTAAGGTAACCTACAACTGATGTACATACCAAATTTTGTAAAATATCTTTGAATAGTTTTTAAGCTAGAGTGGATACATGCATTGCACAATTGCACACACAGATGTCAAGCTGAAAGTGGTGGATTCATATTCTACAGTATTCGAAATGTGCAGATCTTTCAAAAACCAATTTTCGACACGACTCCAATACTTTCCCTATACATTACCATGTATTATAGGAAAAGTAACATTTTGGAAAACTCTAAGTAAATTCCATCAAAACATTATCAGATAAATTCCATCAAAAGCATATGTAAGCTGTATGCTTGTTCAGAATGTTTTTATTTTATAAACATCTTATCCATGAAATATTTTATTATGACTTATATTTTGTGTTGATTTATTCTGTTTAAATAATTACAATATAACCTTAAAAATGTTATATATTTTTATTTATTTGTTTATTTTAGATTGTTGGCGTAAAGACTAATGTTAAATTTTTAATGAGTCTTGCAAGCCACCCAGAATTTTCTCTTGGCAATGTTCACACCGACTTCATACCACAATATGAAAAGGAATTATTTATTTCTAAATCTCCTTCCTATCAAGAAATTTGTGTTGCTGTTCTATGTAACATATACAGTAATAAGAAGGAACTACTTGATAAAAAGTCTGGAGGTAATTTTTTATAGCTGAATCAGTTCTTTAAAAGTGTATTTCTTGTCTTCTTATTTTATTCAAATAAATGCTCAAAAATATGCTGCAATAATAACATGATAAAATATTCACAAATTATAATGCATACACACAAATATAAACTAGTCTACGGGTTTCAAAGGCACAAAACAGCTCAAGTCGGATTGGCAACTGCATTTAAAGTTAGAAGAAAAGATTATTTGAATTAGATGTTCTTGAAATTTATTTTTTCTCAATCAAAGTCCCTTTTTAACAATCTCTGGTATAATTTTTCTATTGCAGTCTGCTTCCTTCTTTTTTTGATTATTTGTTTACTTTTTTCTAGATTTTAGTTATTTTTCTGTTATTTTGTTTTGCAACTCATATGGCCTCTGAAACCAGTTAGTTCCTTCATATTTGAATTTCATTTTTCCCTATTTGTTCTAATTGGTTTGCTATTATTTCCAATATATTCTACTTATTTTTCTTATCTGTATTCTACTTATTTTTCTTGTCTGTATTTAAGCTGGTTAAACATCTCACATTTCTTTTGTTACTGTTTTAGTAGGTTTTCTCCATTTTGGTTCCATCGGACTAGATCCACCACCAATTTTTTTTTTAATTCATGATAACACAGACATTCACCTTCTTCTGTTTCAAACTTCCTCTGTTTTAAACTAATGTAGTGAATAAAAACATTTGTTTTTTGCTCGTCATATTTTTAAATGTAAATATTGAAAATGGGATTTGGTGAGCTTAGCCGGTGATAGATTCCCTAAGTACTGTCAGCACTCGCTATCTCATAAAAAGTTGAAATATCAAAAATTTGAGTTATTGAAAATTTAAAAAAAAAAAGGACAATGCTTCTAATTATATAGGAACATATATACATGGTATTTAAGTATAATTGACTTAACCACTGAGAGAAAGAAGATCACAATAATTCCAAATTTCTATTGACACCAGTATATAAAACTTTTAAATACATATGTGTAGTACAGTACTTATACATGTGTACATATTGGATTGATTTTATTTACAAAAATATTACTCATTTGCACAAATTCTAATGTTTGAAAAAATCTCTAAAGCTATGTTTTGCCTATTTCATGTTTCTCGCACTCAATAACAGTTTCAGGTATGCATTGCGTAAAAAGTTTTAAAAGTTATTTCTGAATGTGATAAATGTTTGAACAATGTTCAATGTTCATTTGCACAATGTTCTTTAGCCAATATTAAAAGTGGTAAGCAAACTTTTGTTTCACCTTTAACAATACCTTTTCTTACAACTTGATGCCAATAATTCATTTTCAAACTCTGTATTACACCCTGGTACAAAGGCTGCGATTTTGATGCAGCATTTGGAGGCAAAAACTTGGTTTTAACTGACATCAATTTTGCCACGCAATAATATGCAGTGTCAATGAAAAAACAATCTTGTGGAATTAGCGAGTCAATTTACAGTCTAACTCCTTAAGCCAATTTTCAAATATGTCCAAAAGTATAAAAATAAAAAATATCAAGTTATCAAGGGTAAGTATGGAAAAAATTCAATTTAACATGAAATTACTTTAACATTATTCGAATAATAAACGTTCAGGGAAAGGAAAATTTATTGAAGTATCAAAAACTTCTAATTATTGAAGTTCAAGATATCGAGTGTCAACTGTATTTAAAAAGAATATCATATATGAAAAAGATCAATCTTAACAATACTGAAGTATGTAAAAATGAAATACTTAGTTCTTTTCAAAACTATACTTGGTGTTAATGCATAGATTTAGAGTACTGAAATTTGTTGAGTAATATCATATTTATATGCTTTTATTATATATTTATAGATCCCTACTCTCCATTTAGACTATTAGATGGATTTATTCCAAACCTTTCCTATAAGAAAAATATGAAGATTTCTTATGGTGATAAAGGTAAAAACATTATTATATATGGTATATAGATAAGATTAATATATTATTGCGTTAATAATAAAATATTTTATAAATCCAGTACCAAATTATGTGGCACAACTAACTTTGTTGGTTATCACAAGGGTATTTTTACAAAACTATAGCAGGGTGTTACATGTAGGGTGAGTATCATGAAGTAGAAGAGACAATTTTCTGGAAGAAAAGTGAACCATATATTTAGTGCTATTAAGGATTTTCCTTCAGCAGAACTTTCAAAAACATTCAATACTTTTAACAATTTTATAAAATTTACAGAACTTCACACTGAAATTGTCTTCTTAAAACATTAGCTGCTTTTTTCTGAGAATATATGAAATGTCACTTTTGCCCTTCTGGTCTTCATCCATTTTTTTTTCTACAAAACAGAGCACACATACCCCTCTCCCTCCCCCTTTTTTTCTTGTCTCCTTCAAAATTAGAACATTCAATGATCAAAGACTTCTTGTTAAAAACAATTTAAAAAAAGTATTGCATTCCATTTTTAACATAATTAAAAAAAATAAGAAATTTCCTTTTTATACACCATTTCCTTTCCTAATGGGAAATTTTTCAACCCACATCTTTAGCTTTTGTCAGTGGCAGCAGCTGTTGCTAGTTTTTTTTTTTTTTTCATGGGTGGAATTATCTTAAATGGATTTGTTTAATAAGCAAATCTGTTAGGAAACAACTCAACTGCAATCAAATGCATTAACTTATATTTTCATTTTTAAATAAATATTATTAAATAAAATTTAAAGTCTAAATCCTTATATGTTTTCTATTTACATTATGTTTTTGGTGCAAACTTAGATTATTTTTTCAGAATTAATATGTATCTCAGAGGTTATAGTAAGCAATAGCAAGCAGGTGGCAGAGCCCCATAGTGGTTTTAAATTGTATTAAATACAAATAGCAAAAGCAGTTTATATCAACAGAATAAATCCATGCATCAATTCTGATTAGTTTTTTCAACTGTTGGTATCAAATTCCTGAAAATTTAACAATAACACTTTTTTTTTTCCCCAGAATATCTTGTGGGAGTCCAATATGAGAGGAATGGAAGCTATACATTTTATATTGATGACAAATCATTTGCTGTCACTGGTACTGTTTTAGACAAAGATCCATCTATTTTACAGTGCAGCATTGATAACAAAAGTTACCAAGTAAGAGCTGTTGCTACTGATGGAAAAGTTCACCTATTCACAAAGGTATGAAATGTTTGAAGTATACCATAAATTCTATAAATTTATTAATTACAAAGCACAGCCTCATTTATCTGATTGCTGGCTTTTTTTTTTTTTTTCTGTATATATATAACTGAATTTTAGAAAAATATAAGCCTTTTTTTTTTTAGTACCTCAGCCACCATAATTCAGTGTTTGCCTCTATAATGTGAGGCTTAATTTTATTTTGGGTGGTACGGAAACATATTTTTCCTTACTTTGAATAATTTAATTAAAAAAAATATTTTATATATACATTTTTTTCCCCGCCTTTCCAGGATCTTTCCCAGGATTCCTTATTTCAAAAATTACTAAATTCCTTATGTGAAAAAATGGATCTTCACAAAATTCAAAATGTAAAAAAAAAATAAAAAATAAAAAATAAAAAACTTTAAAATTTCTAGATTTCAAAATAGGACCTATAACAAAATTTCAAATGAAAGATCACTAATAGAATAAAGGAGAATTCTAAAAGTAATAAAATTTATATAATTTAAAATCAGTAGAATACACATTTTACATATACTGTTTCTTAAGCCTATTCATTATATTTGGGCCTTGGCCTGCAACACCATCCAAAGACCAGAACAATGAGAAAGACAAGATTCATACACATCAGCACATTCACCAACACAACTTAGTCACCCTAGTTGTTTGCATGTGAACAAATAGATGGGTAAACTGATTATAATAATAAATGTTTTTCATATTTATAAGGTACGAATACACCTAAAAATAGACTTATATTAATAAACATGTTTTACAGAGTCTAAAGAAATTATAGACTTGAAAACATTTTTACTTTTGGAATTTAATAATGTATAAATATGTGTATTTATAAGATTAATAAATAAGATAAATAATAGTCATTTCATTTTAGGATTATTCATATGATTTCAATCTTCATATTCCCAAATTTATGAGCTCTGCTTCCTCTGAACTTGGCACTAAAGGAGCTATTTCTCCAATGCCAGGAATAATAGAAAAAATCAATGTGAATGTTGGCGACCATGTCAAAAAAGGAGACGCATTAATTGTTTTGATAGCAATGAAAATGGAAGTAAGTTTTCTGGTATTTCATCTATATCCATAAAAAAAAAATTATAACATGTTCAACACATGGCTTTTACTACAGTTAAACAAATTTCATTATTCTGGGAAAATAATTATTCAATTTAGAGCTTTCTTTTAATGATACCTCACTGAAAATCAATAGGCTTATTCTTAATGGCATACCAAATTGTGTGCAACTTATTTTATTCTTATGAAGGATATTATGCTCCATGTAGAAAGTAAAATTTCTAATATCTAGAGAATGGCTTATATTTTGTAAATCAGGCATACATGTTCATAAACACTTACAGAACTTCCTTGATGAAAGCAGGCACATGTCGGTTAGGTGACTACCATTGTTTCAAGGGTATTATAAGCCCCCTTCTTCAGACTAACAGAACAGGTAGAACAGTATACACCCTTAACCACTGCTAAGAACGAACTGCGGTGAGGCAGGCGATGAGCAATTCAGAATAAAGCTAGAGCACATACAGTAAAAATTTGCACTTGGGTGGTATCAGCCATAGAAAAAAAAAAACGATACCATCACAGAATTATAAACAACTACGTCAGAACAATAAAGGTGTGAAGACGAGGGAAGCAGGTTCTAAAAATAAAATATTAAGCCTTGAAATGAGATTTAAAATCAAACACAGAGAAAAAAAAAACATATAAACCATTGCATTATTGGTAAAAAATGAAAGAGTTTAGAGGGAGGAAAAATAATCAAACCCTTGTAAAGAAAGAAAGATAAAAAATTCAGGGGAATAAAGCAGTAACTAAGAAAATAACAAGAAAGAAGTAACCAGTTTTGAAAGTTAATTTCATCAATCCAACTACTTTAAAATTAACAGTGGTTGAGACTAGATCAAAAAAGAATATAGCACAGAAAGAAAGAAAGTTTCATCAAGGAAGTTCTGTAAGTGTTTATCTTACAAGTAGCAGTTTGATTTTTTGTAACGAATTTTTATGCATGTAAAAGGCAGGCTTTGTAAGTATTTATAACTAAAAATAAATTAACACAATTTCTTAAGAATTTACCAGTCATTCTTTAGATATTAGAATTTATACTTTTTTTATGGGAAGAAGCACAATATCTCTTAAAAGAATCCTTGATTTCCATGAAATTAGTTGTACTTATTTTAATCAATAACAGCAAATTGCCTATTAATTTTCAATGAGGTTGATCTATATAAAACTCTTATTTATGTTATTGTTTTCATTGCCTTGTGGTGAAGCAATAAATGCACTGACCTTTGAAGCTACAGGTGCCAGATTCAAATTCCATGTAGAGGAAAGAAACTCTTGTACCTAGGGCCAGCAATTTTCAAACTACAATAATGTCACTTAAAATAAACCTTTAGTAACCAAAACAGTTTTTACTGGGTAGATCTTTTATTTCTTTTGCACTGAAATCAGTTTAAGTGTTGATTTTTTTTCTTCCAAAAGGTATTAAATTTTTTTAAAAACTTGCAAATGGCCATAGGTACAATGACAGTTTTGTACCTAGGGCCACCTGTTTAATATTGTTATCTACATATAATATAAAATGAATAAAATACAAAACAGAATGATATTGAAAAAAAATCCAGCATTAATTCATTCTGCCTAAAATTTAACCACTTAAATTGAACTTTTATGACATTTTAACAGAGAATAATGATAAAATATAAACAATACAAATTAAGGAACATTTGAGTACTCAAATCACAATTAATAACAATAATAATAATAAAAGAAAATTCCTATTCCATCAGTGTAATTAGCAAAACTGATGCCAAAAGTAAATAGTAAACATTGCCATTTTGAACCTTCAATAATTTTGGGTTCAGGTAACGTAAATGTAATATCATCTCTGCTAATCACATAAGTTGCATCATTGTGATGAACTTTTCTGACTCTTTACAGATTCCTTTTAGGTATTTTGTTGTATACTGATCGTCTGCAACGTCAATTACTTTTGCAACATAAAAATGTTTTGTTTTCTTCCCATCTAATTTCGTCAAGCAATAGTTTGCTTTTTTAATTTGATCCTTCCCATCAGCTACTACAAAATCCATATAACTTGCAGAATCTGAAGATTCTATCCTATCTAGCGATTCCTTAAATGTCTCATTACCATAATCATTTTCTAATGTATATTCCTTTAGAACTGTTCCTTTCATTGTAGTCAATTCACACAAATTTGCTTTTTCTGCTTGAAATGTGGGTTTCTTAATAATCTTCTTTTGGGCTACTTCAATTTCAGCTTTTTCTGGAGTATCAATAAGCATTCTATACTTACTAGATTCTTGCCCATCACTTTTTACAATACGAGGTTTAGCTTTGGGTAAAAGGTGCACTTATTCTGATGTTATACATTTCATTAATTCAGTGTTTGATGCAGAAGGCTGACAAATTTCAGCAGGAGCATCCTTTTACTTTCTGTCACTTGATGACTATTAATAGGCCTACTCTCATCAAATTCTCACAGTTGAAATGGGTCTGTATGTTATATAAGAACTCAAATATTTATCATCTCTGAATATATTTACTTTTACTGGCCATAAGCCTGATACCTGAAAACCAGCCTGAATAAATAAAAGCACCACTAATATACTTCAGTAAGCCAGATGTCATACAGTTCTAAATTTGCATTATAAATCTATTTATTCTTACAACATAAAAATCTTTTCAGCCCTTTATATATATATTTTTTTTTAATTAGCTACACAAATGATAATATTGTACCTAGGGTCATGGCCCTAGGTACAAGGCAAAAAATGTTGCCCTAAGTACAAGGGATAGCCACTTTTTATGAAATGGCTTCCACAGCTAAAACTCTATAAATATTCAGATTTGTTAATATTCCATATTTTCCCTTAGCTTATTACCAAAACTAACTATCACACATAAAAACAAAACTTTGCATTTAACTTCAAAAAATCAATATCAAAATGATTCAAAGAATTTTATTTTTGACTATCAAATCAAAACTTTTATTTTTACTTAACTGCTATGTTTTCCTTTTTTCATTCAAAATGGTTGCTAAGATTTCAAACCATGTTGTCACTTACCTCAAAGGGTAATAATGCTGTAAAATAATTATTATTAAAATAAAGCTGGGTGGCTCTAGGTACAAGAGTTTCTCCTACGAGGGTGGAACCATAAGTATACATGGTTGTTCGTAATGGTTTAAAATCCAATTTAAAGGTGTAATGTGAAATGCTTCCTTTGATGTAACTGGACAACGTGTTTCATGTCAAAATAGCTTACCCCTCAGCCATTTATATGGGCAAATCATTTGAAGATTAAATACATGACTATTGATTTGTGTGTATATATATATACATACAGAATGTCCCAAAAACATTGACCTCGGCTTTTATTCCTTAAATATTGATCTTAGACATATATAATAAATTATAAAGTTGTGTAAAAAAAGGTACAGAATTTTATGAAATCGATTAAAATTTTCAAGGGAATTGAATTTTAAAAAATACAAAATTTAAATTTTTATACGCCCCCCCCCCCCCCCCCCTTCTACAAAAACATTCCCTATGAGTAAAATGTACCCCATATACTAAGGTGATGTACAAAATTTCAGCATTTTACCATAAAAAGTCCCAGAAATATGAAAAGACAAAAATGCTGACTTAATGTTTTTCTATGGGGGCTGTATAAAAATTTTAATTTTGTATTTCTTCAAATTTAATCCGCTAAAAATTTTTATCGATTTCATAAAATTCTGTAACTTTTTTTACGCAACTTTGTAATTTATTATATATGTCTAAGATCCATATTTAAAGAATAAAAGCCGAGGTCAATGTTTTTGGGACACCCTGTATATATATATATATATAATATACAAGGTGCCAAGGAAATTTATGGACAAGGCCAATATTTCAAGAAGTATTAAGGTTATCCTGGTTTTGAACACAATGATCCATCTTGCTACCTGCTAGAGATAGGGTGAAAAGTCAATTACAAAGCTGTAGAACATTGCAAAATTAATAAAGCATTTTTATCCAACAACAAAGGATAGAAAAGAACCCTAAAAGCTAAAATCTAACATATACAATCTAACTTCCCCTCAAAAACAACTAAATATGGCAGACAATGTGGTAAAATAAAATTGACTTTATTATACACAAAATTTAAAATGTTCACCTTCAATAATCATGCATGCTTGCACATGTGCAGTAATTTGCCGCTGTGTGTTTTCCAATGTCTCTAGATTTACTCTGTTATCTGTAGATTAATAAAATTATTAATTTAATTAGAGAATTATTTTTCAGCTTTTGTTGGGAGATAAAAATGTTTAGTACTAATTTTGCAGCCCTTTTTACTCCGTAATTAACTTTCTTCCCCTATTTCTAACTGAAAGCAAGATAGCCCTCCTTACCTCTCTAAAAAAGGTCAGATTTAGTTATCTTATTGTATAGTGCCATAGATTTTTTGGATATACCTTCATTAAAAAAAAGTATATGATAACCCTAATACTTCTCAAGTTACTGGTCTGGTCCGTAACTTTCCTTGACACCCTGCATGTTTTTTCAAATGGCAGACCATAAACACATTTTTTACTTACTTCAACAAGTTACCCATAAACAGAAAAAGAAATTGCAATTTTGGTGGACGGGCTGTACACATGGGAAGCCAGCCTTAACCTTCCCATCTATGAACACTAAAAATCTTAGCCATCAAACATTTTACAATGTTTGGTTCAACATACAGTAGAACCTCGATTATTCAACCCTCGTTTAACCGGAACGCTTCGTTAACCGACATCGGTTTCCTTATTTTTTTTTTCCTGTCCTTCCTTTGTCCCTGTTCAATGTTTGGAGAAATCAATCTCTACGCGCCCGCTTACGATTGGCGTGCCTACCCTTCGTGGATGATTCTACTCCAGAAAAAGGTGATTACGTACTTTTATTACTTTTGAAGGAGAATCTGCATCTACAGTTTCAATACTAGAGTTTTGGAAATCTGTCAACATTAAAGACTGCATTTATATGATCAGTGAAGCATGGAAATGTATGCCGCAATTGACACTAAGACGAAGTTGGAGAAAACTTTTGCCGAATTTTTCAATTAGCACAGATGAAAATGTTACAGACATTGTGAAAGATGGTGTTACTGAATTTTCAAACATTTTTAGCACGATGCCAGGTTTTGAAAACTGCGAGATCAAAGAAATCACAGATTGGTTGATTTATGACATGGAAGATGCAGGCTTCCAGTTGCTTAATTATGAGGAAATTATCGCAGAAGTCCGACATTCTCCAAAAGAAGACAAAGAAGAAGATGATGATGAAGGCGAGAATGATTCCCAAGTAAAGATTAGTACCCTGATGTTTTTGAGTGTTTTTCAAAAGGCCTTGCTTGGTGGGAACAACAAGAACAGTGTGATTCCTCTGAACTAATGTTTTTAAAAAAACTTTGTGACAGAGCTGCACGACAAAGGATGACCAATTTACGCCAGATGAAGCTTCCATTTAAATCATTGTGTAAGTTTTTTGTTTTAAAATAAATTTTCATGTACTACTATACTGTACTGTAATTTGAATTTAGATATTTATTTAGCAGTTTAAATAGTCATAATAGCAGTTCGATGACGATGTTACATATTAAACTAGACGATTATTAAAAAATTCCCCAATATCTGGAAATTTCGACTATCCGATGTAGGTTCGGTCCCAATTACATCGAATAATCAAGGTTCTACTCTAAGTGTGTGAAGCAGCATTCTCGGAGAACTCCATAAACAAAATTTAGATCTTGACTCACAGATTGACCTCCACATTTTAATGAAAATTAGTTGTTGTAAACAAAAAAAATATTATTTCTCATATCCAGCATAAACATAAATAACATTGTATTACTCTTTGATTTGCAATCTATACTTTTTACATATTACTTGTACATTAGCAAAGCAGAACAAAAGATTTGTTTTAATAATTATGTGTTTTATATACCAGGAATGCTTTGTTTTATGTTTATTGGTAAAAAAAAAAAGCCAATATGAAAGAAAACCACGTTTTTTAATTACATAGGCATATAGGTCTTGACATTGAGTTGCTGTTCAAGTTTTTAAAATGGAACTCCAAAAATAATTGGCAACCCCTGCTGTAAAGAAAGATTGGTAATCTAGAAAAGGTCATGTGCTGGACATATTAAATATACTTTAAAATTAGATAACCAAATAATAGGTTTAATGTCCTTTAATAAAAACTCCTTTCCTCAAAGTACAAAAATTACACGGCCAACATGTTCGGACATCACCATGCCCTTCCTTCATTGGTGGCAAAGTTTCACCATTGATGAAGGGCATGGTGATGCCTGAATGCATTTTCTTCTTCTTCTTCAATGGCCTGACAGCCCAGGATGGGCCCTTGCCTTCCGCAGTATAGAACTCCAGGCTCCCCTATCCCTGGCCAAAAACCTCCAGTTCAAAACTTTTAAAATTTTAAAGTCCTTTTCCACACAGTCGAGCCATCTGAGTTTAGGTCTTCCTCTTTTACGGGTGCCGAATGGTCTGGCCGAGAAGATATTTTTTGTTGTACGGCTTTCGGCCATCCTGCACAGGTGACCCACCCATATAATTCTCTGAATCGTGATGTAATTGACTATATCTGGTTCTTTAAAAGTTCAGAGTTAGTTCTTCTTCTCCAGATGTTGTTACAATTTAAGCCACCAAAAATACCTCTCAAGATTTTTCTCTCAAAAACAGAAATGATATCTTTAACTTCTGAATGCACTTTGGTCGTGTAATTTTTGTACATCAAGAAGTTTTTATTAAAGGATTTTTTAAACCTATTTTTGGTTGTCTTTAATTTTAAAGTTTAATAAGTTGATGTGTATCAATTTTATTTATATTACATATATTTTACTATTATTCTATATATTTATTTTATTTTTTACAGTATATAATCAAAGCTCATTGTGATGGAATAGTAGAAAATATATTTTACAAAGTAGGTGAAAATGTGCCAAGAGATGCCAAACTTTTACAAATTAAGCATTCTTGAGTGAGTTAATAGATGTGTGTTAATTAAATTAGGCAATCATGTTATATTTTGAATTTTTTTTTATATTAAATATTGTATTATAACATATTTAGTTTTGAATAAATTGGTTTTATACTAAAATTATCAAGAAAACTACTAAATTTATGTTGGTGAAAAATGTTTTTATTGAAAATTACATTATAAAAGTTATTTAATGCCTTCTCTTAAAACTTGTACTAGACACTCAAATCAGGAATTTGAAAACTGGCCTGCAAGTGGATGGTATGAAATATGAATGAAGTACAAAAGTTAAAATATACTTTTAACTCATTTTATACTATTAACCCTTTAAGCGGTCAATTATTTTACCAGAAATGCTTCCAAAAAAGGCATATTTTTTTATTGCATATAATTAAGTACCATACTTAATAGAATAAGAATATTAAGAATTTTTTTTATTTTTTTTCACTTTTAATGCTTTTACAACATTTTTTATTTTACAATTTTGGACACAACACCCCCTAAATGTTTGCTTTTTTCAAGTACATTCTGCATGCAGTAAAGAATGGTTTACAAGTTCTGCAAAAATTTCTCTCATACTTACTGTGAATTTTGAAGTTTACAATTTTCCAAACAGTTCAGAAGTCTTTTTGTGTATGGTACAATTTGAAGCATGGTGTAATACAAAGTCCTACATCACAATCAGGGCAGAAATAACGTGTTTCTTTTCGGATTCTCTTTCCATTCTCATTTCTTTTCGAGCAGCACACTGCGCATTGTCTTGCAGGTCTCAGTTTTTTATCTGTGGGAGCAATTATTTCCCAAAAGTGTCTCTCTGTCAATCTCAGAGGATTAGGCTCCGAACCTGGTCGTCCACGGTGGAAATTTAGTCCCGAATGATATTTTTCAATTACACGGTCAATTACATAGTCTAATTTCTAGTTGCGTTTTTTTCCCTCCGTTTTTACGGTAGACTACATATGAGTTCCATACAGCAATGTCGAAAATATGGAAAAAAATCTTTCTGTAACATTTTTTACCCCTTTTCTTTATAATTTCAAAACTTTTCAAATTTTGGTCCATGCGGTCTACTCCTCCCATAGTATTATTATAGTCCATGCCAATTTTCGGTTTTTCTTTCATTTCAGAGCGGACTTGAATTTGTTCCATTTCAGTATTGTGAATTGTGGAAAGTAATGAAACTTTTTTCTTATCCATCCACTTCATCACAGTAACTTTTCCTCTCTGAAAAGCTATAATCTCTCTTTTTTTCAATTTTTTTTTCTGCATTTCCTTTGGGACTTCTTTTCTCTTGAGGTTTAGTGTGCCGTATGTGTCCGTTCGACATGAAACAAGTTTGTCTGCTAATTCCGGCGAAGAATAATAATTGTCTATTGTAAGACAGTATCCTTTATGAAGCAAAGGCTCCATCATTGTCAGGACAATTTGTGATGAAAAGCAGAGTTTAGAATACTCAGGTTTCAGAATAGTGTCTTTACCTGTATATATTATTATTGACCAGACATAACCAGAAATAGATTCACACAACATAAAACATTTTACTCCAAATCTAGCTCTTTTGAGTGGAATAAATTGTTTCCATCCTAATCGTCCTTTGAAGAGCATAAGGCTCTCATCTATTGTTACATCTCGCTCTGGTGTCACCGTTTCACTAAATTTCTCATTGAGATGTTTCAGAACTGGCCAAACTTTTACTAATTTTGGGCATTCGTGATTTTGTGGGTCAAATGCTGCATTATCAGAAAAATGCAAGTAGCGTTGCAAAAGGCAGAATCGGCGATGAGACATTATTTTAGAGAAAAAAGGTGTATTAGTTGAATATCTTTTGCTCCAATAATGATCAATTCCAGGTTTCTTTACAATTCCTTGAAGTATATTGAGAGCGAAAAATACATGCAACTCTTCCACAGTAGTTTCTACCCAAAATTTACTCTTTGAGAATTGTCTTGCAACACTGGATTGGATGCACTGTTTAGCATATTTATTTGTCTCTTCCACAATTTTACTCATGAGTGAAAAATCAATGAATGTTTCATAAAATTGTAGAACATCAGAAGTGTCGTCAAATTGTACGTGCACAGAGGGAATACCAGAAAATTTAAATCGAGGACACGGAACAGGTGGATTTTTCACATCAACCTCGGTAAAAATTCTTGCAGAACTTAAATCTTCATCAGAGCTGAGCTCACTGCACGAGTCATCTGAGGAATAATCCAAATAATTAGAAGAAATATCTGTATCTGTATCAGAATGTAGTTCATCATCTAACAAGAAAGTATTTTCGTCGTCTATTCCATCCATAATTTCCATAAAATTCACAAGCACGGCATACAGTAGAACAAAAATTTCACAGAAAAGTTCCCGCTTTCCCGCAACATAGAAAAACCCGGATGAAAAGCATTTCATTTACATGGACAAGCCACGCCATCTGTTGAAAAATAATAATACTAAATAGTCTCTTTCAATAATGAAAAATGCGGGCAAACCAGAAAAGGAAAGGAGAAAATATCGATGCCCGTACGCCGTACGGGCAAACCAGATGAGGCCAATTTCGGGTAGCACGTACACTGTACGGGCAAACTGCTTAAAGGGTTAAGTTGTTTAACTACCGTTTGGCTCATTTGCTTTTGTGTTCAAAAGTTAGAGCCCATACAAATAAGCCAAACAGTTGAACTGAATAATTTTGACTTGCAGATGCTAAAATAAAATAAAACAATAAAGCTCACCTATATTTAAATTGGTCATTTTAAAATCAGCATAAATCATGTTTTCAAAAAATTTTCAGGAATCAATAAAAATTCAAATTGGGATAAAATTAAAATAGCAAAAATTTTCAACATATATTTTTACAACATATTTAGCAATAATTTTTGTTCTTGATACAAGAAGTTTTGTTGAAATGTTTTCAAAATATTAAGTTCATTGACTTATGGCGTTTTTACAAGAAACAGAACAACAAAGTCATAAAATGCTTTTTTCTTCATCCCTAAATTTGAAAACATTTGAAAAATCTGTATTGTTGGTCTAAATGATCGTAATTATAGTATGTTACCCTTCATTTAAAAGGGCTTGAAATTACATTTTGTCCTATGCTGCCATGTTAAGAAAATATAAAATTTTGAATACATTTCAAAGTTTTACTCAAATTACAAGGAATTCTATCTAGTTCTAGATTTTTCATTAACATAGCCGAATATAAAGTTTTGTGAAAATCTGTTAATATTTGTGACAGCCATTGTGTATGCAAGAAATCAACCACAAATAGACAGGCGGACATCACTCTAAAAATAATCATAATGTGTTTAGGAGGCCCACACATATATTAGCATAAAGATCTCGAAATTGAAAATCTTTATGAAAACAATACTTTGTATGAGAAAGTAAAAATGACTATATTGGCCAAAAAATATAACATATCTGTTTATTTTGTAGTATTATAAAGATATTTATAAGAAATTTAAGGCATTTGTTTAAGACACATACTCATATTTGTCATCTGATTCCACCTTGTATTTTATTGGCACCCTCCACTTTATTCAGTTCAGTATTTCCTCATAAAAGTTTTGATGTTTATCTGGAATATTATACTTGACTTATTCTATATTATCAATCTTCTTTTTATTTATTGGTACTTTAAGTAAATAAAGTTTCTCTCTTTCCTTCAAAATTCCAAATTAATTTATTATCTTATATTTCTGTGATGTACCTCATGTTTACATTAATTTACTATCCACAGCTAGCAGTCCAATATTCTAAATTACCAGTAATTATCGGCAAAATGCTAAATTATTGCATTTGATTCATTCTAAATTGTTACACATCACAATAATTACACGTCCAGGCAGCATGTGTAATATGAATCTTACTATCCCACCTTCCAGGGCCTATTTGCAGTGCCCCCCCCCCTCCACACACACACACACACACACACAATCACTTTCTCAAAGTAGTGCTAAATTCTTGATAAGGTGTTGAAGGCCCAGACCACACGACCAACCCTAGGGCTTATGGCAACTTAATCTGTGGCCGGTTGAGATAAGGTGTGAATTTTGAGATCTTATACTGACATTGTGCTTCACATCAAATTATCAATGAATTTTTGTTCTTAAACCGACAATTGTGTTTTACATCAAATTACCAAGTCTTATTGACATCCACACATATACATACAGTAGAATTGGCTGACATGCTTTTGTTATGATTTTTGTGTTTTAAGTTTTGAGAAGCTGAAATTTTAGTTTAAATAATTTTAGGTTTTATCTTGAACATGTATTTAGAAGCCTTAAGCTAACCTATATATTATTTTCTTAATTTGATTTAGAAACTATACACTACTATTTATCCTTTAAATTTTATTTTTTTCTCTTTGTGGACAACACCAGGTGTTCCAAACTCGGATTTTCAGACCTGAGAGTGATCCAAACCCGAGATTTTTTATTCAATAAAGTTTAGCACAATGTTTAATGTCTATCTTTTACTAATATGGCTATTTGAAAATTTATACCTAATTATCAAAAGAAAATGTAAAATATCTCCATTAAAAGTGCAGCTCTACAAATGAGTTTTCTTCTCTCATGCTCCTTTTAATAAAAGTTTTATTAGGAACTTAGTGTAGTTATTTTTGTTGAACTTTTAAGTGAAAGGTTCTTCAGAACTTATTGGTATGATGTAATTCAAATTGAATAACTATTATGATCACAGGCCAAATCAAAGGTTAAAATGAGTAATACTCTTTATTGAGAAAAAAAAATTAATTTAGTAACTTGATTATTAGTCAATGACTTAAAAATTGAGAAAAGTAAAACTTAATTAAAATAATTAATGTAGTAATATAAACATAATTATAGTAACAATTTAAAGCTAAGAATAACTTTTAATTATTACTTATTTTATTTATTAAATTATATCTTTTATATTCCAAAAACTTCATAATACTTTCGGGTGTATGGCTTTCCATCAGAAGCATAAAACATGTAACAGTACAATGCAGCTATAAATACAATCCAACTCACAATTTTAAAATTTGCTTAATATCAAGTATCATCTGGCCATAAGTGAAAATTGAGTAAAAATTTATTTTCTTGGTGAGTCTATATTTTTATCTTTTCTCACTTTTTACTTATGGCCAGCCACATGGCACTTGATATTTTTCAAATTTTAAAACTAAGTTGGACTGTATTTAAACTGCATTGTACTTTTATATGTTTTACGCCTCTGATGAAAGGCCATATGCCCGAAAATGCTAAAACGATTTCTGCACTTTTGAAAAAAAAAATAAAATAAACATTTATTTTAAAAGTGTTAAATATTTAATTTCAAACCCATGTGTCATTTCTGTCATGGGAACCTAATGAATATGTATTAAAATTCTATTAATCATGTTAAACAGCTCTGTCATCCATTAGAAATCTAAACGGATATTTCCAAGAAAAAGTTTCTAAAAACTATAAAGTGAAAAAAAAAATTGGGGGGAACCTGAAAATTGATAAATAGCAGATATTTAGCCATATAGCTTATTTCATTTGTCTTTAAATAAAAGTGTAATGTATGGAAAATACATAAAGTTTGATATATGTAAACAGTCATCAGTTTTATTTGTTAAAGTAACAAATCTTTGTATAAAATGAAAACATACATTACATAAATATATTTATAATACAATAAAATTATGTACAAATTTGCAGGGCATTTCATAAAAATTTTCAAAGCACAGATTAATCTATTTGGTTCTGAATTTCCAAAGGCACCCGTTGTCATATTTGTGGCTACTGCATTTTACAAGAGAAGCTCAAACTCATTATCCGATGTATACACTCTGTCATTTTCATTCAGATGAACATCTGAAATAATTAATACATTGTCAAGTTTTCCTTAACACACAGCAAAGAACAAACAAGAATCTCATTTATCTGGTTCAAACAAAACTAAAAGTGATTCAGAAAATGTAATAATCATCTATAAATAGCATAATTAAAACAAACAACATCTATGTCAGTTACATTCTAGAGGCAAACACTGAAAATTATTTGGCACTTGTGCAATTTACAGACTTCCGTTTCAAACTTAAAAAATTGCTGCTATTTCGACACTTTATCTCGACCTGTAAATACCAGGTTGCTAAAAGAACATTATGAAACAAATTCAAGCAATAATAAAACATAAATTCATTAACTACATTAATTAATTAACTACACTTAATGCTTAAATTTATACAAAATTAGCTCATTTCAAAAATACTGTGCATTCATAAAAAAGGCTTAAAATTTAAAATAAAAAATTTACTCTTATTTCTGTTTACTTTTCAATCATTTAAATTGTAAAAATCATTATTTTCAATAGTTTTTAAAAGGGTTTATTTATTTTCGATAATTTAAATTTGAAAAACCTTTATATATTTTCAATAACTTAAATTTTAAAAATCCTTTATTTTTTGATAATTTAAATTTAGAAAATAGATTGTTTACTTTTCTTCAATAGCTTAAATTTCAAAATGTTTTTGCTTACTGATTAATTAAATTTGAAAAACCATTGTTAATCATTTAAATTTAAATTATGTTTACATAATGGTGAAATGGTAAATACATAAGAACTGCACATAATTTATAATGTAAAATACTAAAAATCCCATATATATCATAATTGGCTGTACAAATATTTGGGGGGATCAATAAACTGCACGAGTACCACATATTAAAATAAAAAATAAATAACTTGGTGCATTTTATCAATTGTAACAAAAGTTATTGCCAATTTTTCAGCTCCAAACTTGCTCATAAAAAAAAAAAGAAAATTAAAGAATTTTAGTCTGGATAATGTGCTGCCTCTTGCTGGTGAAATAATGGTATTCTAAAACTTGTTACTGCCAGAACACTTTTTACTTTAACACTTTAAGCACCAAGCCAAAATCAAGTATCTTAATTATAAAAGAAAAATGTCTACCAGTAGCCACATGGTGCTCAACAAGTTTTATGCTATTTGGTCATCTCAAAATCTGCTTTTTGTCGATGAGCAGAAAACACCACGAAACCATGCACCTTAGGTGAAGAGGTAAAAAGGTTTTTAAAAAGCAAGATAAATCAAGAAAAAATAGGAAACAAATAAAAAAAAAATGTAAAAAGTAAGAAAAGTACGAACCCTGCTATTGGTATACAATTACTTGTTCTTGAGATATTTTAATTTATAGTAACAGCAGACAATTTTTTTTTTATTAATGAATTCATGATTTTTTATTCCATTGTGGTATCTATGGTAACCAAGTTGTTATATTTTAAACATTGAAATCATTTGTTGGCAATTCTTTAAATAAAAAAATTGAAAAATAATGCTAATTAACTGATTTGTCTGAAAATGTTGAAAAAAAAAATGGCAACATACAGTGATCTGAGATGCAATATTGTTTCATATACCACCATTTTTATGTGTAAATTTAAAGCAGTTTTTGATATTCAGAACAGAAATTTTATTAAGCAAGTAGATGTCACATTTAGTAACCACTTGCCATTTCAACTGCTTGAAACATGAGCAGAAAAGGAAAATTACACTTACTACAGTCATCATCACTGACAATTTCTACACAGCTCAAAAGAGAAGGTTTTTCTTCCATTATTTCAAATAGGGCATCCTTTTCTGGTTCTAATAAGACCTAAAGAAAAGGAAATGTAGACATATATGTGTGTGTGTGTCTAAAACCTTACCTAGTACAGAGTTTTGAAATTTTAAGTCATAAATAAACATACTTGTTGGGCCTCTTTACACCATTCTTCAAAATCTTCTACACTTTTCAGATAAAAACACTATTAATAAAATATTTTTATTAGTATGCATAATAGTATACAAACAGATTAATCTGCAGCTAAAGTAATATAACTAAAATAACTTCATTAAAAGCAGCATACAATACAAAAGTAATAGTGTTGAACAGTTTCAAAAGCAAGAAATAGTCTTCTTTGTCAGGACACACACGAAGCACAATCTTTACTCTTGAGAGCTAGATCGACGACTGATGTAAGAACAGTAAACAAAGACTGATGCACAGAAATGGTGTTTGCCAACAGTGAGAGAATAAAAAAGAGGAAAAGAAATCAATGAGTAAGAAACAAGAGGTAGGACACAACAAATGAAAAGTAAAATACTAAAGAAAAAAGTGAACATCTAACAAAGAATTCAAGACACTTGTTTAGTGAGTAAAACTTATGAACATAAGAGGCTTATTAAATTAAAAAAAAACCCTCTCTTGGGTCTCTAATCATGTGCTTAATTTTCCAGAAGCTAAGATAATTTTTACTCCTAATTCTATTTTTGAAATATACATTCCTGAAAGTTTCTCAATAAAACTCCCTTATTAATGATAATTGTCCTCGCTTCTTTTCTGCTTGGAAATCTCTGATTTTTAACTTTTTGATTTTGTTTGCTTCCTTCTTTTTATATTAATAATTTTCATCCTTTTCCTGAAATTTTGTTTTTTTCCCGACATATTTGTGAACAATGTTAGTTACCTCTTAAAGTTTCCAAAAATATTTTCTGTTCTACAACCTTTTTTTTTTTTGTATTTGTTTAGAACCTTACTTTTGCTGCTGGTTTAATCAACTCATAACTTCCGAAACCGGTTAATTGCCTTTTTTAAATTTAATAGGGTTCTTATGTGAACAGTTTTAATCACTGAAATGCTTTGAATCCTTTGTTGGATATTCAGTTTCCAATTTGGTATTTTACCATTCATTTATTGTGTCCTACCTCTTGTTCCTTTCTCCTTGCTTTTTTTACCTCTTCTTTTCTTCTCTCACTATTGGAATCTCGAGCCATTGATTATGATCAGCATCAAATTAATCCTTGATTTTATTTGCTATCTGACAACTGGGACTGGTTATTCATGGTTGAAATAATTTTACTGCAGTAATACAAATTTACAGATAATATTTCAGTATGATTTGTATCTCAAATAACATTAGAATAGAAAATTCGTTAATTAAAAATAGTAAATATAAATTTCTTTCACTGATGAACATCTTTTATGCATTTCATATTACCATTAAAAAAATTGGCATGCGCTCCATGCCCATGGAGCCGAAATGATTTTGTGTGAATAACATTTTGTAAAATAAAACTCAACTTTTATAATATTGAAAAAAATAAATAAAATAATTCGATCCCAAATCTGATTTTATACACTTATAGAACTTTCAGAGAGCTACAAATTCTTGTTTATTGTTTATAGTTATCACTTTTAGTTTTTTGGATGCAAGCATTACAAACTTGGAAAGCATAACATTTTCATACTTCAACATGACAAAATGATTATTTGAAAACTAAAAGAGCTTTGTTTAAAAATAAATATAAATTTAGAACTTAAATTTCCTCATACATATTTTCCACGCTTACTATTTATAGTTTACTATATATTTTGAGTGAAAGTTAGGAAAGTGAAAAAAAACACTCACTCATAGAGCTACTTTTTAACATTTTTTTGAAAAAAAGTTTAAAATATTAAAATTTTTTATATTTATAATCTGGACCCTACTTCCGACAAAACAAGAAAAATTATTTACATTACATTTTTATCTATTAAGTTTCGGGGTATACGTGTCCAAAGTGTTTACATTTTATGTAATGACCCTTTTTTCTGCCAGAGAAACCCCAACTATAGATGTTATCAGGATGAGTACACTTTCCTTAAAAAAAAAGTCAAGGACTTTTAAGTACCATGCAATTACTTTTCAAGGACATCATTTCTTCTATATTATGAAGTTGTATACGTTTCTGGGAGTGAAAAAAAACCCAAACTAACATTATTGTTTAATGTTAATGTTAAAGCCATTGAGGAAATTTTGGAGAAAAAACAATGCTGTTTAGGAAAATTTCCAGAGAAAACAGAACTTCTCAGAAAAATCACAATGCTGTGAATTTGCAGAACGCTCTCAACCATGCCTTTTCCAAGCACTTTCAAGGACTTAACCAAGAAAATGAGAATTTTCAAGTACGTTCAAGGCCTTGAAAATGTCAATCTAAAATTCAAGTACTTTCCCAATTTTCAAGCACCCGTATGCACCCTGTATTATTTGCATAAAAAATTCAAGGCTGGTACTTTGGTTATAGAAAATCTGAAAATAGAATGTAAAAGTAAAACCATATGAAAAAGTAAATTTGTATTTATACCAAAGCTATAGATGGATCCAGCTGAGAGAATGCCATCCGGCTGGGATGACTGCAATGGTAGGTACTATCTTCAGGATCCTCTTTATGAAGCTGTGTTGTATGAGGATCCAAGTAAATCAATTCCTTGCCTAAATATAACAAACATTTTAAAATCATATTTAATTATTCTATTTATTACCTAAATTTAACAAAAGTCTTAACATCATATTTAGTTACTAGCTGTAAAGTCCGTCATATGATGCATGATTGAAATGCTTGCATATAGCAAATTTTCTCATAGTCATTGCAAGTATGAATACTGAAGAGCACATAAAAAATGCCAAACTGATCCATGGATGCTATTATATGCAAAGGGGGTGGGATTCTAGATTTGAGAACACTCTTTAGGTGACTTCCTGTGAGTATGTGGTGTATAAAGTAATATAAAAGATTTCCTGTCATCTGTCTGCCTGCAACACTCTTGCTCCTAAAATCTCCAAACACATGCAGACCACATATCTCTCCTGAACAATATGATTAATTATTGTGACTTTAATAAAATATAATAACTGCATGACTCTCTAACAAAAGGCAATTACATTTCAACCCCACCCTCTCATAACAAATTGCTTACTACCTGTAAGTAAATTGTAACTTATAAGTAATTTCCCCCATAACTAATTACTTTTCAAACCTCCCTTAATAAATAAAATTGCTGCTTGTGAGAATATAACAATCCAATACTTTCTTAAAGAAAGCAGGCATTTAAAATCGGGCAACTACAATTGTTTAGAGGGTGTTCTTAGCCCTCTTCTTCAGGCAGGCAAAAAAACAGTGTCATCTCTTAACATCTACTAAGAAAAAACTGCTAGGTGGCAGGCAAACAATCGAGTAGATAGATATAAAAGACCCAAAGCAGGAATTCATAGTGTGGGTAACAGGCATTGAAATCGAAACACTGAACATAAACATATCAACACAAGGTGATAAGATGACCTAGCTCACACATTATATGACAAGCAAAAAAATGGAACCGGTCATATTGATATAAGATTCAAAATAAAACAGAGAGAAAAGTTTTAGTAGAGGATTTTAATTTTTTCTCTCTTGGTTTTTTTTTTTTTAATATCATATCAATGCAGACTGTTATATTTTTTTACACTTGAAATAAATAATGTGTGGACTAAGCCACCTTATCAGCCTGTTGATATGTTTATTGTTGGGGTCTTATTTTAATGTCTAATACCTCCGATTCAATTTTTCACTTTGGTGTTCCATATATATGCATTTGATTGTTTGCCTTTTATATTAATGACTAGCCGCCTTTGGCGACCAGCCTGTTCGCTACCCTTGAAAATTCTGACCGTGGCAAACTCGTTGGCGCGACCTACCAGAAAGGTGTAAGGTAACTGCTTGGAAGGCCAGGAAGTGCCACCCAATTTAGACCGGAACCCAATGGGGGAGGCATCCAAAGAGACCGTACCCTCCTTCCCCTACCACAAACCTCTCGGAAGGACTTGCAGTCCCACATGTTTAACGTGATCGTACTCCGCGTGAACACGGCTGCAGTTTTGGCAATGGCGGGAATCGAACCCGGGCCTACCGAGTGAAATTCCCGCGCGCTAACCACTGGGCTACCGTGCCATCCGCGACAATCTCCATAACTTTATTTTTATTCGGCCAATTTAGACTGAAACCCAGTGGGGGAGGCATCCACATGGACCGAACCCCCCTTCCCCTACCACCAACCTCTCGGAAGGACTTACCGACCCACATGTTTAACGTCATCGTACTCCGCGTGAACATGGCGGCAATTTTGGTAATCGAACCCGGGCCTACCAAGTGCAAATCCCGCGCACTAACCACTGGGGTACTTCACCCTCCGCGATATTGGAAGAAGCATCCACAGGGACCGTACCCTTCTGTCTTATTTTAATGTCTAATACCTCCGATTCAATTTTTCACTTTGGTGTTCCATATATATGCATTTGATTGTTTGCCTTTTATATTAATGATTGTTAATAGTTATTTCTTGGCCATAGGAAGAGGGCTAAAACAAACCATCAAAATAATTGTAGACACCTAATTTTCCTATGCCTACTTTCTTTAGGAAGTGTTAGAAAGTTATACTCGCTTAACAAAATGCATATTCTATACAACCCCCCACCCCAAACTTACTTATACTATGAACAGTGAAACTTGCTTTATTTTTAATTCAGAATGTTAAATTAATTTCTAAATCAACAGGTATTATTAGAAATAAGATACTGAACTGTTTCTAACCAACATTTCCCAAAAGTTGGTAGTATTTTACAAAATTTTTGTCCTATCAAGTGTAACAAACGGAGAGATATTTGCTTTTCTTATTGGTATAAAACTACTTTAAAAATAGTTAAGTCTTTATTCTAAAAGATGATCATATTTACATGCCATAAGCGATTTTGAGTATAAAGCATCCTTCATCAGAGACATACGATAGAAAAAAGATACATTGGGCTTTTTAAACCCAGCCAAACCGTGAACGAAATTTGTATATCACTAATGCCCAAATGGCAGAAGAAAAAAATCTGACTTGGGCAGCACATGACTTTCCCTGCAGACTTATATTCGCGGTCTCTTTATTTTAATTCACTTTTAATTCAATTTTCGTTAAGAAAAAACTAAAATATCTCGAGAACGGCTAGTCCTAGTGTAATGGGGTGGGTCTTATTCTTTTCTTCGTTAAAAATTACGCATAAATCAAGCATTTAATGGATATATTTGAGTATACGTAGTTTTTTATTTTAGATTTTGAAGATTTTTGCAGGCCACTGCAAAAAAAGGCAGGTTTTTTTTTTCAAATAGCACTAAAATCTAATCAGCACTAGGGCAAACCACAAGCAACTTAACTAACGAATTTTTTGAAATTCGGTCCATTAGTTTTTCAGCTAGAGTGGATACAGGCTTTTGCGGGCCATTTCGCAAAAAAAGGAGGGTTCTTTTATCCCGAATCGAACCCAAAACTTATTAGCACCAAATTCGCCCACAAGTGACTTACCTACCAAATTTTATGAAATTCGGTCAATTAGTTTTTTAGTTAGAGTGGATACAAAATCTGCACAGACAGACACACACACACACACAGACGTCACGCTAAAAATAGTTTTTTCATATTCTAACGGTCTCGAAATGTGTAGATCCGTTGAAAACTCGAGTTGTGATTTTCGAGATGATTCCAATACTTTCCCTATACATTACCATGTATTGCAGGGAAAGTAAAATAGAGTGAAGTGTTGGGGCAGCGAATAGCACTACTTAAGACATTATTGATGAATGGTCGAGGGGGGTTAGTTCATCACCATCATGAAAAAGACAAAATACAACACAATATTAAAAAAATGCAGCTTATGCTCAAAACAGAATGAAGGAAATTAACTACATAAATTTTATGCAATAGCAATTTAAAATACAATTACTTACCAACATAGCCCATGAAATACGATGCATGATTTGTTTTTCCCCCAATAATTCCCAAGGTTTGCTTCATTGTAAACACAGCCTAGAAATGATAGAAGTAATTTAAACCAACAAAATAATAAAAGTTTAAAAAAAGATAGGTTTTTTTTTTTTTTTTTTTTTTTTTTTGTAAAATTAATTAAATATGGTGCTACATGAAAACATATCACTGTGCTAAAATGGTAGGTTCTAAAAAGTTAGTATCAATACAATGAATATGCCTTGAAATAATACATTAACACTTTGATTACAACTCTTGGATGTAATAATAGTACTTGGATTAATAATAATACAGAAATATTTTTATGGAAAGAAAGATTAACATTAGAGAAATATAATATAGACAACATATGACTTTCCTTGCAGACTCTAATATTTTCTGTTTGTTATTTATATCCATTAAAATGGTATATTCATTTTATGGCATGAAATAGAATATAAAATACTTATTTACATTTAGATTTAATTTGCAATTCATAATTTCATTTTTTAACTAGAAGTGACAGCATATTTTTAAATGATGCCAACTTGCCACTGCTATATCCTAAGTACAACAGGAAATGTTACAATCATGCTCCCATTGTACCTAATGGCATCTATAGACTCGTTTTGCACTTATTATGTGCTCATCAGCAAGTAATAACTGATACCTGGAATGGCATCAAGAAAGCTTGTTATACACCACAATTTTGTGAACATCTATAGAGACTGATAAGATCAATTCTACAATGTAGCCAGCTTTAAATTTCTTCAAAATTGAGTTTAGGCTATACAAAGCTGCAATGGTGAAGTTCAAACTCACAGAACACAAGTAACTACATAGTTAGCTTCAAATTTGAGCTCAGATTACATGAAGCTGTACTGCAATGACCAAGTTCATACTTACAGAACCAGTCTGTATGGGGCATTTCCAATGGAGTGCAATTCAATCTTTGGGAATGCTCCCTATAAACAGGTTCTGTGAGTAGGGAATGTTATGTTAGTGTTGTTGTAAATGTTACAAAACATACCTACCATCTTCACAGATAAAATATCTTAAGATTCTGAGAAAAATAGCACAATTTCAATAAAAAAAATACAAAATAGTATATGTGTATAGTTGATGAAATATATAAAAATAGAATACAAATTCTTATTACTTCCTTAACAAAAAACAGGCATAAAAAAAATTAAAATTGACTATAGTTTTTGAAAGACATGAGCTCTTATCATCGGGTTGAAAGCAATGTATACTAATCTAAGTATCAAATATACTTGTGGTGAAACAGGCAAAGAAACAACAAGCAAGAACATCCAAAGAGCTGTATTGGCCATTGAAATCCAGAAGGTGGCTCTAAATATTTTAACACAAACCCAAAACAAACAAAATCAGCCCTCATCCCATGACCACACATACCGCTATATAAAGGAATAGAGTCAAATTGATGCAAGACTTAAAATAAACTAAAAGAGAAGTATTAATAAGGATTGTAAAATCGTTAAATTACTGGCAAAAAATAAGAAAATAATGAAAAATCAAGAGGGAAGAAGGAGAAATCTTTATAAAGCAAGAAATGTAGCAAAATATGGAAAAAATTAAATAAGAGTAAAATATGATGAAAGCATAAGAAGCATAAAAACAGGTGGAATTATACAAAAACTGCAATAATATATGATATATAACAAAATGAAGAGAATAAGCTGTTTCGGGAGCTAAATGAGTTAATTTCGTCAAAACACATGTTTAAATTACTCTTACAAATACTTATGATCTGATGATAAGGGCTCATAAGTCCTTGAAATAATAACCTGTAGACCATAGTTCTGCAAACAGTGTCATTCATCAGCACAGGGCAGGCAATGAGATGATCAGATAACTGATCATCTCATCGTCTGCCCTGTGGTAACAAATAGCAATGACTGCAAAACTCATTATAAGTGGGAGATGATCCATTGAGCACTTTCTTGTTATTTTACAATATCCTGTTATAGGGCAGAAGTTGTTTTCCTGTTATAATTGTAATCACCTAATTTTCTTATACCTACATTCTATTAAAAAAGCAATAAGAATTTGTATTCCTGCAAGCTGCAGTTATATTCAATGTATATAAAAATAGAAACACAATTATATAAATGTATGTAATACACAATATAATTTAAGACTTCAATAATACGTAACAATTATATCAATTAATGATTAAAGCAATTATATTCATTAATGATAAATATATATACATATTATATACATACTAAAAATTCTTAAACGACTGATTAAAAATTAATAATAAGTAATCAATTATAATGGATTACAATTATGATTAATTCATAGTCTGGTCATAACAGAAGAGTTGAGAAATAATGCAGTACATCATAAAATGAAATGATTGGAAAAAAGATATAAATTTTTCAATTTAAAGCAATTAATTTCAATATCCCTAATTAAAAGTCAAGTACATAACACACTTCATAAATTTCCTATACCAATCACCGGTTAAACAAATCAAACATATCAACTAATATGATTCTTACGTGACCATCCATTTTCTTTCTAAATTACTTGTAAATATACATTGTTCATTTTTATTCTATCATATTACAGTTTATAGAAAATACTATCATCATAAATTTTATGTTTGACAGAAATACGTGTTTTGAAACCCCCCTAAACATGTTTTAAACACTTTGGGAATTTGGGGTGCATGTGATTTATCTCTGTGTGCATGTGAAAGGAAAAAGAATAAATGATTCAAAAATAAATGAACATAGTCATGTAATTTGTAACAAATTAAATTATATATACAGTCAGAAAGATTGTGTTTGAATGAATGAATGATATGAAGGCGGGTGGCTCCAGGAGAGCCCAGTACATCGACCAGAGGTCTATTGTACTACCCCAATAAAGAAGATCTCTACAAGAAGAGACCAGTAGCCGAAGCAAAGATGAGCAGGCACTTGACAGGAATGTCATTTAGCGCTTAGGGTTCGATCACATGCCGACCTATGTGTTTGAATCTGTGGGCAGAGAAAGCCTCACATTCACAAAGAATGTGAGCAACAGTTTCTTCACTATAATTGCAGCCTCTGCAGAGCAAATCTTTTGTGACACCCATAAGATTTAGGTGTCTTTTAAGGGTGCAGTGCCCAGTAAGGAGTCCAACAGCCCTTCTGATGCCAGTTCTACTGAGTTTCAATAATTCCTTCTGACGTATACTAGGGCAGTTGCAGTTGAGAATTTTCGCCTGCCTTTGACCCTTAATATTACACCAGTTCTTGCACTGAAGCTTTCTGAAGATGTCATAAACATTTCTTCTGGTAAGTTCATTGGGAACAACACAGAGTCGGCTCAGGACCAACAAAAGGAATACAAGAACCTTTTCTAGCCAATTCATCAGCCAATTTGTTTCCTGGAATGCCCGAATGTCCAGGCACCCAGTAAAGGATGACTCTGTTATTGCTAGCAATTTTACAAAGTGCGTTATAACACTTCCATACGAGGGAATGAATGAATGAATGATATGAAGGTGGGTGGCTCCAGAAGAGCCTAGCACATCGACCAGAGGTCTATTGTACTACCCCAAAAAGTGAAGGTCTCTAAGAGAAGAGACCAGTAGCCGATGCAAACATAAGCAGGCACTTGACAGGAATGTCGTTCAGCTCCCAGGGTTCAATCACATGACGACCAATGTGTTCGAATCTGTGAGCAGAGTAGGCCTCACATTCACACAGAATGTGAGCTGCAGTTTCTTCGCTGTAATTGCAGCCTCTGCAAAGCGAATCCTTGGAGACACCCATAATATTAAGATGTCTCTTGAGAGTGCAGTGCCCAGTAAGGAGCCCAACAGCTCTCCTGATGCCAGTTCTACTGAGTCTAAAGAGTTCCTTTTGACGTGCACTAGGGCAATTACAATTGAGAATTTTCGCTTGCCTTTGCCCTTTAGTGTCACGCCAGTTCTTGCATTGAAGCTTCCTGAAGATGTCAAAGACAATTCTTCTGATAAGATCATTGGGAATACCCAAGGCTGGCTCAGGGCCCACAAAAGGAGTATTAGAGCCTTTCCTAGCAAGTTCATCTGCCAATTCATTGCCAGGAATGCCCGAATGACCAGGCACCCAGTACAGAATGACACTATTATTACTAGCAATTTTACAGAGAGCTTTATAGCATTCCCAGACAAGGGAAGACGTCACAGTGAATTTCCCCAGAGCCATAAGAGCAGCCTGACTGTCAGAACAAATGAAAATCTGGCTATTCTCGTACTTTCTGTCATAGCAAATTCTACAACACATAAGAATGGCAAATACTTCAGCCTGAAAGACAGTAGCAAAATTGCCAAGCGGATAAGATAGCTTAGTGCCATCATCAGGGCAGCAGACTCCCGCACCAGTACTAGTGCCAATCTTCGAGCCATCAGTATACCATACAAAACAGTTATGTTTATTGTAGGTTGGAGTCCTCTTCCAATCATCCCGCGAGGGGACAAGAATTTCATAAGGCTTATCAAACGTAAATTTGACGTTCCATACGAGGGAAGACATCATAGTAGACTTCCCTAGGGCCATAAGAGCAGCTTGACTATCAGAACAAATAAGTATTTGGTTGCTCCTATAATTTCTGTCATAGCAAATTTTACAACACATGAGAATGGCAAAAACCTCAGTCTGAAAGACAGTAGCATAACTCCCGAGAGGATAAGACAGTTTTGTACCATCATCTGGACAGCACACACCAGCACCAGTACTAGTGCCTATCTTTGAACCATCCGTATACCAAACAATACAATTTTGTTTATTGTTAGGTAAGAGTTCTCTTCCAGTTATCCCGTGAAGGGACCTGAATTTCATAAGACTTATCAAACGTATATTTGACATGAATGCCATTAGATGGCATATGGAAATAAGGATGATTTACAACATTACTGTTTAGACCACTCCAAGATAAATATTTTGAGTAGTCCTTACAATGTTTCATATATTTAAGTCTGTTCATGCAGATGAGAGCCTCAGCTTCAATATGCATGTAAAGGGGGTGCAATCCAAGTAGAAGTCCAAGGGCTGCAGTGGGAGTGGTTTTCATGCAACCAGAGATTGTAATACACACCATTCTTTGAAGCTTAATTAGTTCTAATTCAGCAGTTTCACATCTGATTCTAGACCACCAAATAATGGAGCAATAGGAAATGATGGGACAGATTACCATAGAGTAAATCCAATGGATAGCCTTAGGATTCAAGCCCCAGGTTTTCCCAATAGCATTCCTACAAGCCCAGAATATTCTTCTAGCTTTAGTTATGCAGTATTCCAAGTGTCTCTTCCAATTGAGTCCCTTGTCAAAATAGATTCCTAAGAATTTAACCTCCTTGGAGCAAGTGAGCTTCTGACCAAAGAAGTGAATACCTCTAAGATTAAGAATATGTTTTTTAGTAAACGCAACCATAGCAGTTTTCTGTGGGTTAACAGAGAGACCAACATTTTTGCACCATGTCTCAACACTCCTAAGAGCAGTGGACATCATGTCAGAGACAGTATTGCCAAATTTGCCCCTGGCAATGATTACAACATCGTCAGCATATCTAACACAGGATACACCAGAACCAATGATGCTCTCCAAAAGAGAGTCAACAACTAAGCAAGAATTGGTGAAAGTACACCTCCCTATGGACAGCCTGCCAGAGCATGCACCGTCATACTATCACCAAGAAAAGATGCACAGATATACCTATTAGATAACAGGTTCTTGATCCAACAAGAGATCGTCATATCAATACCTTTCCTATCAAGAGAATGTAGGATGGTGTCAATGGGCATTTTATCAAAAGCTCCTTCAATGTCAAGAAAAGTGGCAAGAGCGATTTCCTTAGCATTTAAGTTTCTCTCCAGGATAAAGAAGAGACTATAGTGGGCAGTATCCATAGATTTACCCAGTTAATAGGCATGCTGAGAGTTAGACAGAGGCATAGAAGCCAGAATCACTTCCCTAATATACCTGTCAATAAGTTTTTCAATAGTCTTTAAAAGAAAAGATGCAAGGCTAGGCCTGAAGGATTTAGTCTCATAATAATTGTCTTTGCCAATCTTTGAAATAAAGATTACCTTTGTATGCCTCCAGGCGGATGGTACATGACCAATGGCAATACAGGCTCTGTATATTCTACAGAGAATGGAAGCCAGCACCTCAATTCCCTTATGAAGAAGAATTGGAATGATGCCATAAGTCCCCGGAGTTTTGTACGGTTTATGAGAGTTAATTACCCATTTAACCCTATCCAAAGTGACCACACTCCTAGCAATGCTCCACCTACTGCTATCACATGTGGAAGTGAAGCAAGCATCAGGTATGTAGCTGTGGTCATTTGAATCAGAAACCGGAAAATGAACCCTGAACATTTCAGCCAGGATCTCTTCTCTAGTTCCAGAAAAACCACCATTTGGCAGCCTGACAGTATTCAGGTTACAATTCCTGTCTTTTGACATCAACTTGACAAGTTTCGCGGTAGCAGAAACGTCTTTAATACCTTCGCAATAAGTTCTACAGGAGTTTTTCTTGGAGTCTCTAACATCTTTGTTATAAGAAGTGAGAGCAGATTTATAAACCTGCCATTCACCACTCTTTTTGGCTCTATTAAAGAGCTTCCTACACTTGCCCCTAAGACAGCTGAGCTCATTCGACCACCAAGGAACAATCCTTGGAGAGTCAGCTTTAGTGGCCTTACAGTTTTTGTAATAAAGATGGTGTTTAAAACAAGCACTAATTTTTAAATTGGCATAATTAAAACAGATGTTATTTAAAATTACACCAGAATATGAACAAATTCTCAGAAACCAAAGAACACTTTAAGAGGATTGTCTTCTCAAACCCAAAAAGAAAATAGCTTACCAGCACTCCATGCGGTAGAGGAAAAAATACATGTCCAAAATGTGCTTTCCCCTGCGTAGAAGTATGATTGACGTCACCCACCCTTTGAAGCAATACAAAGAGGCATTCTTAGCAGTTTCACCGACTGAGTGCCCTCCAGCACAGACTAACTAATTGTACCCTCCAGGCACACCTATTCTTGAAAACACAATCCCAAATGTTGAAGACATTCAGTCTATGCGAGTCACTTTAAGAAAAAATATTCGAATGGTCAGTTGCATTGGGGGAAAAAAATGAACCAGTTGTAGAAATCAAAACAGAATTTACTGTTGCTTATGCCAGAAAAAGGTGTTTAAGTCAATATTGAAAACTGTAATTAAACGTTTTTTAATACATTTTTATTTAACTTCGATCAGAGTATACAGGGTGTTTCAGTTTTTTTACATACTTTTATTTGACTTCGATTAGAGTATACAGGGTGTTTCAAACAGATTATATGATTCAATACATCATTGCAGGTAGTGTATCTTTTAGGTATACCTCTGAGGGGGAGAGGAGAGTCATATTTTTATGGGATAATTTGAATATTTCCTAAAACTTTCGAAGCAATTTGTGAATTTTAAATTTGCTTAAAAAAATGTTTGAAAAATTAGGTCCCATGGGGTTCAATGTTTTTCATTTTGTCAACTCTGGTTCAATTTAGAACTAATTGGGTGATATTATTCATTTATATTCCTATAGGTCCCACAGACTGTCTGAACAACATACTAAAATTTCATTTTGATAAAGTCATTTTTAAAGCAGTTATCGTGTGAATGGACAGACAGGTAGAATGAACAAAGTCATAAACACTTTTCAACTATGCTGTAAAGTGTTAAAAATGAAAAACTTCTTTTACCAATAGAAACAAAATTTTAAAAATTAAATGCTAATTATAAAGTTTTCACAGATTTTTCTGATTTTTTAGCATAATACTTATAATGAAAATTAATGGCACATTTACAAAAGCTAATTGATATCTCTAAAATTAAAAAAATTAGAATGTCAGAAGATCAGTACCTGTCTCCAGGTGTCCCAACAGATGTCTCATTTATCAATCTCTGTTCAATTCTCTTGAGTTCAAAAAGTTATCTACTTAATATATTTGATTTTAAAATGGCAAAATTTCAACCAAAATTCAACTTTTCAATTCACGACTTTTAATTTCAAATAGTAAAAGAATTTGATAAGATGCCTCATCCCAGGAGTTCAGTTATCTTTGTACAAAATTTTTGTGACTGCCCAGAGCTTCGATTTTCTACTTCATGCAACACAGACAGACATATTCTTTTATTACGCAAGATTTAAGATTTTGATATTATACATACAGAAGGGAGCACAATGACTAACAAAAAATTATACAGACAAAGACAGTTAGGTTTTTTATCATACAAGAGCATTAAAAAAAGCCTGTATAAACTCAAACTGGCTTTGATGTATGCAATTAATCTGTTTAATTGACCTGTTGCCAAATGAAATTTTTTTTACATTAAGAAATTAAAATAACTTGCAAACAAAAGTTCAAATATACAACTTTACTACTCTGGTATTAAAATAATTTTCTGTCTAATGGTACAATATGGTCAATATGACAAAGATGGTAGTGAATATATAAAAATATGACAAATGAAATTGGTTTATAAAACTCATTCAGAACAAACATGCATTAGCATTTTTTATACCGTTTGAATCATTGATGCAAATGGGCCAGAAAAATGTATAAAGTAAGAACATATAAGAAAATCAAAGTGATTTTTACATACAGATATTTATTTCCTCAATTTAACAATATGGGTACTCACCTTTAATTTGTCAAAATACACAGGAATTATTTCAGATAATCCTAATCTAAGTGGTATAGCTAGTAAAACAGGACAACAATGTTCAAGACTGCTAGATGAATTATTTAAGGAACTACATGGCGACTGACTTTCTTTTATCTTATTAAACAATTTTCCTGGAAAAGAAGGCAATGTCAATGAACAATTATTCTACTTCGCACATAGTTGATAGATGCATGAAATAAATTACACTCACGTATTTCACTTTTGACAACCATGTTATCCATGGCAACATGTATAACAATATTGTTATCATCATCTTCCTCAGCAAGCTTCCTACAATGAAATACAGAAATAGCTCTTGCATTTTAAGAAAAAAAAATAGTCAGAGGTGAAATATGTTGAAAAAAATTTGTATGACATTTTTTTAAAACTGCTACACAATATTTAATTTATTTTTTATTAGACACTTTCATTGTTTTTGCATAGCATTTTAGAAATTTCCCATTTTCCATATTTTTTCCAATATCGAACATAGTAAAAAATTTTAATAGAAAACAAATGTATCTGGATTTATAGCTTTTCAGCCCAAATTTTTAATTATACTCAAAATCAGTCTGTCTTAAATCGAGTTTTATAGTCACGATTTTTTTGCTTGGTAGTTTTGCAAAAGAAAACTAAATTTAGGGGATCTGATAACAATGCTATTTTTGGTGTTGAATAACATAATTTTATCAGATCAAATTTGCAACTTACAGATAGTTTAGTATTTAATAAAATCAATCTCTCTTAAATTGTGTTTCATAGTCATTAATATTTTCTCAGGATTTTGGTAATGAACAGTGGCATAACTGTATTAAGTGTGGTTAAGTACGGTTAAAAGAAGACAAACTAAAGAAAATACCAAAAATAAAAAACTGTTTCACTTATAAAAATGGCCTCCAAAAATAAAAGCATTTTTAATGCTTTTATTTTGAGAGGCCCAAACTAAAATTTTGATATAACTGCAAACGGACATTTCGATAATATTATTGAATTAAAATACATAATAATATTATTGCTAAGAAACCAATTATAAAAATATAACTCCCTTTCACTATACACTGGACAATAAGAATTTAAATTATGGCTAACACATGTGAACCCAACCTCAAAAATGCAGATAAAAACATCCCCTTCCTATTCCATAATTCCACTTAAATCCTGTGGCTGAAAAAATAAACAAAGTAATAAACAGATAAAGGCCATTTTAAACTTGTGTGCACTTTTAAAAAGCAACCATACAGATTTATTTATATTAGAGTTTCCCCCCATACTCACCCACCCATCGAAATAAACAAAACCTAAAATGCCACTTTTCTGAAGGTTAACATCCCTAACATGTAGCTTTTGTGATTTTTACTGCAAAGTAATGCCATCTAGTACCATTTAAAAATTCCAATAAAATGTCACCTATATGAACACTTTTTTACTATAATTAACTATTACAAAAATTATGAAACACTTCAAATGAATTTATAGGAGGTTTGAAGTACTTACTTTAATACTTGAACAACTGTATTAGGACCAAACCAATGCCCAATTTGCTTTTCTAACGTACATCCTTTGGCAGCTATATTTTGAAAGTAAATTTAAAACTAATAATGAAATACAAAAAAAGATACACATTTAAAAATTACACATTTTTAGAACAATTTTAGTGAATCTTATTTAGCATAGCAAACCACATGCCTGTAAATTTGACAGTAAGATATCAAAATGTTTATATATTACAATAAAATTATTTTAAATTTTTAAATCAAAATATATTTATTAGTAAACCATACAAATCCACCCCACATACATGCTTAAATATTGTTTAAAATTGCTTAAATATTATTAAAAAAATTATAGATATTACAATACAAATGAAAAATTTGAATTAGCATAAACAACAAACACACAACTATAATAACAGGACTTTATTTCACTTCTTATAAGACATACAAAATTTAAAAAGGCCAGAGTGCTTTCGAGCGTAAATACGCTCTTTTTATCAGTGGCTTCATGGAAATAGAAATGATCGTTCATATATAGACCAGAAAAGGTGACAAATTTACATAAATACAATTATCAATAAACATGCGTTTAGCTAAGGAGAATCCAAAAATACAAAACATTTTGCACAAATTCAAAAAATTGAGCATAAATCACGAAAAGTACAGTAAAATATCCTTACAATTTTACTACACAAATTTCAAATTTAAAAAAAAAAAATTTTTTTTTTTAAATAGGGGGCAGTCAGGCCCAATTCCCGAGAGGATGACGTCAAAGATAACTATGAAGAGACTTGAATTGCATGGAGTCGAGAATGAGTCGCCAAACATAACTTAAAATCTGAACGGGGTCAAAATTACAACTCGACTCGTGGTAAATATAAATAAAGAGGGATTCAAAAAGGAGAATATTACAAGGGTTATTACAATGCATAAGAAGGAAAGTTCTTTCAAAAATAGGCTGAAAATTTTCTTTAACAACAAAATGAGCAAGGGCCGTAGAAAGTTTACCACCTTTGACATCCCTAGCATGTTCTGCCAAACGGATACCAATAGTACGTTTTGTACTGCCAATATAAAATTTAAAGTTACCATCGATGGACAACAGGGGAACCACATACACCCCAGCAAAGCTTTTAAAGTCATCCTTATCACCCAACTTATCAGACCGAATCCGGTTAAATAAAGAAGAAACAGAGTGAGCAGGCCTGAAACCAAACTCAGAGCAAAACTGAATAAAGGGGCGGAAAATCCTAGGATGGTACGAGAAACTAGATTTATAATTCAAATGTTCTTTTAAAGAAATAAGTTTAGTATCAATGAGAGAAAATTTACGGCGAACAAGGGAAAAACCTTATGTATAAATTCAAAGGAATAGGCAGCCTCATGGCCAAGATTGAAAATAAAATCAATTTCATCACTTAAAGAAGAAACAGCAGAACAAATGTTAAACGCACGATTAAAATAAGCGTTAAAAGAAGCTTTTTTAAAGGAAAAAGGATGGTAAGAATTAGCAGGAATACAGAATTAGTGAAAGACGGTTTATGGTAAACAGAAGTGTGAAAACCAACAGCAGAATGGATAACCAGAACATCAAGAAAAGGCAAGGAACAATTATTTTCGTGCTCAATGGTAAAATTAATCGAAGGGTAAAAATCATTAACCTTGGACAAAAGAAGAAGGAGATTATTTAAATCACTATCTCATATAATAAAAACATCATCAACAAACCGGCACCAAAGAGAGGAGGGGACGGGCAAAAGAGGCAAAATTTCATTCTCGAGCTCCTGAAAAACCGCCAGATAATGGGCTACCCACAGGAGCACCACAAGTTTATATTTAACCACAAGTTTATATTTAATCAATAATATTTAATCACAAAATCCAAAATAATTGGTCTCTGCAACAATGTTCAAAGCAGAAGTGATTGAGTCGATAGTAGGGGTTTTAAAATTATGATTTTGCAATTTTTTAACAATAATTCTAATAGCAATGTCAACGGGAATGCTGGGAAATAAAGAAACAACATCAAAACTATGAAGGGTACTATTAGGATTACATTTAATTTTAAATAAAACATTAATAAAATTTTCAGTGGAACTATGAAGAGACTTGACGTCAAAGATAACTATGAAGAGACTTGAATAGCATGGAGTCGAGAATGAGTCGCCAAGCATAACTTAAAATCTGAACGGGGTCAAAATTACAAATCACTAAATTCAAATCACTAAAGTCACTAAAATTCAAATCACTAGTTTTGCGATCCTAGCATTAAACATATTGATTGGAAATTTTATAACCTGGTTACATTCCATCTCGTCAATACACTTCTGCATTGAATGCACAGAATCAGAGTTATTAGTTGCTTAGTCTTGTCAGCAGATAAAATGACAATATCAGGATTAGATCTCTTTCTTATTATACAGTTTCTTTTTCTCCGTTTCTTATACTTTACTAATAAATCTGATTATGTGTATTCAATGCAGAAGTGTATTGACGAGATGGGATGTAACCAGGTTAAAAAAAAAAAAAATAAAATAAATAAATAAATAAATAAATAAATAACATTTTAAAAAAAATATTCCGATCAATATGATTAATGCTAGGATCGCAAAACTTAAAACAGTTAATGATCTTCCCCCCATTGTTAAATATGCAATTTTTCGTACTTCTCATCAACTCCCTAAGATTTTTGGTCAAATAAAACTTCATAAACCTAATCATCCCATGCATCCTATTGTTTCTAAATGCAGTGGACCTACTTACTTTTTAGAGAAATCCCTTGCCTTTTTCTTAAAACCCTTTTTTAATAACCATAGGTTTTCTATTAGTTCCACTGAAAATTTTATTAATGTTTTATTTAAAACTAAATTTAATCCTAATAGTACCCTTCATAGTTTTGATGTTGTTTCTTTACTTCCCAGCATTCCCATTGGCATTGCTATTAGAATTATTGTTAAAAAATTGCAAAA
Organism: Amaurobius ferox; assembly: GCA_951213105.1. Taxonomy (NCBI): domain Eukaryota; kingdom Metazoa; phylum Arthropoda; class Arachnida; order Araneae; family Amaurobiidae; genus Amaurobius; species Amaurobius ferox. The sequence continues at coordinate 14,613,229 of OX578136.1, forward strand.
TCATAATTTTAAAACCCCTACTATTGACGCAATCACTTCTGCTTTGAACATTGTTGCGGAGACCAATTATTTTGGATTTTGTGATAATATTTATTTACAAACTTGTGGTGCCCCTATGGGTAGCCTATTATCTGGTATTTTGGCGGAGATGGTTTTGCAGGAGCTCGAGAATGAAATTTTGCCTTTTTTGACCATCCCCCCTCCACATCTCTTTGGTGCCGGTTTGTTGATGATGTTTTTATTATTTGGAATAGTGATTTAAATGATCTCCTTCTTCTTTTGTCCAAGGTTAATGATTTTTACCCTTCGATTAATTTTACCGTTGAGCACGAAAATAATTGTTCCTTGCCTTTTCTTGATGTTCTGGTTACCCGTTCTGCTGTTGGTTTTCACACTTCTGCTTACCGTAAACAGTCTATTACTAATTCTGTATTCCTGCTAATTCTTGCCATCCTTTTACCTTTAAAAAAGCTTCTTTTAACTCTTATTTTAATCGCACGTTTAACGCTTGTTTTTCTGTTCTTCTTTAAGTGGCGAAATTGATTTTATTTTCAATCTTGGCCATGAGGCTGCCCATTCCTTTGAATTTATACATAAGGTTTTTTCTCATGTTCGCCATAAATTTTCTTTCATTGATACTAAACTTATTTCTTTAAAAGAACGTTTGAATCATAAATCTAGTTTCCCGTACCATCCTAGGATTTTCCGCCCCTTTATTCAGTTTTGCTCTGAGTTTGGTTTCAGGCCTGCTCACTCTAACGTTTCTTCTTTATTTAACCGGATTCGGGCTGATAAGCTGGGTGATAAGGATGACTTTAAAAGCTTTGCTGGGGTGTATGTGGTTCCCCTGTTGTCCATCGATGGTAACTTTAAATGTTATATTGGCAGTACAAAACGTACTATTGGTATCAGTTTGGCAGAACATGCTAGGGATGTCAAAGGTGGTAAACTTTCTACGGCCCTTGCTCATTTTGTGGTTAAAGAAAATTTCCAGCCTATTTTTGAAAGAACTTTCCTTCTTATACGTTGTAACAACCCTCGTAATATTCTCCTTTTTGAATCCCTCTTTATTTATATTTACCACGAGTCGATTTGTAATTTTGACTCTGTTCAGATTTTAAGTTATGCTTGGCGACTCATTCTCAACTCTATGCAATTCAAGTCTCTTCATAGTTATCTTCGACGTCATCCTCTCGGGATTGAACCCGATTGCCCCCTATTTTTAAAGAATTTTTTTTTTTTTTTTAATTTGAAATTTCTGTAATAAAATTGTAAGGATATTTTACTGTACTTTTCGTGATTTATGCTCAAATTTTTGAATTTGTGCAAAATGTTTTATATTTTTGGATTCTCCTTAGCTTGTATGTTTATTGATAATTGTATTTATGCAAATTTGTCGAGCGTATTTACTGTATCATTGTATACTGTATCATTGTATGTTTATTGATAATTGTATTTATGCAAATTTGTCACCTTTTCTGGTCTATATATGAACGATCATTTCTATTTCCATGAAGCCACTGATGAAGAGCGTATTTACGCTCGAAAGAGCTCTGGCCCTTTTAAATTTTGTACGTCTTATAAGAAGTGAAATAAAGTCCTATTATATTTGTGCGCTTGTTGTTTATGCTAATTGAAATCAGACGTGATGCCAATTTATTTATTTGAAAAATTTGAAAACTATAAAAAACATATTACAGTTAGAAAATATTTACCTATTTTATGAATTGAATATTGGCACTCAACTTTGTCATTAAATTGCCATAAAATGTTTTTATATGTTTCATCCATACAACCTGGTTTCCAAATCCAATCTAAAAATAAATTTAAAAAATTACACTGATGTGACATGCCTTATATACTGTAAACAGCATTTAAGAATGTTGCATTGCATTTTAAAAGCATTTCTTAATTACTGAAGTTATTCTATGACAATACAAAACTACATAATTCACTTATCATACTATTTTACAGTGTTAATATTCTTATGTTGTAAAAAAAAGACTTTTGCCAGCCCAGTCTGCTTTCCCGAAATGCAATGTCATGTAGGAAAATGTGTAGATTCAAAATATGTAGATTCTCTAAAATCCCAGTTAGTTTTACCCTGTCACAATACTTTTTCTTTTCATACTAAGTGACTCATACTAAGTGACTCAGACCCCTGTTTCCTGCTACTTCCTAACCTCTGGAGCTCACAACCTGCTACACAAGTGTAAAATGGCCATTGTGGCTCTGCCACTGGTTTACTAACATTTACCCCCTGAACTTACTTCGCAAGCTCTTTCGTCCTGTCTATCCTTCATGAGCATGCACATTCACAAGCCTCCGCTTTGTCATTATTAAAAAAAAAGGAACATTCCTTTGGTGGGATTACATACCCAATTTCTATACGGAGTGATGCCATCTGATAAATGATGTAACATTACCACAGTAGCATACATGCCTTAGAGCAAGGGTCGGCCCACTTTTTTGTAAAGGGCCAGATTGTAAAAATTTTAAGTTCGACGGGCCAGAAAGCATACTCTAAGATACTTATATAGGTAATTCCACTTAAATATCAAAAAACAGGTTTTCAAATATTTTTTTATCAGGCAGTGATAATTTTTAAACATAAATCTGTTATCCATTTTGTTATCCATACTGTTATCCATACACACACACACAAAAAAAAACTGATTGAAATATTTATAAATATTAAGTAAAATTAAGGTATTTTAGAAAAAGGTAAAATTTTCGTATTATTGATTATTGCGGCCATATCTTGCACCTCGTCAACTCGACTATCGGCCATTGTTATAACATGTAATTTTGAATTTTTTTATTAGTTTAAAAATTTAAATTCATTGTTAGCTCGAGGGTCAGACTGAAAGAGGCAGCTCGTACTATACCGACCCCTGCCTTATGAAATTTTCACTTCAGCATTGATTGAAAAATAGAAATTTTAATTCAATTGTTCACAAAATAGGAGGTATGCATGGCACAGTATTCTAAGCCATCAAACAAAACTGCAAATCATTGGATGCCATAAGACCAGCACTAACCATGACAGATAATTTTAAAAGGCTTTTGTCAGTGGCAGCATTTTTTTTTTTTTTTTTAAAGAAATACTTGAAGGGAAAATAAAAATTACATATAAAATGATGTTTTTAAGACTAACAATTTTTTATTTTTTTTTTAAATGTTCCAAAATATAGAGAACCTTTCTGACAGATTGAAATCTCTGAAAATTAATAGGACTTTATTCATAGAGGGAAATAATCATACCAAATTTTATTCCATTTATTCAATTTGTTTGAGAGATATTGAGCCACAGATTCAGACAGACATATAAAAATTGGTTGATTTGTATTGAGAAATGCTAAAACATCAGTGAATTTTTTTATATCCCATTGCAATACCTTCCCTTTAGTTATACTATGCCTTGTAGGGAAAGTAAGAACGCATTACAATGAGCAGTGTTAATTACTTTTACAAAGTTCATAATCATAACATGTTGTAATATATCATTTTTAAGTTAGTGAAAAAAAAAAAATTAGCAATTAGCAAATAAATAAAGAAATAAATTATTCAATTTGATGATCATAATACAACACTGAAACCAATCTTCAAATCTTGATCTCAAGCATTAGGAAAAAATCCTTATAAACACAATTAGAATAATTCAAAATGATAAAAGAATTATTTTATGAATCATCTAATTGAACTTTTCCTTGCTTTTCATGGGAAAATGCAAATTCCCATGAATTTCCCAAAATTTTGAATAGAATTTCTATTCTTTGGGGATTTCAATTTATCTCTGTTCTCTCTGCCTAATACAAAAAGTATGTGTAAATTAAATATAGTTGGGATTAAGCTTTCCTATATTTTAACACATATGCATTAGCAAGTACATAAATCAGGCAATAAAATAAATTCCAGAGACTATTACATATATTTACCTCTTCCTAGATATTTAATTATGAGAGCTTGTCCCATGAGCATTTGACCACATCTGTGCATACAACCCCATCCAGAATCAGAACTCAAGTTACTATCACCTAATAATGAATGAAACTTACATTTTTATAAATATTTATAGCTTCCAAATTTTGATTTAAATTATTAACACAGCAAACAAAAACATAAATACATTATGAATATACCCAAAGAAATAAATTGACTAAAATTTTAAAGTAGTTGATCCTGACCAGTAGTACCACCTGGAAACTAGACCATAGAGATCATTTTAGAAGGTTTTTCAAAAAAGCAGTCTACAATGTGATGGCTATTTCTTTTATAAAATTTTACTATAAAAGGCTTTAGTGTACCTAAATCCTAATAAATGCTTCAAAATGCATTTAAACTACTGCTCTGAAGGCAAAAAGGTTTAGAAAGCTCAATATAAAACAACATATGGCTGAATATCTGATAATTGCCAATTTACAAGTTCTCCCCAATTTTTTTTTTAACTTTTAGTTTCTAGAAACTTTTGCTTGGAATAAGTTATTAGAAATGCATTAAGATTTCAAATGGATGATAGAACTATTTAACATGATTAATGGAATTTTAATGCATCATTATGCTCCTGCATCAGAAATGACCATAGATTTTGTTCAGTACAGAAACTTAAACTAACATTGGGGAAAAAAGTCTAATAAGAAGGGTAATAAATCTGGTTATCTAAAAAAAGTAATAAAATTGCATTTTGCACTTGCTTGTTAATACTAAAATTTCAAAAGTTCAAACAGATGTGGAACAAAACTCTAAATAGTTCTTCAACTAACTTAAAATGATTACTGTCACTATGTGGTGGATGAAAGGGAAGATTTTTCGGACAACATCGTAATGTCACTGATTCTCTTGAACAAATATGTATCAACAATTTCACAAAATAATATTAATATTTTTATAAATAAAATTTTTTAACAAGTTAAAATCATAATTTCTTAAGCTTCACCATTTATTTCCACTATTTATATTTAACTGATGTAATCAAGAGATGAAAACTCAACTTATCACTAGGGAACAGTGACAAAAATGACAAATTTGCTTTTTTATGAAGTCAAAACCACATTAATATCATTGAAAAATAGAAAAATATGTATAACAGATTGTATTTTAAACAAATACTGCAAAAAATATAGTCTTACAGAAGGTCGTTTGCACTTTATGAAAACGATTTTGATAATTAATTTTTATATACAAAGGGCATATTTCATGCAGCGATTTGCTTTTATATAATAGCCTTGATTCTTGACTATAGCTCGAACTCGAATTTTCCATGAAAATAAACTTTTTCTTAGCACCGTCATGTGAACTTTATCCCACTCCTCTTGGGTCATTTTCCAAAGTCAGTTCAGTATTCTTGGATGCTGTTTTCCTAAGGCTCGTATTAACAAACCAAAAACGCAAAAGTCAATAGGAGAAGCATCATGTGATTTTACAGGAATTTCATTAAATGGGATACATTTTATTCCTGTTTCTGATTCTTTCTTTGCTAAATATATGGCAGTTGACTTAGACGTGTGGCTAGAGGCTTTGTCCATATGAAACTCAACTTTATTGATGTCCTTTCCGTATAAGGCTGGAATTTCTTCTTCAAAAATTGGTTCTAAAATATTCTGCTGATAGTAGAGTGAATTAATTTTAGCTTTACTTGAGACTTTTTTTAGTTTTAATTCACCATTGTAACAAAATTCTGCAACTAATGTGAATCCCTTTGAGAACTTTTCTGTACATTGACGAAGCCATTTCGTACGGTCATTTTCATCAGTTGAGCAATAAAAAATTGCTCTTTTTTTATTACAGTTACTTAAATACACCCATGCCTCATCAAGTGTTTCCACAAATTTCCATTTATCAGAAGCTAGGAGTTTTCATATAATTTTCTACAATTTGTTTTTCTTTCTGCAATATGCTTTGGCAAAAGCAGATGAACTTTAGATTTAACCCTCTGACTGCTCAATTTTGGGACCAAAACAGCTTAAAAATTGCGTATTTTTTTTATTTCATATTTCAAATCTATCTATATTTGGGAACTAAAATGTGCAATGTTATTTTGCAACAAAGATTTTTTTATATAGAATTCGTCCATGAGAAAATGTAATCTCAGAAAACTCAATTTCAGGCGTTTTCACATAAAAACGATAATTTGAAAATAATTCTCGATTAAATGGCAGATACATTTCTATTTATTACATAAAAAACAAAAGTAAAATATATACACTAAAGAAAATATAATATACTAATACAAAATATCCTAGAAATGAAGTTTAATGTGGTAAATTTCAAAACATGGTTCAAGACAAAGTCCAACTTCGCATTCTTTGCACCAAATTCGAGTTTCTTTGCGAATTTTTCAGCCAGTGTTAATATTTTTGGAGCAACAAGCAGCACACTGTCTGCGAGGCTCTTTCTTTATTGGGTTAGGAGGTATATGGCTTGCAAAATGATGAGCTATCAATCTCAAAGGGTTTAGAGTAGAACTAGGTCTTCCAGGTGTACCACTTGTTTCTCCATCTGAATACTTTTGGATACTTTGTTTAATCATTTGCAAACGAAATTCCAGAAGCTTTATCTTTTGCGTTGGGTTTTTCTTTTTATAAAGAACATAAGCATTCCATAGCGATTGATCCAAGAACTGTCTGAAAATTTTTATATAATATTTTCCCTGTTGTTTTCTGAGAGTAGGGTAGTATGACAGTTCTTGGTCGCATAAATCGACACCACCCATTGTATTATTATAGTCACACAGAACAACTGGTTTCATAACAGTCTTGTTAGATTTGCATTTCACTAAACATGAACTTGCATCATGGATGGTGCTCATGAGACATACACTCTTCTTGTCCTGCCATTTCAGGGCCATAACTTTACCCCTTTGAAATGCAACAACGTCTCCCTTGGGGATTTTTTCTTTAAAGAAATTGGGAGGAAGGTCTTTTTTGATTTTATTTACTGTTCCATAAGTGACTGTTTTTGCTGCAACTAAGATATCTGCCAACTGTGGAGACATGTAGAAATTGTTCATTGTGACACAGTAGCCTTTTCCCAAGAACCGATCCATCAAGTGTAAAACAATTTTAGTGGAAACTGGATAGTGCTCATATTTAGGATTATACACTGTCCCTTCACTTGTGTATATAAGGAAATCTGAAATATACCCTGTTTCAGCTTCACAAAGGACAAAAAACTTTAGGCCGAATCTTGCTCTTTTTTGGGCAATATACATTTTCCAGCTGAGTTTGCCCTTGAAGCGCATCAAACTCTCATCTAAACTCAGATGTTTAGCTGGTGCATAGACTTCTTGAAATTTGCTTCAAAGAGATTCCATTATGTCATAAATTTTATTCAATTTTGGCCATGGGTGGTTGTTTTTATCAAATTCCTCATTATTGGCAAAATGAAGAAACTTCATCAGCAAAATAAACCTATTTTTTCCAATTACTTTTGAAAAAATTGGTGTTTGTAATATTTGACGTTTTGACCAATAATATTCCTGTTGTGGCTTTTTTATAACTCCCTCCTTGGAGTAATAAAACTGAAAAAAATAATCTGACGTCCTTCACATTGGTTTCTGTCCAATTTTTCCAACGTGATCTATCTTGAGCAACAGCTTTGTTGATAAAATTGTTCAGTGCATTTGTTTGTTTCTTGGACTATCATTTGTAATATTCGATCATCAAAAAATATTTCAAAATAATCCAGAATACTTGCATTGTTATCCATATTCACAGTTATTCCTGGAATACCACAAAACGGAAATGAGGCAGGAGGCGGGGGAATGTTTTTCATATTTATTTTGCACCACTGTCTAACGTTTTGCAGAGATATTGAATCATCTTCAGATCCATCACTATCTGGAGAGGAATCCGTGAAATCTATATCATTATCACTATCTTCAAAACAACTACTATCGCTATCAGAATCCAACGAATCATCAAAATTATAAGTTGTTTCCCTTACTGAACGTTTACTACCAGCCATTTCTGATTAGAACGAAAAAGAGAATGAGCGCGTAAAACTAGCTAACGAACATTACTTAAACAAAAGAATTCAGTGGACAACTATCGCCATCTGTTGGTCAAAACCTGATTCAAAGGCTAAATATTGTATATAAAACCTTTTCACCAGTTAAACGGGGAAAACACGAGATGCGCTTTAAAATAAAGGGGAAAAACTCATACCCGCGGAAATCGCGGGATGAGCAAATTTTGTACATTCGCACTGCCCGCGGTAATAGTGGGATAGGCAGTCAGAGAGTTAAACATATTTTTTAACTTCAAATCTTTATAAATGTTTTTACTTACAGTGCCAGAAGACATTCCCAGTTTCAATGCAATGGATCTTTGAGTCAGTGGATTTTCTTTTAGGATCAGAGACTTCCTTTTCTTGATATTTACCAGCATTCGAACAGTCTTAAGATGCAATTTTGTGCCATTTTTACATTTTTACTTTCAGCTAGATGCTTTTCCTTTTCAAATTTAATATAATAAAAATACCTTTCTTTGAAATGCAATAACCTCAAATTTTACACCGCTTTACAATTTGTTAATACGAATATTTTTCCTCGGAAAATGCATTTACATAACCTTCGAGCCATCTATTAATTTCAGGAACCATTTTCAAAATATATCTTTTATTCTACATTCCAATCAAAACAAAACAGTAGCAGATGATTATATTGAAAATGCCAAATCTGAGAAACATAAATACGAAAGCATTTCATAAAGAGCGAACGACCTTCTGTATTATTTTTTTTGAAGCTCAAAGAACACAAAATTATCAAATATTCAACCATATTACACAATAATAAGGATGTTAACTGGCTTTACAGGCAAAAAAATTACCCACTTATTTAGGAACAAAAGAGCACAACGAGCAGTCATTAAAGCAAGATCAGCTTCGAAATCAATCTTCCTCAGGCGAGTGTTGGCCGCACTGTGTTTTCTTAAAGACATGGGCCATTTTTGCCTCCGAAACTGGTTGACTCCCCTTATTATTATGTTAAATACTGTTTTATACAAAGCTTTCCAAATCTTTTTAGACTAATAATTAAGTTTGCAGGACTGGACAAATATTAGGTACCAAGTCATATAGGGTTGACTAGGCGATCTAACCAATGTCAATATTTAAATTCACGTAAGCTTTGAATCCCTCATAAGCTTTGAATTTACAAGTTTTACATTTTTATAATAAAAAAAAATTTGTGTATCTAAACTAAAATTTCATGGCAGCAACCAGCCACAAATCTATTAAAGTGAAGAAAGTAGAGATTAAAAATTAACCATTTACTGGCCACTTATAATATCACATTTGTTTTCTGTTAGCTATTTCCTATAAACTTTGAGAGATTTTAGCATTTGTGTATCAATATTAAAAACCACAATAAATAATCTTTATGGATAGTATAATATGCATAAATTATTTTAATAAGTACTCTGATGCCAATAATTATTTTAAGTAAAACATAAATAAAATGGCCACTAATGAAATAAATGCTACTGGACAGTGACCACTAACCATGTGACTAAGATTTTACATTTAGTCCAGATATCACCATAAATACTTTTTGAGGGGTAGTTTTAATCCTTCCTAAAATATGGAGTCATTTTACAAAGTTCAGAATATTTAAAAAATAATGGGTAATAGTATAAACCATTTTCTTACCTATACTTTTATAAAAACTACAATACTTATTTTCAAAAATGATATTAATTGAAACATGTATCTACAGACATTGTTCTGTTTTTATGGAGGGACTGCTCTATTTCTCTTATTTTGAAGAACACATTTTATATCTGAAAGCAGTTAATATTCTTATATTTTTATCTTGCATTTTACTAGCCAAGGTTTTTATTAACAAGTACAGACAAGGGGCATTCTAAAGATTGCTATTGTCGCAAAAGAAAATTCAATTTGACAATTAAAATTTGGTAAAAATGTTAGCAATTATGAATTCTGGAGATATCAAAATTCATGGTCCATACAGTCTTCTTGAAGAAAAATTGAAGCACTATTCAATATATAAAAAGGGGTAGTTTTAATCCTTTCTAAAATATGGAGTCATTTTATAAAGTTCAGAATATTTGAAACATAATGGGTTAATAGTATAAACCATTTTCTTACCTATACTTTTATAAAAACTACAATACTTATTTTTAAAAATGATATTAATTGAAACATGTATCTACAGACGTTGTTCTGTTTTTATGGAGGGACTGCTCTATTTCTCTTATTTTAAAGAACACATTTTACATCTGAAAGTAGTTAATATTCTTATATTTTTGTCTTATTGCATTTTACTAGTAGAGGTTTTTATTAACAAGTACAGACAAGGGGCATTCTAAAGATTGCTATTGTCGCAAAAAAAAATTCAATTTGACAATAGAAATTTGGCAAAAATGTTAGTAATTATGAATTCTGGAGATATCAAAATTCATGGTTCATACAGTCTTCTTGAAGAAAAATTCAAGCACTATTCAAGGACTATTTCAAGACTTAAGGTGTAGTAATAATAACAATGCTATCATGGTTCTAGATCCCCCCCCCCCCCCAACACACACACAACTCCATCACAACTACTTGTATCATTGAACTTATTTCTAACATTTTTTTTCCCTTTTCTTTGATGGTTTGTCACAAACTATTTGACTGAAATGAAAGTAATATTGTTATGTTTTTAGTCTTTATAGTCTTTAGTGCTATATCAGCAGATTTTGTCAATACGTGGATATCTATTTTCAAACATTTTTTCTTCTTCAATATCTTTATTTCTGAATAATCAATCTTACACTTTTTTTTCCATAAAGATATCTGCTTTTGTTCTTGTAAATATTTCTAAATTTCACTTTGATCGTTTGTATGCTCACCAAATGAAACATTTTATCGTGATTTGGAGCAATGGCAAAAGTATTTCTAATATCTTTGTAAAATAAATGCATTGCTTTCCCATATATATTAAAAATACTTCTAACTACTATTTAGTTAATTTTTCAAAAAAGCATAAAATTTCCTTTTCTCAGAATCTATGCCTGACAACAACAACAACAACAAACAGACAAAAATCCTAAAAACTAAACAAGCCAGAGATTTGAAATTATTTTCCATAGATTAACATAAGAACAAGCAGTTGGAGGGAGAATATTCACTTACTTTTACAAAATTTTAGTTATTGTGTACAAAATTAGGTTGTTTTCAATAAATCAACATCCATCTGTGCAATTATTTAAATATAAATTTATGTTATGCTAATATTAATGAAAATATACAAAAGTGACAAAATAACACTAAGAATGTGAAAAATAATTGGAAAGTTATTTTATTCAAATAAAATAAAAATTTATACCTATAGAAATAAATTGTTTTCTGTATGTAAACCACAACCTTGATTTAATGTCATCATAAAGCTCCTCAAAATCTTCCTCTAAAAAAAAACATATAATTCAAAATTTAATAGGACAGAATTAAAAATCATTTAAGAAAAGGTGCCTATTTTATGCTGAAAATTATTATAATTTGCAATGAAAAAATTAATTTAAGCAACTGTTAAAAAGATTTGGCAAAAATCCAGTTTTATTTAAGTTTCATAGCCTTTTTATTTTTAAAATAAGCATTCTATTTTGTGAAATTATGAAAATATATATTAGTTTAATATGCATATGTTTGTACTATTGCATCTGTGAAATCATTTGGAAATATTTTTAAGATTAAAGAAGAATTCACACAATTATGCAACTTTGTTTTTTTATTTAGTTTAAATGAAAAGGAAAATAATATTTTGCTATTGAAGGCTGAATTTAAAAAAAAAAAAAAAAATGCACACAATTCAATCACAGAAAATATGGAATTTCTTGTCTCCAGCTTTTTCTATAATAATAAAGGAAGATGTTGTTCTGTCTGTCTGTTTATTGGTCATGTAGTGGAAAATATAAGTGACCCACAGCTACAAATTTTGGTACAGTGATACTTCAGTTCAGGTCTGAATACACCTCAAAGTGATTTGTTTTAAATTTGAATTAGTTTTTAATTATTAAATGAAGCCATTTTGAGAAATTTTTGTACAAATAACTATACTTAAGTGATACTTAACACATACTTAAGTGATTGAAAATATTATTGCAGTTTCCATCTTGACACCATCGGAAGGATCAAAAAATGATCTTTCAAACAAACTTTAAACAGAATCTGTAGAATAATTCCTTCATATTATAAAAAAAAAAAAATTAAAATTAATCAAAATATAAAAAATTTATGATATTTCATATGTATATTGCAACATCTGAAACAATTCCAATCTTTGGCATAAATATTGTTCAATATCTTTGAATTCTAATATATTTTTGTTAATTACTCTATTCCTGAATTTTCTATGAATTTTAATGTGAAACCTTTCATTTATTAAAAATTTCAAGCAGAAATCTGAAATGCAATCTTTCCTTTGGAAATCAATCCTCCTTCAGTTTTGCAATCTATTCGCATCAGTTAAAATTTCTGCAGTTATTTTATATTTTATGCAGAAGAACTATTTTCCAGATGTACTATTAATGAGATGAAGGATAAATTTTAGAATAATAGTACAGTCGAACCTCGATATGTCGAATTTGAAGGGAGAAGAAAAAAATTCGAGATATCGAAAATTTGAAAAAATTTAAGGAATTCATAAAAAATACTAGTCCTACACTTTACATACTAGTCCTGTTCTATACACATTTTTAAAAAAATCACTTACTTTATCTTGCAGACAGAGAATTGGGTATTACCCAAGAAAATGCTGACAACAAATAAAGCGAAGCTTGAAATGATTGGATACACATTTAATGTAATACTATGTACGTACATACATTATTAAAATTTAATCTTGCATTTCTTTACTTTGCAAAATAGTCATCAATGACAGTTTGGTTACAGTTAGTGAATCCTTCAATATCTATCACATTTTCCAAATGAGCTATGCTGATCCAAATGAGCTTAATTTTGTGGCGATAGTTTACTTTAAAACTCTGAACCTTGGTCCAAATGCTGTAACTTAGAAGTTGTGTTTGATGGCATAAAATGAACTTTCATGGATTTTAATTTCGGCATCCTATTATGCGCTGTACAGTTGTCCAAGAAGAGAACAATATCGCGATTTTCACGGGACATTTTTCTGTCTAGTTCCTACAGCCAATTAGTGAAAATTTCGGCAGTCATCCAAGCCTTTTTGTTCGCAAAATAAGTCATTGGAAAAGATTTCATTCCTGAAAAACATTGGGGTTTAGCAGATTTAACTATCATAAGAGGTTTGAGCCTTTCTGAACCATCCATATCAGTGCAAAACAGCAGTTAATCTTTCTTTGCTCCTTTTCTCGCCATGACATGCTTCACCTTGAATGGTGATAATTTTATCAGGCATACACTTAAAAAAATAGTCGTTTCATCTGCATTAAACACATTTTTTGGATCGTATTTTTCCAAATGAAAAGTTGAAAATGGTAAGATGATCCAAATGGTAAGATGAAAAAATTCGAGATATCGAAAGTTTGACTAGAAAAATTTCGAGTTAAAGAGTTTGTTTTACATTATTTTATACCGTGCGTGAAGGGAGATGAAAATATTTCGAGATATCGAAAATTTCGAGATACCGAGGTTCGACATATCGAGGTTCACCTGTATTAAAATAATGATTTGGGTACAAATGCAACCATTTCAAAAGCATAAAGTAGAATTTGATGTATATATGCTTCTAAATTTACATCCTTAGACTTTTAAATAGAAATAAACATTTGTTTCATCTTTTAGTTTATATATAGATACAGGTAGTAATTCTAATAACTTAATTTAAATGATTTCAAAGAATAATAAAAATTTAGGAAATGTAGCAGGTTTAACAATAAATTTTATAAAAAATTTTATACTGTCAGATATATAATGTATTTGCTTATTTCCAGACAAGCACAAATAAAGGAAGTATTTCTTAAATCTATTTTTTTTTTCCAAGTAAAAAAGAGGGTAAATTTTCTTCTTGCGTGGTAACCCTGAAATTGCTTTTATATAAAGCAATAAATTTAATACATTTTTGAAAATTTCAGTGAGATTGCTCATTTGTTAAAAATTACTACTCTGGAATAACAAAATCTCCTTCAAAATAAGTCAAGGAGTATTTTTACTCTTCTATAAAAATTCTAGAATGATGTCTGCTTCCGATATATTTCGATTAATTTAAATTTCTTTAAATTTTCCCATCAATGTATATAGATATTTAATCTCTTAAATATGAAATTGAACAAAAGAAAGATGTTTCTTACAATACTTTCTAATTTCGACATTATTCCCTCACCTTAGCACAAATACATTCTAATTTTTTCTTATGAAAATTAATACAGTAAGAATTTATTAACTGTTTGTTTCAAACATTTAAGATAGCCCATCAGGAAAAAATCTAAGGATTTTGATCATATTTGACTGAGGTACAAAATTCAGCTTGATTTTCTGAGAATGACCCATTTGATGATAGGATTACACACTTACAATACAAAAAGCCCCCCAAACCTAGCGTAAAACTGACTCGACATTTTAAATGTAATCATTTTTGTACTAAACAGTTACAAGAATATTTCCCTCCTGCCGTCTGTTTCATTTCTCCATATTAACCTACAGAAAATGGTCCTCCCTAACCTATCTTATTTAGTTTTTAAGATTTTTTCCTATTGTTTTTTATCAAACATAGATGCTGAAAAGAAAGAAGGTTTATGCTTATTTAAAAAATTGGGTAAAAAAAGTATTCTTAATATGTGTATCATATTCATTTCATAACAATATAATTAAGATATAATTCTAATTATTTTATTGATCTTTTAAAAAAGCCCAAACCTTCCTATTCTCAACATCTAAGCAAAAAACATAAAGAAAAAATTGTAAAAAGTAAATGAGCTAGAAATTAGAGACTATTTATTTCCCATAGGTTAACATGGGGAATATGCAACTAACTGAGAAAAAAATATCAAGGCTTTTAATTTAATTATTGAAAAAATTAGAATCTATAACTTAATACTTAAAATTTAACAGTCAATACTCTTTTTACAATCAGAATCAATATTTATTATAATTGCATATAAATTGATAACACACATATATATGATTTTAAAAATCATCCAACAAGTTAACTATTAGTATCTCAATACTGGTTAACAATTAGTTAATACTCATAACAGTGATAGGAGCTCTAAAGTTTGACAAATAACTCCTCAAACTCAAGGATAATTACAGTTTTGAGATAATTAATAAGAAAAACTTTACTGGGTTTTTTTTTATCAGTAATAAACTAAATATATTTCATAACTCTATCTTTTTTTATAAATATTAACAAAATAAAATTGAAGTTTAAGCGATTTGCATTTGGAAATACCCAACTGGATTACTCTAATAAAATCCTAAGAAATTACAGTTAAAGGAGCTCAGTATTTATAAAAATCAATCAGAAGTTGATATTAAATCATTTCTAATAGCTAATAACTATTTAAAGCATTTCAGCAAAATATAACTTTAAGGAGATCAAACACAAAATACAATACAACTAATACTTCTTTGAAGAAAGCAGGCATAAGAAAACTAGGTGACAAATGTCACTAAATTTGTCTATTCCTTCTTTCTTCAATTAAGTATTAGAAAGTTATATTCTCACAAGCAGCAGTTTTATTTAATACAACAAAAAACAATATTTTAATATAAAGGGAAAAAATTAGACCTAATTTGTGTCATACATAGAAGCTGCACTTTTATTACATCCTTCCACCAGAAATTTTTAAAAAATTAATTACTGTAGCACATAAATATAAAACTGTTTAAATTAGCAATGAAAATGTATATGAATAATTAACATGAAACTATTTGTTTACAGATGATAATAAATCAGTAGTAATTGACCATTGGCACATGTGTCGCAATGTGACATCATGGTTGTTTACGTTGTCATGTTGGATAGAATAAACACCAATGTAGTAATCGATCCAGCCATGATATTGTTAAAAGATATGATTAAAGATATGAATGTACACCTTCAAGAAAGGTATATTGAGAAATTGTACCGTATATTATTGGTACTGTACCGCACAACTTTTAATCATTGTACCCTTAAAAAAACATGAAATTGAATTAACAGAAACTTTGAACAGCAAGAAAAGTATACCCTTAGTTAACATGGAGCAACAAAATAATCTTTCTGCCCAATGGGGCTGACAGGAAGTAGATTTACAGGTTGTAACAACATCATGTGCAAATGGTCAATAGCCACAACTGGTTTCTGTGATTAGAAAAGCCCATAGAAAAAAAAGCATCATACCATTCTGGATATTATACTGCTTTCCCAAAAGCCATACTGGTTCTGAAACCTTTTTGAAATCAATAAAATCTGTTAAGCTTGGCTCATATGTAACGCAAGCTAAAAAGAAATAATTACTTTAAACACTATATATTACAGAACAAAGTTTATGCACTTTATCAAAATTCAATTCGGAAAAAAAAAACTTAGCATTGAATTAATTTTACACAAATTGAAACTTCTTGCTCTTGACAACTTTATTAGCAAAAATAAAATGACCCATTTAAACTCACCATGCAAAATCAACATCAAAATGATTCAATATAAAATTTGAAATAAAAATATTGGGAAATTTTTGGATATTCAATGCCAAACTATTACAAAACATGTCTTTCTCATGAATATAGCATGCTACACCCATGACAAAGATGTTAATAAATTTGTTTGCTATTGCATATAAAAAGTTACTTTCTTTTAAGATACTGTTTTAATTTTATTTATTTTTTAATAAATTAATTTGGGAAAAGTAACTAAAAGTAACTAAAGTAACTTGAAGTTTTTATTACTAACATTCTAAAGTTAGTGTAATCTGTTTTCTAATAAATAACTTATAAAAATGATTTTCATTTAACATGATATAATTTAAAGGGGGGGGGGGGGGGTCAAAAATCTATTCAAAAATGTAGGAGCTTTAATGAGTTTTATGATTTAATGTACATAATAGATGACCTAATACATGCAAAAATAAATATTTGTATGTGATCCCATGATGAAATTTACAGAACAGGGTAGATGATTATAGTATCTTTAACATATATTATTTTCAGATTTTTAAATTTACAGTGTTTCAAGAGTATATTCAAGAGTAAATTAAACTTTGAAGGACCTCAACAAGTTATACGAAAGCATGCAAAATAACCTTTCAGTAGAGCTACAATTTTTATACTTTATCTTAATTAGAAACCAACTTCTGCATAATTGAGTAGTACTAAGCTATGAACATTTTTCTGATTTTTAAAACACCATAGTTAAAGTATTGTCTAAATTACCAAATAAAAAATTAGTCCATTAGTTAAGAGTAAATTAATAGTACTACTAGCATGCCAAATTTTATCCAAATCTAAAGGGGTTAGGTTGTGAGGTTTGTTGATTGGGCACGGAATGATCCATATTCAAAATCAAAACAAACTATTTGCAATGATGCATGCATGATCCTTCTTAGCATTGTGACCTGCAATGGTGGATTTTGGAGACCATTCAAACATATATAGTGGATTTTGGAACCCATACAAATCCTTATCAATTCAGGCAGACAAACAAAAAAATCTTACCTTCATAGTCTCAGATGTTTTTGAATTTAACATATGTAAAAATTCAGGAAAAAGTAAGAAACCCATATTTTTTTGCTTTGTTCAAAAAAATTCCTGGCCCGAGATACAGGATGCCTAAGATGGCGCCATTTCTCACTTGCGATTTTCGACAAAATTTTAAAATGCCCTATCTCTGAAATGGTACAAGATATTTTGTTGCGTTTCTTTTCATTTGAAATATAATATTTTTCTGATTAAAATGATATCCTCCACTTGGAAATATGTGTCCATGTTCTTTTGCTGTAGCCTTCTGAATTTCCTTTTGAAAAATCAAAAATATATTTTTTTTTCAAAAATGCCAATCCTAAAAATTTTGATTGTTTGGCTGTTGATCAGTAGGTACCATACAGTACTACATTCCCTGAAAATGAGAACTTCCACTTTTGAGTTTAACAGGTTTTATAAATAATTGAAAATTTTGCCATACATTAAACTTGTTTCCGTTACCACATACTTGTCACATATTGGTCTCATGAAATCAAAATCTAGTCTTATTTGACATGGCATTTTAATTCTTAATAAAGATACGTAACAGATACAAAATCTGCATCATCCACACCATGGGAGACCGGCCACACATTTTGTTGCCATAAACCTTTGGGTTGGCCGTGTGGTCTGGGCTTTCGACACCATGGGAGACTTCTTCTTGTTCAGTTAGTGTCATTTTTACTTTCCCTGCAATACATGGTAATGTATAGGGAAAGTATTGGAATCATGCCGAAAATCGCAACTCGAGTTTTCGACTGATCTACACGTTTCGAGTCCTCTAGAATACGAAAAAACCATTTTTAGCGTGACGTCTGTGTGTGTGTTTGTCTGTGCAGATTTTGTATCCACTCTAACTAAAAAACTAATGGACCGAATTTCACAAAATTTTGTAGGTAAGTCACTTGTGGCCGGGGCTGGTGCTGATTAGTTTTGGGTACGATTCGGAATAAAAGAATCCGCCTTTTTTGTGAAATGGCCCGCAAAAGCTTGTATCCACTGTAGCTGAAAAACTAACAGACCGAATTTCACAAAATTCGGTAGATAAGTCACGTATAGGTCACCCTGGTGATGATTAGATTTTGGTACGATTCAAAAAAAGTAACCTGCCTTTTTTTGCAGAATGGCCCGCAAAAATCGTCCAAATCTAAGCTAAAGAACTACGTATGCTCAAATATATCCATTAAATGCTTGTTTAATACGTAATTTTTAGCGAAGAAAAGAATAAGACCAACCCCATTACATTAGGACTAGCCGTTCTCGAGATATTTTAGTTTTTCGTATTTTCTCTACGCCACCTTTGAAAATAAGTCCGGTTACCGAATGAGAACGAAAATTGAATTAAAAGTGAAATAAATTTAATTAAAATAAAGAGAACATGGATATAAGTCTGCAGGGAAAGTCATGTGCTGCCCACATCAGATTTTTTATATTCTGTCAAAGCATTTAAAGTCATTGCAGCACAGAAAGTCATTGCTGGAAACTTTGAAACAGTCTTGAAATGAGCACTCTTATTCCCAACCTGAAGAAAGTCTGTTTTTTTGCTAGTCCTATATATCACTCTTTTATGGATATACAAATAGTCAGCACACTTCACTCTCCTGTGGTCCCAGCCAGAAGACATTTCAAACTCAGTCCTTTACATAAAACGCCATACAACTCAATCAGCAGAATCCACTAGCATCTGGGGAGAGGAATCTATCCACACGTTATGGGACTTGGAAAATTTTCCTCTCATGTGTGTAGGGAAAATTATGGCCATAAAATCAGCATTGGGGAATGTCGCAGGAAAATAATTAACGAAAGATCAGGGTGACTGAATTGTGTTTTATAAATGTTGAATTTACTCGTTTTTTTATTCAATAATTCAACATTATTTTTAGCAATTTAATTTAAAATATGCTCAGAACCTGATGTTTATTGTGTTTTCACATAAGTAAAATATGATAGATTCTTCATTTGACCTGCTATGCATATGTGCAAGCCCAAATTTATTTATTTTTTATGAATTTCTTTACTTGCTTCGACAATATAAATTTTAATATTATAACGTGAGTTTACTGTAAGTATTCCTGGGCCTGGGAAATATATGAAGATTTATTTGGAAAAGTGGGGGAAGTTCGAAACTGGTTTGTTTATTGTAACTTAAAAATTCTAATAAATATTGCTAAAATGTACAGTGTAATTTTCATTTTCCCTGTCTGGTTCGATTCATATTTTAAGACTCGTAGCTATAATGAAGTGAATAGTGACCGGAGGCAAGGTGTAAAATTAGCGACCCCCCCCCCCCCCCCAATACACTTGCATGTAGAAAATCATATCCAGTAAAATAATAATAGTTTGTGTAATTTATGAAATTCAGATATATACTATTTTTTCTCATTACTTGTAACAATTTAATTCCTCGCACGCACGCAAGTCGAGAGAAAATTTAAAAAAAAGTAATGAAGCAAAGCACAAGATAAATTTATTTTTAGTGTTCTAAAACTAGACAAGTTTCCCCCAGGCACTTTTGGAAGGGCGCAGCGCCCTGCCTGCCCTTTTGTTACCAGAACAGCGCCTTCCTTGCCCTTTGTACGAGAAGAGCGCCCTCCCTGCCCTTATGTTAGCAGATCAGATCCCCTACTTAGCCTTTTATTAAGAGAGCAATATTTGTCCTCAAACGAAAATCAACAAGTTCTTGTATGACCTCAGATAAGTCCCAGAGCCCTTTCTCTGTGTTCATTACCGTAAATTTTGATCGTGTCTCTCTCTCTCTCTCCCCCCCCCCCCCTGCTCCCTCCTCCTTCAAAGAAAGAAAAAGGGTGATCTAGTGCCAATAAAAAGAAGATTGACAGCCCCATATCGCTTCTTTCCTCCACTAAAAGAAACAAGACGAAAAGGGGAATATTAAGAACGTACATTTCTTCTTCCATCTGATGAAAACTTTCAAAACAGTTTTCTTTTTCAACTTAAATTTTTGTTAAATTATTTCATGTTTGATATGCATTTGAGTTATAAAGTTCTATAAATGTAAACTCTGTAAGCATATTTGCTCTAAAACAATATTTAAAAATATAGATTTCCAGACCAGGGTTCTTTGCGCCATTTGCGGGAAGATGTTTACGTTGATTTCGCCGATTCAGTCAAAACTGGAGGATGATAGAAAGCACAGACTAATAAAAACGGACTTTTCACTCGACGGCAGCGCCCTCAACCGCCAACCAAAATATCAAGGTTTGGCACGCTTGGCGATGGTCTGTTGTTGTTGTTGAAACCCAGACCATCCGACCTACCAGAAAGGTGTAAGGTAACTGTTTGGACGGTCGGGAAGTGCCACCCAATTCAGACCGGAACCCAGTGGGGGAGGCATCCACAGGGACCGTACCCTCCTTCCCCTACCACCAACCTCTCGGAAGGACTTTCGGACCCACATGTTTAACGTGATCGTACTCCGCATGAACACGGCGGCAGTTTTTGGCAGTGGCTGGAATCGAACCCGGGCCTACCGAGTGCAACTCCAGCGCGCTAACCAATGGGCTACCGCGCCCCTTGGCGATGGTCTGTGATGGTTTTCGCCAAGACGTTCTGCTAATCTAACCCTATTTGGCACTGAACATAACACTTGGAACTTGGAAGAACGTTGTTTTATCATCGCATGTTTACACGTGGTAAACATAATTTCGGTGCTATTTTGGATTTTATAATCAATTATTTTATTTTTATGGATTACTAAAAGAAAAGGAATTACGTTTACAAGGTATGTAATTTATTTTTATTTAAATAAAAAATTTATTTGTTATCCATCCCATATTTCATCCTATGCACGTGTACATCATAAGAAATTGGTGCAGTATTATTACTGCCAACTAGATAGATTAAATTCTAAGAAGCAGTGGCATTATTAGTTAAAAAAACTTTTTCTCATTTATATAAAATGAATAAAAATTGATATTTGGATAACTTTTTCTAGAGAAAGTTGAATATGATATTGAATGTGTATATATTTTACATGCTTTTTAGTAATTGACGTAATGTGGAAAATAATCCCCCCCTTTCTAATTAACGATTGAGTTCAACACCTTTGATAATGCATTTATGTAAATTTGTTATTTAGTATAAGAATAGTGTATTTAAATATATATATATAATAACAGCATCCCAGAATAAATTAAGAACTAAGCAATTTAACAATCAACATGCTAGTATACTTTTTAGGCTGAAAATATTATATAATATTTTAGTCTTTTGGGTATGTTAGCTTGTAATTTTTGGTATATAATGATTTACAGTGATGCAATACGTAAATTTTTTTTACTTAGTTTATGATTGCATGAAATAAATATATATCTATGCTTATTTATTTAAATTTACACATATTACAATTAACTTCCCGACCGTCCAAACATTTACCTTACACCTTTCTGGTAGGTCGGACGGTCTGGGTTTCAACAACAACAACATATTACAATTAAAAGTATTTTTAAATGCTGATCATGTTTATAGTTTAAAATAATATAAAAGTACAGTTCCGTAATTTTTTAGACCGCATTAACATAAAATCACCAATAGAGCGATAGTCGCCAAATCTAGCAGAGCTGCGATGGTTGGCTCCTCGAACGCTAGTGCTATGCGAAATCCTATGTTAACGATGTTGCCATAGGTTCCTATGGGAGTGAACCTTCTGAATATAGTATTCTGTGATAGAAAGGTGGGGAGAAAAGTTGTTAGGTTAGCGCGGTGATTTTAACCGGCTTGTATGAAATATGGAAGAGCTTATTTTCTTTATATTGTTCACTAATTGCCTTTAACTACCAGCCTAGTCGCTTTTGAAAATTCTCTTAATATGCTTTCTTGCTGTGGACTGCGTATCTCCGCTACGTGCGAAAGTCCCGGCTAAGCTAATGACTGTTTAATAGCTATTGACTGTGTATCTGTCCATCGCCGCTCTTAGAGAGGATCGGACACCACTCAAGTGGTGGAACCCGGACTCACCAACAATTTTTGAGGGAGGAGAAGACATGAAAAATGCACAAAAGAGGAAAATGAAATATGAAGGGGAACCCACGAATTTGTATGGGCCCTGATCTGACCACTACGCGTTATATACAATATAATGAAAACTGCGCTCCATGCAATAGTGATACGCGGACATATTTAATTCGCGTAGCAGATTTACTTCCAATGCAGGTCATGCAATAGCTATTGGCTGTGTATCTGACCACGGCTGCCTATAAGGAAGGTGGACACCACTCAAGTGATGGGGCCCCCAATGATTTTTTGAGGGAGGAGAAGATACGAAGAATGCACAAAAGAGGAAAACGAAATATGAAGAGTAACCCAGAAATTTGTATGAGCGGTCCTGACCCAACTACTACGCAGACGGATGCAATACGTGTTATATATAATTTAACGATAACTCTGCTCCATGCAATAGCGATTCGACATATTTAATTCACGTTGCGGATTTACAAAATGAAGCGCCTTCTTTTAACAAGTGTATGTAATCCACATGCAATAACGATATATACCTTGTGCAAATCGTGTGACATTGTGTTAAGAACACGCCCACTATGCAGGCTTATGGATTAACAGATTAGCCCGTTGCACGACATCTGCATAGCAGATTTGAAACACAAAATACCCCTTCCCCCCTCATATTAGTGGACTCGTCTTTGACCAGCTCCGCGGATGCATGCAATAATAATAATAAAAAAACTCATTTAATAACGATGCACCCGCTTTAGGAACGTATGCAGTAGGTGTCGTTCGCGTACTCGCCCGCTACGTGAATTTACGGCTAAAGATACGGATGCTGCGCAGACACATGAACGTACGTTGCTTGCACTATTAATAACTCTACTCCATGAAATAATGATTAACTTAGCAGTTAAACTTTTGCTAATCCATAGAAAACTTCATACGGTGATTTTATGGAACTTTCTGGAATTTTATTTAGTTATTTAAATCAGGTTTTTGGGGGGGGGGGGTTTGTAATCAATATATAACAACAAACAATTAACAAATATTTGCAAAGTTTAACTATATCTTATCCCATAAAATCATCAAACCTCATTGACTAATGAGAAAATACTAAAAATCAAAATTTAATATTCTCCTTTTTAAATTTAATAAACTCTAAATTTATATAAATTCAATAATTGTAATTGCTAATAAACCCAATTGCTCAAGACTATAATTGCATTTGATGTAAAAATAGCATTTATTCAATGATAAATTTATTCTCAACAAAAGAAACATTTTCATACCTTAGTGATGATGGCTCCAGTCCAATGAAGCCAAAATGGTTTTGAATGAATAACATTTTGTAAAATAAAACTTCAGTAAAGTTCAATAAAGCTATTCAATTTTTTCAGATTCATTAATATTGTTTACAGGATTTCAAAGTGCTACAAATGACACGCTAACTGTTTATAGCTAGTTAGTACTTTAGTTTTCAGAATGATTTTATCTGGATGCTTCGACCATAGATTTCAGGTTAAAATATAGAATTATTTTACGAACTTGTTTTTCAGTATATAAATTAAACTTAACTGAACTGAAATCAACCTGACCTATAATCTATAAACTTGCCTGGTGGCACATAAATATGTACTTGAATATGAATATTTTAATTTCTTTTGTTCAAACCTAACTAATCATTACACATTTTTAGAATCTCCAAGTTCATTTAATGCCCTAATTTCTTAAACAAAATAAAATTATCTCATACTTATGCACAAATATTTCACCAAGGAGTAAGTAACAGATTCAGCTGAAACAATAGTAACATTTTAAGTAAATCAAAGCTTTCCCACACATTGGAAAACCCAGGTTAAAATACTAAAATATCGAAATTATAACCACTATAGTTTGCAAACAAAGAGCTCATCCAAAATCCAATTATATGCACTTGTAAGGATTTCAAGAGCTATATTCTTGCATAATTGTTTACCAGTTTAGTTTTTGGGATAGCATTACAAACTTGAAAAGGGGGCAATTTTCACTCTTCTTCAACTCGACAAACGATTACTCGAAAACTATAAGAAGATTTTTAAAATATAAATATAGATTTAGCAACTAAATTTCCTAATACATATTTTTATTCCTTACTATTTATATCTGTCTCTTATGGTTTCGAAGATATTTCGAGTGAAAATAAGCAAAATGAAAAAAAAAAAAAAAACATGCTCGGACAGATACTTTTTTAAAGTTTTTCAAAAAACAAGTTCAAAATATTAAAAAATTGAAATTAATTTTATATATTCACAATCTTGACCCTATTTCCTACAAAACAAGAAAATATATTTGCATTTTTGTCTATTAGACTTGTAGGTATGCGCGACAAAAGTGTTTACATTTTTTTGCAATGCTCTGATTTTCGTCATAAAAATCCTAAGCATAAATGTTATTCAAACATAAAAAATATGTGCCCTTTTTGTCTAAGAAGTGCCCTTTATCTGGTAACAGCACCATGCCCTTTTTTAATCCTGTGGGAAACTCTGGTGTACATTAATAGGCGTTTCTGCACTTTTCCTTTTCCCCAGCTTCATTCTTAATATTTTTGTATTCCTTCTTCCCAAAAAGTGGTCTCGAAATTTCATCTCTTCTATAAAAATTCTTTACAGCACTTATTATTTCTTTAGACAGTGCACTTTTCTTTTTAATATCATCCACAATAACAGCATTAAAAACTTGTTCACTACTTTCCCTTCTTTAATAACAGCAAATCATTTTCATGGACTGCTAGGAAGAGTTACAGACACTCGTTTCATTGCTTTTCCAAATGTCTGACGTGTAGTGAATGGTGACTTGCATGTAATCATTGTTTCTTCTTCCACTATTTTTTCCTTTGCATCTTTTCATCGACGTCTCATATTTTTCATTCCTCTTTGAGATTCCAATCTGTGTTTTTTCTTATAAATTTTATCACACTTTCGACTTACTCTCATTGCTTTCATTCCTCTTCTTGCCCTTTCTCTCTCTGCAAGCTTCTTTTCTTCACTTTGTCTTGCACGGCTCTTCCTCTTTCTTTCTGCAGCAGTTTCAGCCATATTAGTTTTTCAATAAAGGATTTCCTCACAATACTTTAATAAGCCGTTGAAAATGTCAAGTCTGATGTTAAATTTTATGTAGAATCATAAAAATTACTTTCTTTATGAGGACAAGTTCCAGGTCTAATTTCTAAAAGCACTTTTTCAACAATTAGATAGATCAAGTTTTAATATTATGCACAAATTTAAGATTTACAATGATTAATTCATCCAAAAAACTATGAGAAATAAATATGTATATTACATATAAAGGGAAAAAAATGCACACAATCTTACAAATGAGATGTTAAGATTTAGTTGACTTCATAAATTATTGTGTTATGTTAGTCACAACCAGTGGTCACATGTACTGTTGTTAGTCACATGTACTGTTAGTTAGTCACATGTACTGTTGCCAGAAAAAAAGAAAATTATTTATGTTTAATTGCATCTGTCTAATGGCAACAATCATATGAAAGACTTAAGCAAAAAAAGATTTTTTATGTATTTCTGGGGAGAGTGAAACTTGATGTTTTTGTGACTAACATAACCAGTGAATCGGATTACACACTATCTATCCTGACATTAGTAAGTTCATTTCCTAACAAAAAATTCTTTAGTTTATTAAATAGAGGAAAACACAATGTTTCAATGGTAAAAAGATTTGTTTTTTGCTAGTTGTATTTTTGATGATAAAATATAAGCCTGAAAACTTAGAAAAATGACAGACATTTTGGTTAATTGCATATGTCTTATTTGTCGCCATTTTATGTAGATTTGAAGTAATATTTTGTAAAAACTATAGTTAAATTCCAAAAATTTGAAAAATTATCTTTAAAACGATCTATAATACAATATATATGCTGAAAGGTAAAAAAATGACCTTTGGGTTGACGGTTCCATGGAATTGCCCTTCGACTAGAGATATAAGTAGACCGCGCATTGCTATTCAGAAGAGATTGAAAACATGACCACTGCATGTATCACGTGACTTATGGTCGAACACTCCCAGACGTGGCAATTTATTGCCGCGCTTGGCGCTTTAAAATAATTTTTTTTTCACTGGAGTAAAATTGTGCTGGATACCTCTTACGTTTCTGATGTATTGCAAAATACATATTGGTTAGGTCCTAACTGATCACGGTAACATGAAATTTGGCATGTCGTTTTCTTTTGTGATATATTTTAATTTTCTAGCTAGAAGGTCCAAATTTACTATTTCGTTGTCTTTTATGGTGCATATTGATTTCTTAGATTTTGAACCTTATCGGGCTAGCCCGTCCTGGGCCCGCCATATAAATATACTCATAATTCGGGAATAACTCGAGATCCGTTGTATCTAGAAAGATTATATCATATTTAGCATATGGTTATATTTCATGGTATATTTTAATTCATTGGATTTTGAATTATCGGAACAATTAAATTCATTGCTACTATCCCAGCCCGTCCAGGAACTGTTACAGAAATGCATTGAGGAACAACATAATGTTAGTCTGAGGAATAACTCGTGAACTGGAGCAAACATTTTGTATGCTGTTGTATCCATATATTTAAGTCACATATAACTAATAAAAGGATGTACTTGAAAAGAAAATACATTTTTACTTGTTTTCAATTCAATTAATAAAATCATCAGTTAAATTGTCCTTAATTTCGAAAAAAACATCAATTATATTATTTAAGGTTGTTGATGTTTAATATTTATGCATCTACATTTTAATAATGAATAAAAAACTTTTATGAAATTTGAGATTTTAAAAATATACATTCAGTCATTAGAATTACCATACCTTTTAGTGTTTCAAAAGTGCCGGTAAAATTATTTTCTTACTTCAGTAAAACTTTATTTTTAATAAAATACTTTTATTTTTGTACAAACTGAAGTACAAAATTGGTATTGAGGCAATGTCAATTTTCAACTTTAGAAATATAGCTGAGCATTATACAATTGTAACTATTCAAAATCTTGTATATTATTCCCAGATTATACAACAGTTACCTTTATATTCCTTGACCCCCCCCCCCCCCCAAGAAAAAAAATTGCTTTTAAAAATATTTGGACACAATGTTATAATAAATCAAAATGCTGCTTGTAAGGCATTAACTTGCAAAAGTTAATGACTTTAACTTTCTAATAAAATGGCTTTATTAATTCATATTTATCAATAGAACAACACCCTGTTAAGTGCTGGGAAGGAGTGGGAAATGAATAAACATTTTAAACACAATTTTGAAACATTTTCACACTCAGTTCCTCACTGATCAAAAATATTATTACTTTGACATAATTAAAAGGATCAAAGAACGAAGTTTCAAAGAGCTAAATAGAATCTATAGGACAATATATACTTCATAGTTAAAATTATTTTTAATTTTTTAAATATGTGTTATGAAATTTCTTATATTTATGTTGTTGCATCCCAAAATTTAATATTTTCACAATTCCAATTTTTAACATAATGGAATGATATCTTCGCATTCTAATTTTAAAAAAAAGTATTACTTTGAATCTTTTATGAATTTACCCGGCGACTCATTATATATGTTTTTTTTATTATTATTTAAAATCTCATTCTTTGCTTTAGATATTCATCAGACAGTGAGACACTTTAGATTTCTTCATTTTTAAGATATGGGAAAAAGCCAAAGTTGAAAACATAAATCAGTTTTGTTCCCAAGTTTCTATAAAAAAAATCCTCATCCCCCCCACCGATTGTTTAAAAAATTCCAGCCTTTATAGAACACTAGGCATAACAAATAATTGTTTAAAATGACTAAACGTTAATTTTTTTTTCATTTAGCCTATTTTGATGCAATTTAGCATATTTTGCATATATAGCACAATTTAGCATATTTTAATGCTTAAAACTTTTCTCTTTTCAGTTGTGTTTCCCACATCTTTCTTCATCTTTGGGAAAATTAATAAAAATAATAGAAATTAGCTAACATTTTAATAAAAGTTTTAAATGCACAAAAACTAAATTGAAAAATATTTTTGTATATTTTATTGCACTTATCATAGATAAATATTAGGAATTTTATATGGTTACTTTATACATTTCATAATCACAAAAAAATTTTCAAATCGCATTTTAATTGCTCAATTTCATTTGATACATTACATATACAGTTAAGGACTTTTTTGAAATGTTTAACGAGTATTTTTTAATGTACATACAAAGACAGTTAATACTTAAAGAAAGTGTAAAAAGTAATTGTTTCCGCTACAATTCTCAAGAAAAAATTAAATTTACGGCCATACACTGTATTTATTTTTATAAGTCTGGAAAAATATAGCTCAGCAAAAAATATCAATTTTAAATGTGTACTTACTGATATTTATATAAATTTCTTGGGAGTTATTAATCATTTCATAGCATTATATGGCATGAAAACATTGTCAGGGGAAGAGTATGAAAATGTAAACAATCCAAGTTGGCGTAAAAAAATGTCGCCAAGAGAGGAAACTAGGCGTATTAAAAGTTTCACCTTTATTTTATTTTTCTCTTCTAATTTTAAGCATTTATTGAGGTACAATTTATGAAAGTACACAAACATATATAAAATATTTTATTTTAAAAATATTTACAAGGCTATACATTATTTACAAAGCCAGAAAATCTATTTTTATTATAGGAAGGCATGGTCGTGCATGCCAATTAACTCTTTATTTTATATAAAATATCTTTTAAAATGAATTGAAATGACTTACTTGTGAAACATAGTGTCTCCACCTTTGATAAACTTTGACGTACATCCATATGCAGCGCAGGACAATACCATATTTTGCTTAAAAGTAAAAGCAAACGTGCGATGTGCCTTCTCGCTTTCGAAAACGTAGTGCAATTGCAATGGAAGGAGAGATGCGCAAGAAAATATGCGTGTAGGGGAGTGCCTAAGTCATGTGACTTAGTTCAGTGGTCACGGAAAGGTTGCCATAAGTCTCTCTACCTGTATTTCACCTCGATGGAATTGCCCTTCTATGATGTCCAAATACAGGTCTTTGTTCTGGGTAGGATATGTATAGGAATACGGCATACATCCGGGGCCTCCGCTCCAGAGAGGGGCTGTGGCAGTCAAATTAGTGACGTGACGAAAAATGATCCACGGTTGGCGAAACGATCCTGTTCGCTCAGTTTGCAAGTTTAAAGCTAGTTTTTAAAAATATTTTAGTACTTTTTTCTTAGCTATACCTGACAAGATTTTCAAAAAGAGGTGTGTATGTTTGTCTGTTACACAAAAAATGCAATTAATTATAATTTAATGAGCACATATTGATTTAATGTTTAAAATAATAAACAGGTCTTTTACTGACAACTTTCCTTACATATGTGGCGATTGTGCGTCGCCGTGGTCCCGAACCAGGGACCTGATGCATTGTAGACCGACATTATAATCACTGAGCAAAAGCTAGCTCCTCCTCTGTTCTTATAATTCGGGTATTGCTCGTGAGGCATCTTTGATAGATGTCTTTGCTGCCGCACACTCCCCTCGCTGATGAGGAGGCCGGGAGGCGTGTCGCCTCGGCGTGACGTCAGGGCCGGGAGGCGTGTTGCCTCGGCGTGACGGACAGTTGTGGTCAACCAGGAAGGGAGTGTCAAGGCTTCTGACTCCTTGTGGTGCTGCCATCTCGTGCTGAGAGGCGAAGTCGTTGGAGAAGGTTGCGTCTTTCAAACGTCCAGTCATCATTGTGGCGATTGAGCGTCGCCGTGGTCCCCGAACCAGGGACCTGATGCTTCGTAGACCGACATTATAATCACTGAGCAAAAGCTAGCTCTTCCTCTGTTCTTATAATTCGGGTATTGCTCATGAGGCATCTTTGATAGATGTCTTTGCTGCCGCACATATATGTAAATTTTTTATTCTTTTATGTGTTGAATTTTTTTTATTAATCAATGTAACAGACTAATTCATTGTAACAGACTAACAAAAATTATTATAACATTTAATGACACTGCTATAGTTTATTTTAATGCCAATCATGTTATATTTTGTTTTCAGTAAGTATATCATAAAATCATGGCAATTTTGGTTAGTCTGTTACATACACAATTAATTAGTGTTAATTTATATAAAATTCAATTTTTTTTTCAAAATTTGGTAAAGGCTATTTTTCGAACATATGCAGATCTGCATTATTATTATTTTTTATTATTTGTTTTCCTTTTTATACTTAAAATCTTTTTTGTTTTCCTATATGTGTTAGTCTGTTACTATGGAATGGCCCAAAATTGTAACCGACAGTAATTTTATTTAATGAGAAATATATGTCTAAAAATTAAACAAATGAAGATGTATGTCACTGATGTGCTAAATCTACAAGTAAATGATTCGGAATTAGTAAAATAAGATTCCATTTTTTACCAGGGATCTGTCACGTAGATCAATAAAAAAGAAATTGAAGTTTCTGTAATGCACAAAACTAAAAACCATTTCAAGTGGCCTCAAAAAGACACTTAACAGGATGATACATAAAAATTACAAATTCAGACCTGCCAACCTCTCAGAGCCAAAAAGCGTAACGAAATACGCTTTTTGGCTCTGAGTGTAACGAAATACGCTTTTGGCCGCACGCGATAATGTACGCGCGGTATATTTCAGCTATGTAAATTCTTGATAATCAGGCTGTAGGGATTTTTTTTCCCTACATCAAAATTCTACTGAGAAACCAATTAAATTATTACAATCCACAGCAAACATTTTTATGATGCTAATTTTTAAATTAAACATTTAAAATTAAATAAAAATATTAATTCTTTAGTAAAATGCATCAATATAAAAACAATTAGAAAACTATAATGCACATCATGGATTTTTGATTTCTATTAAAAAGAAAGGTAAGGACACAATTTTTGCACATTACAACAGCATTAATAAATCTAACTTTTATTTAAACCAACATATGTGGCTGACATTGCCGTTTTAAAAACCCAGAAGAATATTTTTGCTGGAAACAAGGTCCAGACATACAGGATTTGTTTCCCATGTTTTCCCCAGTAGGGGATTCCATTAATTTTGGCAAAGACAAGAGCTCAGTTTTTGCTCCATTTGATGATTCTTTAAAATACGTTAAAACGATTGGATACAATTGATCATCGCCACAATGACTCCCATCAGTAGACACCGTAAATGGATTTTTAGTAGCTGCAATTACTTGTTTTTGATTTTCACTGACTAGTTCTTTAATAATAAAAGCTGTTTTTGTTCGCCCACAGGAATAATGCTTTTCCTCTTTCGAATCCGGGAACATCGCTTGAAATAATGGGCGAGCATGGTCTGCAGTAGCTAATGGAAGATTATGTTCTAAAATGAATGAGGTGAACATAACTTTCGCTTCAGTAGTTTGCAATTCTTTATTCACAGTTAAAAATTCATTTATAGACTTCGTAGATTTGGAAGTCTTGAATTTATCCACGTGTTTGGCCGTTTTCGAATGTTTAACTATGTCCGCATGTCCGCCATGAGAAATGGAGACATCACAGTTACATACAACACAAAAGGCAAGAGATGCACTTATTCTTGATTCTTTGATAAATTCAAACTCTCTGCAATACTTTTCGGAAAACGTTTGAGATCGGGCATTCGTCTTTGTAGACATCATTCAATTGATTAACTATATAAACTAAACTGATCTCAGCAAAAACAGCAAAACAAGCATCGGGAGAAATCAACAAAACATCACATGTTCCCTCCGCGGATGGGTCACGTGGTCTCTCCGCACATGATGCTACTTCCCGCAGATAACGGCAATAGCTACCAGTATTGCCAGGTCTTCGCCAAAACTCCCGCACTTCCTCCAACTCTTCGCTTCGCCAAAACTAGCTCAATTGAGCGGGAAAATCGCGAAACTGGCAATACTGCAAATACGCGTCTACATTAGAAATCAAAGCCTCTCGAAATTCCCTACTTCGGTCTGAAAAAGGGAAAAGCGAAAAAAAAATAGGGAAAAACGTAATTTTTTTTTTAAATCGTACTTGGTGGCAATTATTAATTTGGTGGCAAAATCGTATTATCGTACTTCTCGTGATTTATCGTACTAAATACGATTAAATTGTAACAGTTGGCAGGTCTGCAAATTAACAAGTTACAGCAAACATTAAAAATGAAATAACACCTATGCAATTATAAAAATCAGAATAAAAACAATCGATACAGGAAAAAAATATATAATCAGTAATATAAGCTGCTACTGTATCCAATTGAAATGCATTATGTTTACACAGAGATACATTGGATTACAAAAAGATAAATATAATTATTCTAAATTCTTGTTACACATTAGTTGCTTTAAAATGACCAATCCAATAATGTTGTAGTTAAAATAGAACTTTGCAAACTTAAAAATGAGCTCAAAAGCAGAATTTTGTTAAATATCAAATGTAAATGTTCTGCAGAGCTTATAAAACAGATATCGTTCTGTGATGTATGTCACAGCTTTAAGTACTACTTTCTGTTGTCGGGTAAATGAGAATTTCATAACTCAATGAATGAAGCAAGATACATTTGCATTGCACTGTAGTAAATAAATCTTTGAAACTACAATGAAATTTATAAAAACTGTAAATCTATGCAAAACTAATAAAGTAATTCATGAGTTATTCTATAACTATGATTATATAATAAAATGTTGCAACCTCATAAGTTAAAACTATGAGTCCCTAGGAATTTTTTTAAATTTGAAAGGTCTTAATTAAAAGAAAAAAAAAAAAAAACAGGCTTTACGCATTTTTAAAATAATAGAATTTTTCAGATTGTAGTCACGTAATTATTTAGACAAAAACATTATTTTGTAAGTTTATTCAACGAGATATCTGGCAAACTATCAGTAATGGGATTTAGCAACTAAGCAACATAGGAAAGTTGAACTCCTACGTCTTCAAAATAGTATTCAATTTGTCAGATGATGCTACAGTTGTAGACAATAACACATTATTGGAATTAAAAATCAACCAATACTACTAGCTAGCACAATGTAAATAACACAATGAAATAAATGTAAATTACACAATGTATAAATAACACGATGAAAGTCAAAAATTTTTTAAAGAAACGAGCTCAACCATAACATCAGATCAAAACAAACGCTTTTAGGTTGAAATACGCTGGAACACTGGATCGTTTTTCATGACGCCACAAGCTCTGAAAAACAGACTACCACGGCCCCCGGAGGAGCGGAGGTCACGATACATCCCCCTTTTTTATAAACACTATTTTATTTTATTTATTTGAAATTTTCTGTATTTGCATAAAATATTTCTTTTTACAAGACTTCATTTTTAAGTAAGAATTACAAACATATTTAACATTTTTACACTTATTTTAATTCAGTAAGACTAGGCATATAGTACAGACTACAGAGGCATATAGTACATGGCTCACTCAAGGAAATAGTAACTTCAAATAATTTTTTACCTTATCTTTATTATTGTACTGTGTCTGTAATATTAATTTTTTTAATTGACTTGTTGCATGAAGAAAACAGGAATATAAACAAAAGTCAATTAAAAAAATGTAATTTGCTTTTAATTAAATAAAAGTTAATTAAATATAAAATCAAGAACTCCTTATTTTACTTCAGTTCTTTAAATTTTATTATACCATTTTACAATATGATCAAGCTTGTTTGCATTGACAGTGACACAGACATGCCTCCTTATCTCAGTGGGGTCGACCTACCTTTTTTCTCAAATAGCATAGTCCAAGCATCTAAAATCCCTGTAGAAATTAATTTAAATTTTTAAATTATTGCAGCACTTCCCTTTACATAGATCATATATTGTAATGAAAGAAATTAATATTTGACCAAATGTACATGCACCTATATATAACTACGAGGCATGTT
The DNA here is from genome assembly GCA_951213105.1 of Amaurobius ferox. Taxonomy (NCBI): domain Eukaryota; kingdom Metazoa; phylum Arthropoda; class Arachnida; order Araneae; family Amaurobiidae; genus Amaurobius; species Amaurobius ferox. The sequence continues at coordinate 14,647,717 of OX578136.1, forward strand.
TTTTAAGTAAGTACCGTTTTGGAATTAAAAAAAGACGTGCAAAGATATCGCAATAATTTTATTTCTACATGAAAGCCTGTACCTTAATCTACTTTTCTACATAATTTCCGTGAATATTGAGGCACTTGTCATAACGTGGCACCAGTTTTTGAATACCCTCCTCATAAAATTCTGCCGCCTGACTTGTTAACCACTGTATCACAACTGTTTTGACTTCGTTATCGTCTTGAAGACGCTGACCACCCAGGTGTTTCTTCAAGTGCAGGAACAAATGGTAGTCGCTGGGCGCCAGATCAGGGCTGTATGGAGGATGATCTAGAGTTTCCCATTTAAAAGATTTGATGAGATCTTTGGTCCGATTAGCCACATGTGGACGGGCATTGTCATGCAGCAAAACGATACCCTTACTCAACTTGCCACGTCTTTTGTTCTGGATTGCACGACGCAGATTGTTCAATGTCTCACAATAAGACGCTGCATTGATTGTCTCATTACGAGGCAGAAACTCCACTAGCAATACTCCTTTTTTGTCCCAAAAAACTGTGCCCATGATTTTCCGGGCAGAAATTGTTTGCTTAAACTTCACTCTTTTGGGTGATGATGAATGTCGCCATTCCATGGATTGTTGTTTTGATTCTGGTGCGACGTAGGCCACCCATGTTTCGTCACCAGTAACAATTTGGTCTAAAAAATCTTCACCTTCATTGTGGTACCGCTCAAGGAAAGTCAATGCACTGCCTAAACGTTGGGTTTTGTGCAAATCCGTCAACATTTTTGGAACCCAACGTGAACACAATTTCCGGTAATTCAAGTTCTCGGTCACAATGCGATACAAAACACTACGAGAATATTGAGGAAACCAGTCGCACATTGATGAAATTGTAAAGCGTCTGTTTTCTCTCACCTTTTCTTCCACTTTCTGCACCAAATCTTCATTAAAGACCGAAGGACGCCCACTCCGTTCTTCATCATGCACATTTGTGCGGCCATCTTTAAATGCTCTCACCCATTTCCTTACCATTCCATCACTCATAATGTTTTGTCCGTAAACTTCACAGATCTCACGATGAATATCGATCGGTTTTACGCCTTTAGCACTAAGAAATCGTATAACAGCCCGTACTTCACAATCGGCGGGACTCACGATTGTCGGAGGCATCTTAAACACTCAGTAAACAAAGTCTACAATGAAGAATCAGACTGTAATGGCGTCAGTGCGTAGACAAGAGATGTAGGTAACCAGCGCGCATGCGCGGAACGCCGACCGTAGAGCTGCGGCGGCGGAATCGCAAAACGGTACTTACATAAAAAACATGCCTCGTAATTAAAATTGTATCAAATTGAATATTACTTAAACTTCTCATTTATATCAAATGCAATCTAAATTAGATAAATATTAGATTTATACAAGGTGATCTAAAAGTTTTAGACAAACTTTAAGGGTAGATATACCTTTAAAGTTTGTCAAGCCCGTTTTGCATAGGAGCATGTGGTCACAAACGCAACCATGGGGTGCTACAGATGCAGGAAGAAACAAAAAGAAAGTAATGCAGATAATATAATACAGTTTATCAGATATAACAGTTACAAGTATCAATTATAATTGTTTACCATAGTATTAAAATAGGTGTTCAAATTTATTGCCATCCGCAGCTGTGCATGTTGCAGCCATAATGTGCAGGACTATCTCAATAGGACCTTTCCTGCAACCAAGATCATCTGGAAAAAACCCGTCAGTTGGCCACCACAGTCCCCCGACTTGTCCCCCATTGATTTCTTCCTGTGGGGATACCTAAAAATTTTGTTTACCCCTTCTTGACTCCGACCAGACGGCTTGCCAAAAGGCTTGGAGCTGATTGAAATTAGTTTTATATACAGTACGTGACTTCTTATCCGGCGTTCCAATATCCTGACTCTCCCAAAACTGGAATACGGCAAAATAATGCCAAATTCTGCGCCAACAAGCGATTATTTGCTAAATATTGTGCCAAATAGCGATTTTTTGTTTCAAATCCCGCCAAATGCTTTTTTGCTTTAATTAGCAATATCAATAAAAAAAAATGCATTGAAACCTACTATTTTAGAGGGTTTGAAATAGGACGCGCAAACCGCGCACGAAATTCAAAATTCCCGTGCAGAAAAAAATGCCGCGAGCACTCGCCGCCGCTGATTCTTCTTAAATTTCGAAAACAAATGCAAGGAATTCTCGCGATAGCGAATGAAAATATTCCGTGGATCATGTTTTTCCGAGAAGTTCCACAATTCCTCTTTTCCGGAGAACATCCGAAGTAGCACCGTTTTCCCCAAAAATTTCCTAAGCGACTGCATCTGGCTGCCACCCCCGATAGTAGCTCTCGGAGGTGACGATTTGGCACGGGCGAGACGCGTCATTCCATTCTTCACTAGTTTCGGATAAGTCTCCTGTATAGTATATAGGAGCCGCGACTTGTCCGTAACTAACTCCTGTATAGTATAATACAGGAGTTAGTTACGGACAAGTCGCGGCAAGATGCTTTTTTAATAGCGTTTCATTTTTTTCTGGGTATATAGGGCAGAGCACACTAGGCACAAAGGTTTCAATTTTTCCGAATTCGTTACATTTTCTTTTCTGCTGTTTGTTCCGGGACTTTGATTTTCGGTAAAAATATTCCAACTTTTTCGTTAGAAATATCCCGATATCGCTAAAGAAATCCTACGCTCTTCAAACGCGATGTGCCGCGTAGAATTCACACTATTTTGCACAATGTAATAAACATTTATTGGAAAAGATGAAAAAAAAGAGTCATCAGCGCATTTACGAGAGGATAGAAAGTATGTTTAAGTAAGAAATTTCCGAAATTAATGAGAGTTAACTTTTGCCGAAATGCAGAGAAAAGTATAGCAGCTATAAAATGTCATTCAGGGCCTTCTGATTGATCTCTTAAAATACTTAACCTAAGCAATAAACTTGTCATTTTCTTGGGAAAATCCATTTTTTTTTTTTATCTCCGTGGAAATATACACATCTTCAATATTTGAAAAAACGTTGATGGAATTCCAAGATCAAAATCATTTTCAATTAAATCCTATTATTTGGATGAAAATGGCTATTTTGGACCTAAAATTGACCCTAGCAAAAAGTTCCATGTTGCATTTAATTAGTAATTTATAGAAGACAGTTTAGCAATATCGCGAAATTTTTTTATTTAAACACGATCGCCGGTATATTTCGTTTTATTTTAAAATATTTTCCATTTTATCAATCTGCTTCCATCCACTAATATTTTTATATTTTTTGTGCTTTTTATGCTGGGATATTATCTTTAAACATATTGTTGGTGAAAATGAGATATATGTTTAGGATAACGAAATTAAAATTTTTTTATTTATTCAGGCATTTAGAATTTTAAGGCTTATTAGACTTATTAGAAACACATTTGAAGAGCATAAATTAGAATTTGATATATTTGCACCCATAGTTGAATATCTCATTTCAATTAAAAATGAACATCCTTCTTATCTTAATTTTATTAAAAGTACTTTAAAATATTTTGAAACATATGAACAAAGGTGCTTCTGCCAAAATATTAGACGGATATGGTGAGGGCCCACTTTAGTTGAAATGTTAAAAAAAAAAAGACTTCTAATAACTATTCTAAATAATCAACTTTTTTCAGACATTTTTTTCTTTCAAAATTTTTCTTAATCACTAAATTTGATACTATAATTGCATGTAATTTGCATTTTAGTTAACCCATATAGATTGTAAAAAAGCTTTTTTTAATACATTTATGTTTTTAAAATGAATTATAATTTTCTATAATGACATTTGAGACCATTCCAGTAAGTTTTAGAAAAAGTGTTCCGAATTACGGAAAAAACCCTTATCCAGAATGCCTGAAGTCCCAAGCATTCCGGATAATAGATCCTGTACTGTATTCACAATCTTGACCCTATTTCCTACAAAACAAGAAAATATATTTACATTTTTGTCTATTAGACTTGGAGGTATATGCGGCAAAAGTGTTTACATTTTTTTGCAATGCTCTGATTTTCGTCATAAAAATCCCAAGCATAAATGTTATTCAAACATAAAAAATATTTGCCCTTTTTTTCTAAGTGCCCTTTTTCTGGTAACAGCACCCTGCCCTTTTTCAATCCTGGGGGAAACTCTGAAGATAGTAGGGTGTTGAGCCAACCCAGTAGCGGATATAGGTACTAAAGAATTTTTTAAGCTTAATAAATCGCAAAAAAAAAAATTAACTTCATCATTTTCAATAATTGGATTATACATTCATTAATTTACTAGCTATCAGCTCATTAATTTATTATTTTACTGCTCTAAAAAAAAATGTATATCAAAAGTAAACTAAATTCAGTAAGCCTGTGACACCAAAATTCTTGTCAATTAACAGACGTAGCATAATATGAGAAAAGTAGTGGCATACCACCATGAAGCAGTACAGAGTTGAACTGAAAAGGGGGAACCTCTTGAAATGAACATATTTTTTACATAAGAATGAAAGACTATGCATCATAGGAAAGGGAACCCTGAAATCCTAATACACCACTTGGAAAGTGCTTTATTTTAAGAGGGGATAATCCGGAGAACAGCCCATAAAGGGGATTTGAAAAATGTGCTACTGTGCTTTTCCCTACAGTTAAAGTAATAGCTTTCCCTGAAAATCCTCCACAAAAGCCATCCCTCCATTAACCATGATTAATATAATTTTATGCAACATATTGGTTACAATTCTTAAATTATAAAATTTTATTGGACTAAAAATGTAAATACTATCATATACCAAACTTTTTCAAGGACCACAATATGGAAACGTTAAATAGATCCATACCTGCGTAAATTTCTTCCATCATTGTCGACCTATAAAGTCACTGTAATATAAAGAACTTGCTAACAATAATTAAATATCAAACACAATTACATATAACTAAGATCAACACATTAATGAAGATGTTATTAACAAGCACGTATAAAACATCAAATTTTTTTCTAGAAATCAGATCCCATCTCTTCAATCGAACCCAAAACTGAGATTTTAATTCGAATTTTTTCCAGAAAGTGTATTTATAAAGTTTTGTATATATATAAAATAAATATCAAGAGCCATTTTTAAAAGGTTTTCTTTTTCTAATAACATTCCGAGTTGTGATTTTATTGACATTCCCATTTTTTAATTTAAACAAATTGACTATTAACTGTAACTTATTCTTCGATGCAAACGGTTCCAGTTAAATATTCTCAAGCAATGAAATTAAATAAAAGCTCTACAGAGAAACAAAGATTACAATATTTACATCAGATACATTATGCTGAAAGTTGTTTTACTCATAATTTTGTGTCAAACATCAGGTGAGTCAAATAGCATTTTTAAATTACTTTATTCTACGTGATTCAAGGCCCTTTGTTCTTGATCATTTGAGGTGGACAGTTTCTTTCTGAAATAGATTACTTCTCTAGGTTGAAAAATTTAATTTGTCACTTATTTAAGTATTTTATTCACGATCTTTATATATTCAACAGTCTGTTTAGAACGGTAATCCCAATGTTTTACCATTCTATACAAAACAATACCACAATTCATAAGTAAAATTTTAAATTTTAGAAAAGGCCCTTTCATACAATTTCAAAATGAACTCTTCACAAAATTTTGTAATCAAATACTTTGATTTAAGATTTTATTTTCTTAAAAATTCAAAATATGAACACTATAAAGTCATATAGTGTGATGATATTAATTAAATTTATAAATTTGTTTATTTATTAATTTGTTTTGAGTTTTCTGCAAGCTTTTTTTTTCCTACCCAGACCAATCTACTTATACAACCTTTCAATCTAGTTCCTTAAAAAAAGCAGGCATATGAAAATTGGGTGACTACAATTGTTTCAAAGGCATTTCATAGTCCGCTTATTCAGGCTAAAGCACAATGTCTTCTCTTAACAACAACTAAGGAAGCTGCACGTAATTCTTTCTCAGTGATTGTTAATAGAAAACACTGTTTTTTTTTATCTGAAGAAAAGGACTATGAAATACCGTCAAAACAATTGTAGTCTTCTAATTTCCATATGCCTGCTTTCTTTAAGGAAGTACTGAAAGTTTTATTCTTACAAGCAGCAATTTTATTTATTTTGAGTTGGAGCTATGTTTCATATTATATCTTGGTTGAAATATGTATACTATATATATTAGACTCCCTTTAATTCACACAGCTTGGGACCAGAGTTTGTGCAAATTATAGAATTTTGCAGATTATAATTGCTGCAGAATATATAAAAAGATGATATTAGTACATCTTGAGTTAGTTAATTAAAAAATCACTCTACAATACATTTAAAGCAAAATAAGCTAATTTTATAAATTTTGTTGCTTGTTTTTAAAATTTTCAAACAGATTTAATTGTAATTTAAGGATTTTTGTTTAATATTTTTTCTTAATCTCTGAACAGTCTTACTCTGTAATAAAACTGTTTCTGTGTAAAGTCAAGGAATTTAATCTCATAGCTCATAAGTAGCTTTTTCACCTTAATACACTATACTATAATTTATTGTAAATTTAACTGTTTATATCCAAAATGTACTGCAGATTATAGGGTTACAGATTAACAAGAGTCAATTATATATATATATATATATATATAAATTCCCAAATAGGACAAGTAACTATATACTCGTAATAATGCTAGTAAAGTAACAGAAGATACTGCCGGGGGGAGTTGCGACCCGCATCTCTCCGGTTAAAGCTTTTTTTCCGCTATGGCAAACACTCCCGGTAGCCGATATTCCTTACACTATTTTCTTCGTGGCACTTTCAATACCATAGAAACAAGTTTACATACATATGTATACATTTTTAATAACTTGTAAATCCATAAAAGTATTCTACTATACTCTTAAAATAATCCAAGAAACATAATATAAAATCCACAACAGCTAATTTAAAATAATAATTTAACATATTTCACATTTTATAATGTATATATATAATCACATGATTTTTTTTTTCTCTGGTAATTATTTGATTTCTTCATCATTCTTAATTCTTTTTATGCTTGTTGGCATATATGGAGTTCATAGTTATTAACTATCCCTGTATTCAGAAACAAGCATTGTTCTTGGTTGATTTGAACGGATACACAGTCTTGACAATGAATCTATTCTGCATTTACCTCCATCTTAAGCCTAGCGCTATTCCACTGTATTGGCATGATGGCCTTGTTTTATTTTTCTATTTTAGAATTCTCATCATTAACTGTTGTTTACTCATTGATTGCTAGCTATTAGGTATTATATAATATCATGTTTATACTCCTCTTTATGTATTTAACACTTAATTATTACATTTTTATGCTTTATTTATTTTTTCTTACTCATTAGAAAGTCATACAGATTTTTCTTTTCTGTAATAATTGCTAAATAGTAAGTATATCAATATAATATTGTTTTCTTCTTTCTTATTTGTTTATTTTTTGGTCTTCCCTATGTGTTACAATATATCTCTATTATTTCTTTAGATTATCAATAACTATTGTTATTGTATATATATATTCCATCCAGTATTTGCCTAAAATATTTTTAAAATATTTTAAATTATTTTCTCTGAAACAGAAGCTGCTGTTTGCCAGAAATTTGAAAATATTCAAAATGATGCTGCTGTTCCTCAGAATCCAGATATTTTATCACAAAATAGTTTTGTAAAGGTTAATTACACATGTCCTGATTTATTAGATCCTAAACACTACACAGAATGCTGCAGCACTAAGGAAATGAAAGCATGCTGTCCAAGAGCAAGATACTTCTACGAAATTGACAAAACGTATGTTTTATATTTTAATTTAATATTCTTTTCCTTATTAAACATTTGAATGGTTAAATATGTAAGATAAACATACTTAATTTTTAAGGTTCAAGGTATTTTTAAATTTCACTTAAACACACGTTAAGTTTCACTTTAATGCAAGACACTATATTACATCAATAATTTTAAGATATATCAGTAAATTTTTATCAGTAAACAATATAATACCCCTCTTAGTAGAGCTCATCAACACCAAATATTCTTGACAGCAGTGGTAGAAAAACAAACATGTCATAGCCACAATCGTTTATATTTCTAAAAACATTTCAATGCAATTAAACTTTGTATGTGTGTACATAGATATTATTTTCTCTAATCAGGACACAGTTATAAATATTTTTAAAATAAAAGTGATTAGGATACAAGTATAAATAAATTTAAAGACAATAATTTGTTTTATTCTATATTAATTTTAAATTATACCACTTTGCTCAAATAAATTTCCATTAAATGTTTGTTATCAGAAACAAAATCAGCCGAACTGTGATTTAATTTAAGAATATAATTTATGTAGTTTTAATAATTTAGAAATATTCAGAATCTATGGTAATAATTGTAATTAGAATTACAGCTGAAATTGAAAATAAAATATCAGTGTTAAATTAAACAAGATTTCATATCATCAGCATCAGTCAAGAAATCACAGTACAGAAGCAATTAAACATCATAGCAATAAATTTAAAAATATAACAAATTGCAACTTGCACTTGATCAACGATTAAAACTGAATGATCAATTTTTTTTTTAAATAAAATTTTGAATGTACATTTTCTCTATTAAATATTCATAGATCACATGATGTTATGATACATGACATCTGGTACATTGGCATTATATATATTTTTTTACTGCATACAAGCCAGAACATATTTTTTGTAGTTTCAAACAAATTAATTCTTTTGGTACTAGTCCAGAAAGTAAAACAATTCAAATCAGTAGGTGAAAATTGTGAAGAGCAATGTTTTTGTTTTTTGTTTTTTACTTCAGAATGTCTTCGAATGATAAGTCTTTAATTTCCTATTTGAAATTCTTTTTCTGCAACCAGTTCTAATTTACCCATCTGCATATGGGACAAGCAGACTTTCATCTGCTTATTCAGAATTTTGTTTTATATGTAATTTCAATTTTAATCTATTTTTGGCTTTTTTATTAATTTTTACCCAGTATGACTTGACCCAAATTTGTTAAAAACATGGTCCGAGCCTAGATCAGCCTGAAGTAGTTTCCTTAAAATTCAACCTGGCCCATGGGCTGGGTCGGACCTAAGCCTTCAGACCAGGCCCAAGCCTATGCAGACCTTTAGGTATTCTGTTAGAATTAAATCATTTTTATCTACAGTGAACATGGATCTCCAAATTTATAATAAAGATCTCATTTACTTTCTTATTGGACATGGTCTATTTTTGGAACACTTACATTATTCTCGTATTAAATCAATTCCTAACTGTATCTTAATTCGATGTTGATCTCATTGAGTCATGTTGATCTATTTCATCTCACCAAGCCATCATTACTTAATCAACCCCTTTGGTTTTAAAAACATTTATGAAATCGAAATTCAATAGATCGGTTTAAAAATTACATTATTGTTGCTAAAGAAATCTCAATTGGGGTGACATAAATTCACTTATGAGTTGTTTTGCTCCTAATAATTTTCTGGTCACTGTTGTTTTGGTTTAGTTATTTTAACTGTTCCGTTTTGTGTTTCACTAATTTTTATTTATTACTACTTTTTGAAATTGGTTAAAATGCTTTTCTTTTTAATGCTTTTCCTAATTTTGGATTGGAAAAGTGGATCAGTCAAAATTTGCATTATACAATATACATATGAAAAAAATCAGAAACATTAGGAATCAAAAATAATGACTGTGTCTGAAATCTTGTTGCCAAAACGAAATATATGTGCAAAATATGTTCTAACAACCGCTAATTTTGAACCCCTGATTCTAGGAGAGGCAGATCAACTTCAGAATTAAACTCAAATTTTGGCTATTTGTCCTGACTTTTTTTTTAAATATGTATTAAACATGTAGTAGGCAGTAGCTTAGCTTAAGATTTTTGACTGGGAAGGCTGAGCGCTTGTCGTTTTAAATTAGGAAGGATTTTACTGTTATTACAAGTGAGATTTATATTTGAATTCTCTCTTATTCTTTTGATGAGTAAAACAGTATAATATAGCATAAAAATGCAAAAAGTGCATTAAATACATGGAATTTTAAAATGTTACCGATGTAAGATAAATACATACAGGATATACATTTTAAATGTTTTCATATTTCTAAATTAGATCAACCTTTGCAACCATCATATTAAATATGTAGATATAAATAAGAATATCACAAGCAAGTGACAGAAAAGATATATAATTTTTGTAAATATAAACAACTAGAACTAGCAAAATTAAACAATTTAAGAGTGCACTGAAAATGGGTGAAAATAAATTTGGAATGTAACAAGCTTAGGTGAAAATCTCTGTAATCAATAATGTTCTTATACAATTTTGTATATTAATTATTGACAAATACTATACTATGAAAACTTAATATCTTATAGTTATAATATGCTAAAAATTTACTAGAAATATTATCAATCGGTTTTGTAAAAAATATCCTCATGTAACAGGTGATTACCAAAGCAAAATCTGATTTATTTCTTCTAAAACTCCCAAATACGCAAGCTGATGCTTCGCCATATTGATGCTGAGTGCTACTTCACTCACTAACTACTAAGTTTAACTAGTAGTCATTATTAGTATATTTCTTCATCCTGATCTTGTTTAAAGTTAAGTGAATGTCAAGTTATTCATGAAAATGGCTTAAATTGTTTAGCATTTCAAATATTTTCTGTAATTAATATTTTCTGCAAAAATAGCACTTCGCTTGACTCAAAATGACGGACACATTCACAACCATCATGTCTGCCACTTCATTGAGAAACGTCCCTTCTCAAATCCAATCATTGTCGTTTACAAAGGGAAAAGCAATAACCACGCCTCCTGGAAGGCTAGTTCTCATGAGCCCGTTACACGCGGCGATCAGCCGTGGAAGAAACTGAATGTTTCATTATCATGCTAATCATTATTCATCATGTAGGCTTGAATATTTTAGCCTATGATACTTTAAAAGATGTGTTTTAATGGGAAAAAATACTTTAAAACATGTTACTTTAAGCGAATAAAACGTAATCAGTTTCTAAAATATACATATACATTCGCAAAGTTATTTAAAAAATAAAATAAATAAAAATGTTTAAATAATTCCTTAAACTAGATCTCAAACTGGTGAGGCTAAGCTTTTTAGCCTCTATGAATGCTACGCCACTGATAGTAGGTAGTATTAAGTGTTGTAACAGTTTTGTTAGAAAGACGTAGTCAAAATTAGAATTTAATTTTAATTATTTTATATTTTAGTACCTTTCTAAGGATAGATACCTGAATCATTAATGATGTATGTAATACTGTGTAGCTGAGATCTCCACTAACTTGATTCCAGAACTGTTATATATATCTAGGTCAACTGCAATGCTTTTTCACTAATATTATTGCATTATATAAAATTAGCTAAAGTACACAATATAAATATAGCAACTTACCAATATAAGTAAAATAATCATTCATAACATTATATAATCTTTTAATTCAGTGATAAATTGGTTAGAATTTTTTTTTTCTTTTCATTTAGAATTGCAGCAGTTATTGCCATTTCAGTCACATCAGTATGTATTCTTCTCACTATAATAATTATAGTCTGCTGCTTTTGGTCCCGTTGCCCTCTTTATTCATCTTGCAGAACAGAATTCTCTCCTGAGATTGCGACCTATGGTAATTTTTTAATTGAATATTTTGTTATATAGATACTTTATTTTATTTTAATAAAAACATTGTAATGAAGCTTAAATTATGTGATAACCACTGACCACCCGTTAAAAATTTTCAAATTTATCTAGTAAATTTTTTATCATATGGCCTTAACTAATAACATATTCCTATAAAGTAAATTGCCCCAGTAAATGATAAAAAATAGGCAATAAACTATCATAGATAAATAAATAAAATATCTTGAAAATAGAACAATTATAATATTTGCCAAATCATTTAAGTATTAAAAATTATTTTTGCATTAAATATTATTTTAATTACATATTTTTTGTATGAATATTGTATTTGCAATTGATATTGTATTTTGAAAATAAAAGTGCTTCATTAGTAAATAAGAAAAAAACCTTATTTGTCTACACAAATGAGACAAAACAGTCACTGCAGGGGTGGGATAGCCCAGTGGTTAAGGCACAGGGATTGCACTTCGAGGACCCGAGTTTGATTCCCTGCATTGCTCAAACTTTCCTCATATCTATGCAGAGTACAGAATTGTTAAATCTGTGAGTTTGAAAGTTCTTCCTAAAGGTTGGTGGTAGGGAAAGGAGTGTACGGTCCCTGTTAATGTCGCCCCCACTGGGTTCTGGTTTAAATTCGGTGGCACTGTCCCAGCTGTCTAAACAGATATTTTACACCTTTGAGTAGGGGGCGCGGTTGCCCATTGGTTAGCGCGCTGGAGTTGCACTCAGTAGGCCCGGGTTCGATTCCAGCCACTGCCAAAACTGCTGCCGTGTTCACGCGGAGTATGATCACGTTAAACATGTGAGTCCGTAAGTCCTTCCGAGAGGTTGGTGGTAGGGGAAGGAGGGTACGGTCCCTGTGGATGCCTCCCCCACTGGGTTCCGGTCTAAATTGGGTGGCACTTCCCGGCCGTCCAAACAGTTGCCTTACACCTTTCTGGTAGGTCGGATGGTCTGGGTCTCAACAACAACACCTTTGGGTAGGTCAGACGTTCTAAGTCGAAAAGAAAAAAAAACAGTCACTACAGAAAAAGTAAGAAATGTCCTTATCTTTGCTGTAATAATTGCCCTATCTCATTTATTCTGATAAAAAAAGCTTTTTTCTTTCTGGCTTTGAAACCAGTTGATACATTTAGTCAACTGTTTATGTTGTTGCTAATAAAGTATTTTTATTTTTTTAGAACAGTTTCAGTGAATCTTTTACATGATATTATAGTACTAACAGGAATACCCATCATTACCCAGGATTATACTGAATGAAATAAAATTAATGCAGTATAAAATATGATGTATTTTAACTACAAACAGACTCCCAATAAGCTTATTGAACCAGTGAAAAAATATGTAAGCCTGTTAAACCACTTTTGCGTTTAAGTAGTCATTATAATAAGACAAGAAGGTACTTTAATAATCAAAAGCATTCTCTTCACTGAGTCTCAGTAAAAAATGTCTCATCAGAATCAATAATTTATTTTAGGAAATACTTAGAAACATATTTAGAATTTTCATTTTGATATATTAACATTGTACAAAATTTGAACTTTTTTTTTGTCATTAACATTCTGTGTATCATGCTTAACAAACTAGTGAAAAAGATAAAATCCATTGAAGATGTCTTAAGCTTTAATTGGTCAGGACAGACCGAAATAAGTTTTTAATTCTCATTATTCTGCACTTCAATATAGGATGATAAAACTTATATCAGAATATTCCCCAGACTCAACCACATTACTTGGAAGAAATTTATCAAAATCCTTCATATGGTTCAGGAGATATTAAAATTGAAATCATGTAATGAAATGTTCTCTTTTATATATTTGATTTAAAAAGGATATTAGTCTTTTCTCCCCTTTTATCAAAAATGGTGTCTAATCACCAGTGGCTAACAAGCATAAGAATCATAATTTAATATATATTGTAATGAAATCATGCTGCCAGTACAGCAAACTGCATGGTTAGAAAGATTTTACTCTTATTAAAGCTCATTAGCACAAAATAACCATTATGATATTGGCATCACAAGAAATGTTATGTATCACAACTTTATAAACATCTGTGGTGACCAAGGAGGTCACTCTTACCATTCAGCTGGCATTAAACTCTTAAAAGATTGAGCTCCAACTGCACACGGCTACAAGAACAAGCTTATAATAACAAAGTTCACTGATATGAAAGTCCAGAAATATGGAATATGTATTAATGCAGTGACTAGTCCTTTACACCAATGCTGTTTAGTCCTGCCAATGTTGGTTATTACACTGGGATCATAATTCCATGTTTTAGAACTGCCTCCTATCAAGGGTGGGGGTAATTATGAAGCAATGTGTTAAGTTACTTTTTAATATTTAGTCATTTTTTTTTTACATTTATTATTTACTTAAACAGTTTAAAGAGGCTTATTTACTTATTAATATTCCCTTTCCTTAATTTTATTTACATATTTTTCATTTATTTAGAATACCAATTTTGTATTCTATTAAGTTTTCTATTCCAGAGTAGTTGTGGTTAAAAATGGTGAAGTTCATTTTAGTAGTTTAAATTGACTAAATTGCAATGATTTTATTTCAAATTTTGGTTTTGGCAATCTTTAAAACTTATGCCATAGTTTGACATTCCAAATATTTTTTCCATCATTTCACAGCTTTATTTTTGCTCATATTTTATCAATTATTTTCTCCTTGGCTTAAATAGTTTTCTAAATTACCTCATTGGATTGCAGCTTAAACAGCTTAGTTTTCCGTGCTTTGGTTGATAAGAAATACAAAAAATTTAAAGACAAGTGTCCAAACTGTACTGTTAGTGGCTATTATTCTTTGGAGCAAATTGTTTCATTTCACCGACTTTTAGAACTTTTTTAAATGCTGCAATACTTTCGCATCCCTTTTGTTCTCAACTTTAATCAAGAATATTTGTAAGCATTATTCATAGCAATTTTACTATTATTAATTTTAAAAACAAAAATTTTTATTTTCACAAATCTACAATTTTTTAAAATTAGAAATTTTCTCAAAAGCTGTGGATAAACTGTCAGCATTTCTCCCTCTGATCCACACGTGGCAAGTTCAAATCTTAGATATGAGGTGGATGAAACTGCATGGATGTTTATAGTATACTGCGAGAATACAAACTTTGTTAGACACAGAATACAAGGTTGAATAAATTGATCAGCCAGTTTCATAGACAAATCATATTCTCCTTTGTCGAAGTAAAAAGACAGAGCATCAGAGTTCTTGCTTTTGTTACTATTGGTGCTCTGTTTTTCTTATCCTGATGAAGAAAGCTATTATTTGCCTTCGAAACTAGTTGATACTTTTATTCAATTGTGTATGCTGTATCTAAGGTTTTTTTTTTTTTTTTTTTCTCCAGGCAGCAATCAGAGTGGAGATGTTCATAGCGATTTGAAATCTACTTTAAATTGTAGATCTTTGTTAAA
Organism: Amaurobius ferox; assembly: GCA_951213105.1. Lineage (NCBI taxonomy): Eukaryota > Metazoa > Arthropoda > Arachnida > Araneae > Amaurobiidae > Amaurobius > Amaurobius ferox. Next base: position 14,662,837 of record OX578136.1, read on the forward strand.
TTAGCTCTTTGAGTGCACAAATTTACCGTAGTATTTTTAAAAATTAAAATTTGATAAATTTCATCTTTCAGTTTGTTTTATCTTTTTTCTAAATCTTATGTATTTTATAAATATATACAGGTTTCCTCTTTAGAGTTTAGTTGTGTTTAAATTCCCTTCTGTAATTTGTTTCTGTAATTTTATTCTTTTAGTAAGTAAGGAAGATAATATAGATATGGACACTATGCCCAGAGAGATCTCCAAAAAGAATAACAAGTTTTCACCTATTGCTATCAGTAATGGCAATATTCCTTCAGGAGGTAAAAATACATTAATGACTCACTATTTTTATTCATACATATGTAAAATAGTAAAAATACTGATCTTTTATGGATTTTTTAATAAAAAGCTGAAAAAATTCTTAGTCTTAAAATATTCATATCTATTTGTATATCTTGTAATCTCTTACAATTTTAAATAGCAAAAACAGTTACTGCTCAACAACCTTTCAATTTTACTATGGCACATCACCCCTTTTTAACACTTTCCAACATAGTTGAGAAATGCTTATGACTTTGATCATTCTGTCTGTTTTTTCATTCACATAACTGCCATCAAAATGACTTTATCAAAATGAAATTTTAATATGATGTTGGGACATATGGGCGTATATTTAGTATGGTCTGTGGGACATATGGGCGTATATTTAGTATGGTCTGTGGGACATATGGGCGTATACATGTTGGCCACTTTACATCTGAGGTAATGTAGTATGTAGCCATTATACTGTCAACTGTACTCTTTTTAATTTTCGGTAGATTTAGGTAACTGCATGCTTTTTAAATGGATGAAACATTTTCATTGTTCTCTGTGTGTTGCCAACTCCAAGAAATTAATTTTTTTCTATCAACCAGGGTTGGAAAAATATTGGTTTTGTAAATAAAAGTGAAGAACCGTGGTTCAACAATATTTTTCCTGCCCCCCAAAAAAATAGTTTGAACATACACACAAAATAAAGACCACCATGGTTTAAACCAATGGAATTTAAACCAGCCAACGCTGCTATCAATCCAAAAACTTTCAAGCTACTTTTCTCTGTTTGTTTCAATGTTACAGCTTAATTATTAATGCAAAATTAAGATGAGTTGTAATTACTGTAAGGACATACGGTTTTGTGTTTTAGAATCAGTCTGAAAAAGTTGTACTTAGTCAGGCTCTGAGCTCAATTTGGACATTTTTGTCAACTTGATTCTTCTCTTGTAAACCACCACATATGAGTGTGTGCGTCTTTAAAGTATAAACATGATTACTCAAGAACAAATTTTCAAAAAAATATTATGTCCAGAAAGATTAAGTAAAATATTATTCCCCCCCCCTCCCCCCTCAGAAAAATTCTGGAAATACCCTTTATGTATAAATAGAAAGTCAATTGGGAGTTCAGATACTTTTAGGATGCCTTTAAGCATATGCTATCCCAATCCAAGTATGAAACAAGTATTAGCTGGGAAAACCTAATTAAATTTTGTAAAAAAGGAAGCATGGTCAGGCTAATTCCAGTCAGTGAATATAAAAATAATTTTATACTTCACATTAAAACCTATTCTTTATAAAACTGTATGCTCAGTAAAGAAAAATAAGACAAGACTTGTGATTTTTAGAGTTTACTTTTCAAATGTAAAAGTTAACTTTCTAAATGTAAGAGCAATTCTTTGATTGTGAATAATGACTAGCTACATCAGGGATCTGCAACCTTACTTTTAACTATCAGTGAACACCAGCACTATGTCATATTCTCTAAAAGCACCAACAATTGTTTAAATTCTAGAGAGCATTGGCACTGATAATTTCTTTTAGAGAATATCAGCACTATGTTTAATTACTATTTAATTTTGAGATAGCACCAGTTCTATGTTAATTTTCTCTATCCGTTCCATTTTTGATGAAACAAGCTTTATGTTACCAATCAATTTATCTGCTTAGCTAAGGGAGTACATAATAAAAGGCTAAGGGCTAGTACATAATAAGAATTGAGCAATAACATTTTTATATCTGCTTTCTTCTGTAATAATTTATTTACTTGTGAGAATTGCATATTCTTGTGTAAGTTTGGAACTTATCTTTAACATTTTAAAATTTATTTTAATACATGAATAATTGATTTTTTTTTTTTTTTTTTTTTTTTTTTTTTTTTTTTTTTTTTTTACAGTGGATATGGAAGCCATTTAAGAATTGGAAATACTCCAAAATATGGGAGGAAATGTAAAGTGAGAGATACGAGATACAACTCTTTATGCCTATTTGTACTTGCTTTAAGTTGCTGTGATATATTGAACATATTTTGATGCTTGACTATATTTTATACAGTGACATTTTTTATTTGTTTTCTTTATCATTCAATTTTAATATATATCTTGATGATGTAGTTTATTCTATATTGTATTTGTCAGCCTAAAATTTTATTTTGATATCAAATTATTTTTCTAATTTTTGATTATTTGATGACTAGGGTTAGGCAGACACTGCCGGCTCTTGAAAGCTGTATGCCTAGTTTTCCCCAAAGGTGACAAGCACCTAGCGCAGTATTAACCAGCCAATAGAAAGAGAGGATGCAAGAAAAAAAATTGGATTTTTTTCAACTCCAAAAAAACTCCTACGTACACTGTGTCTTCTTATTGACTAGTTAATTCCATCTCAATAATTGTCACATTTGATGAAAACTGGGCATGAAATTTATACATTTTTTTATTTACCTGCTATTTTTCTAAATTTCATTTAATAAAAATTAATTTGTTCTACTGGATCACAACATGATGAAATTACTTTTATCAAAAGTACTGAATAAGAAAACATACCCATATGTGAAAGTATGTGTATGAAAAGTATTGATTGTTTAAAGCAAGGCAGAAAATTGCACTTACCACTGATATTTAATTTTTCAACTAAGCAATTATAAAATCACTAGAAGATATGCCTGTCATATGATGGAATTCATAAAGTTTCAGAATTGATATGCCTGTCATATGATGGAATTCATAAAGTTTCAAAACATTGCCTCCCATCCGCTCACTGGCAGTCCTTGCACTCCTACACATAATAGCGATGCACCTCTCCCAGTCAATATTTTTCTAAATATTGAATTTTCTTCAATTAGGTGTCATTTTTATTAATTTAGTATCATTTTATCAATTTGTTGACATTTTTAAAAAGTCACTAAATTTGTCACCAAGTAGCAGGATGCATATGGGTGCTTGAAAAATGAGAAAGTACTCGAAAATTCCCATTTTCTTGGTGCTTGAAAAAGGTAGGGTTGAAAATGTTCTGCAGCTTCACAGCATTGTGTTTTTTCTGAGAAGTTCTGCTTTCCCTGGAAATTTCCCTATCAGTTATGCTGTCGCTGAAATTTTCCTAAGCAACCTTGTTTTTTCCCAAAAATTGCCTCAATGGCTTCAACATTAAACAATAGTGCAACAAGTAATAACAAGTTTGCTATGATTTTTCCTCCCAGAAATGCATACAACTTCATAATATGGAAGAAATTATATCCTTGAAAAATAATTGCATTGTACTTGAAAGTTCTTGAAAGTGCTTGACATTTTTTTTAAGGAAAGTGTACTCACCCTGAAGTAGGATTTTCAGACTGACACTACAGAAACATTATTATAATTCTATCCTGTAATGAAACACAATTAATTTCATTGATTTAGTGTCATTTTTTCAATTTGGAGATATTTTTATCGATTTGGTGATATTTCGTCAATTTGGAGACATTTTTCTAAAAAGTTGCCATGTTGGCAATATCCCACCAATTTTTCCAAGAGAAAAATGGGATTCTTATAGGAAATAAAATGTCAAATTTTTTTTCTTTTTTCTGGGTAAAAGAAAAAGTGCTAGAATGATCTTCTTAAACATATTTACTCTTAAAAATGTTAAGTAAGAGTTTTTTGCAATAAAAATGTATTTAAAATACAAACAAGGGAGACTTATGTATAAATAAATACATCACACATCTCTCCAGTATGAAGGCTTGAACTTCTTATGGCCATATTTTTCTTCTATCTCCAACATAGCAACATAAACCAAATGGTGAATCTCAGTACAAATACGAAATGGCTTCTTCTATTACAAATCCTATCTTTCTCATAACAATATTTACATTGGTACTTTCGATTTTTAAAATAATGACAGTTATATTTTAAATAAAATTACTTTTTTAGTGGTATTTTACTCTGATTTTTTAAAATAACAAATTTGAGGCTGATGAGTATATATAGAATGCACTGTTATTTTAAATATTTAAAAAAATGACCATAATTTTGAAATGTTAATTTTTTATACAATGTATGCTCACTTACTTTGCTGTATACTCATGTGGTGCATTCAATTTGTGATAAACTCATCTTATTTCATGCTATTTTTATACATATATTGTAATAAGTGATATTTATTGCGCATTTGAAAAGCTGGCCATTCATATTCATTTCAATAATTTTTATAGGAATTATTTTTATGCATAGGCATTACTGCGTGTGTTGTATTTAACTCCATATACTTGTAATTTATGTGTTTTATACAAATATATTATGTGTTTTAATGTTGATATTAATTTGTTTTTTCAATGATCAGACACTTAATCTTCCAATCATTCACCCATTTGATATTAATTGTTGTAATATCTGTATTGCTATCAAATTATAATATAATCCATTTTAAAATGATAAGTAATAGCTAATTAAATTGGAATCAAAACCTTCAAACATAATGCTTTACTAAGTAACATTTTTAACATTTACTAAGTAACATTTTTAAAAACAACTAGCTGTGCTGCCTGCAGCTAACAAACTTTTTTAACAGCCGTAGCCAATAATAGACACTGATTAAACTAAAAATATGGATATATGCACACCCCAATGCATACCTATATATGCTATATATAGGCATGGACCATTTACGCATCACAATTGTTCAAATCTGAGTTTTGAAATTAACTGCACTCTGAATATATGTGGGTGCATAAGCTGCTGTATCTCACTATAAAGTGCAATTAACTGCCTCGGAGTCTCCCCTCCCCACCTTTAATTAACTATTTTGTTGTGAAATTCACTGGTTGAATATAGCATGTGGAAAACCCAGACCTCTCCACTCACCCGAGGGTATGAGCAGCAACTTAATAAAAATATCCACCCACATAGAGTATAACAGGAAAAATCCTAACTTGCATAATTAGTATTAGAATTGTATGATTCTTGCACAGATTTGCATCAGTAATAAAATATGCTTACTTATCCAATTTCAAGCAGTTAGCTATAAAATCAAGACAGTTAGAAATTTGTATCTTTATTTCTCAATCAATTATCAGATGGTGCAATCACAGCTATTGCTCTCATGAGATATCACGATAGTCTGTCTGCAATAAAAAAGATATCATAACATGGGCTTCTTTCACATTCTTTTGAAATAAATTCTGAAAATGAGATAATTAAAAATATATTAAATATTTTACATTTTCACTTTGATAACTTTCATGCCAAGATTTTATTCTCCTATTTAAGGCAAATTTTTGTGTGTGTGTTTGTGAGTGAGAGAGAGCAAGAGGGGAGGGGTGGAGAATTCATATTCTAAATTCCTAGCCCAAGATTAACATTTTTAGTTTCGGAGCACTTTTTTTGCAAATATTTAAAAAAATTTTAAATATTTTAAATTTTCATTTCAAGATTTGTATTTTTCATTTAAAACCAACCTTTATTTTCTTCATCCAGTATTCACAATGTAATTTCTCAGACAGACACACACATGAGCAGGAATGTTTTAACAGTGTAAATAATTTTTATTTGCCATTCATACCTATTGCGAAAATTATATCTATATTGAAAATTATTATTCAGTTAAAATTTGTGATTCAACAATTTTTTAGACTAAATTTTACATTATCAGATGATATAATGCAAAGAATTGGTGTGAAATATAAAAAATCTATAAACTTTTTTATATAGCAACCCCCTTTTATGAAGTCTGATTCTGCAACCTTTCATAAAATAGAATTTATAAAATTATACATGTACTTGTGCTTAAAACATATTAAATCACCCCTTCCTCTCTCGTGAAACCACCTGGGATATCTATTGGTTGATAAATTGTAATTTAGTGATATGTGAAATTTTCCTTACTTTAAATTAGAGCATTTAATACAGATTAAAAACTGGTATTTCAGCTAAATTTAATTGATATTTTAATACCAGTATGGATATAAAGTTATCACTGTTTCAGATTTATCAAATTGTCAGATTCAAAACTATTATTCTTTATTGTTTTTTTTTTGTTGTTGTTGTTGTTTATTTATTATTTAAAAAGATTATAATAAAAATCTCATTGTATCACTTTGTTAAGAGAGTGTATACAGTTTTTCATCATTTAAAATAAACTTAGTATAATCTCAAATCATTCCATTTAGTTTTTGAGAACAAAAAGTACCTTTTTATTTTATCTTTATCTCTAATTAACTCAACTTATTAACGTTTATAGTCAATTTTTTTTTTCTTTACCACGTAACCAACTTATTTCTGAAATATGTTTGAAATGCAATTCCTTTAGTCGAAAATTATTATTCGGTTAACATTTGAGATCCAACAATTTTTTTAGACAAAATTTACATTAACTTATTACATGGACATAATTACTTTTCTTTGTATTTTTATGATATTTTGTTTTTCTAGGAATCGTGATAAGACTAGCTCTATAATTATTATCTTGTTACTTTAATATTTTTCATTTCATTGTTGCGTATTGTATGTTAATGTTTAATTAGTAAGGTAAAAAAACTTATTTAGTCTAAGTCTTGTTACTTTTCTTTAAATTTTCTTTAATTTTATTTTTGAGCAATACATTGATATTTAAAGATCTAAAACTCTGTAAATCCTGTGAAAATTAGAAATCCCATAAAATTAAAAATATATAAATATAGGTTTTTGAGTATTATGCGGTATTGAATGCCCTACTCTAAATGTATTTTTTTTTTTTAATCTTATCTTTTTTCTCACTTTTGTTAATTAACATATTAACTGCCATGTGAGTCATCTGTAATTCACAATAGCATTGTTATTGAGTATTGGAGTAGCTGGATATTATGGTCATAAAAATTGGGATGAGAGGTACATGTCTCCCCAATATTTTAAGCACCTAGGATGCCCCCCCCCCCCCCATAAGTTTTTAGAGATTTTAATTTATATTTTCAGTTACAAAACTAAATAAAATACTAAATTTATTAATGTGAAATAAAACTCTGGACAAAATCCAGAAACATGAAAATTACTCTCAATTCTTTATTCTGGTTATCTAGTTTATAAAACTAGACTGCACACATAACTAATATATATGGAGTGAAAAAAATGTCGAGAAGGAGGCTTGAATCTGGTAGTTTCTCTCCCTACATAAGGCTTTCAAAATGCCATATAAATGCAAAAAGTTTTGGGTAAGGAAGTTTGTGCCTGGTAGTCCCCTCCTATATTGGCTACTGGCTGTGCCCCCCTCCCCCTCCCCCTCCAACTTTTCCTATAAATCTACACATATGGAAAAAATATCAAATTAACCTATTTTACATAAATTAAACCTGAAGCATAAACAAAATGTTTATTGCATATACTTTTGTACATTTTGAATTCTACCCATTATAATGTCCATTTCAGATTCCTATACATAGTTTGTTTGTTTTTTATATGCTTGTATTTCATACTTTTATATTGTATATGTTTAAAATACATATTTTCTTATGTCTTGTTCTTAAAACTCTATTCTATATCTATCTGTATGTTGTACATATGCTCTCAGTGTCTGCTTTCTTAATGTGAAATAACATCCTAGTCTTTGTAAACTACATATATTCTAGTCACATTGTTTTATTTTGAGTCTATTACACTGTTTTATATTTTCATCACATCTTGAGCTTATTTTTCCCTGTGATCCTTTTTATTGCTTTTATTAATGACAAATGTGAATTTAATGTATTTGTGAATTTAATGTAAATTCTGGTGAAATCTAAACTAGTACAGTGAGTTTTTTTTTTTTTTTTTTTTAGTTTTAGAACTCTGGATTTATATACTTTATATGCTAAATTCAAAGTTGCATTTAATATAAATTATGCTCTAATTCAACTTCTAGCATATGATGTAAATATAGTACTATTTTCTTTTGTAAGTCTGCCACAAAATGCATCCCATAGCAGCATGATATCTGCCGCTTGCCTAATAAACTTTTCCTGATTCATTTCCATGCCATCAAGTACTATATAGCTATATCAAAAAGTTATTTTTCTACAGAAAATTTCATAATAAAAATATCTGCATTGAAAAGCGCAAGTTTTGCGATATTGAATGTGGTACCCCATAATTTTGTTCCTTTTTGTGAAAAGCATCATTGCTTTGAAACAAGCCAAACTAGAAAGACTATTCCAGGATGCTCTGTGGTATAAATCAATATCTGACTTATCCATATAAGCTTTTTCTTTGCCTAAATGCAAGGCATCACAGAACCACCACAGCATAGCAGCATACTTTTGACCTGACTATAGTGTCTGGAATACCTAGTGTTGCGATCAAGGGAAAAAAATCAAGACAATTGTTCAGGAAATGCAACAGATGGTGTTGCAGTCAACCCTCACCTGCATATAGCAGACAATGATGTATTATTCTATGTAAAAAATATGTCATTTTTAATTTAGAATTTAAATAAACTAACTGTTTGAAAACTGCTCTAACTTCAAAATAGGATTTCAAGAGAATTATGTTTCCACAGAAACAATTCCTTTTATAGTTAAGAAGGAGATATTAATGCAAAAAAAATTTCTTTTTAATTTGTTTCTTGCAATAAAACAGACTGATTCATCAGTCTGTGTTATGTTCAATTTCTCTTTTTATTTTCATTATTATTTTGTAAAACATTTCATTATTATTTTGTAAGCAAAAGTTTATTTTTGTAATTATACAAAATAGATATAAAATCTTAAATCAACTTAGTCAAATTCATCTTACAACTTAAGGAGTGGTACAGAACAAATGTAAATTTACACTTTGTTTTAAATATTGCATTTGTAGGCAGAAATGCATGTAAACTTTCTTTTATACAAAAAATTAATAAAATAGTTCAGATAAAACATTAATCAAATTTTTGTAAATAAATAATTTTGCGAGTTGTGTTTGGAATAAGATACAGTCAAATGTATCTTAGTATAACAAAATAAATAATAAAACTTACCTGGCTATTAATAAAGCTCATCTGTATAGAATATTATTGCAAATTCTTGAAGATATATACATTATATCTATGTATGGCACTACTAAGATAAGAATATTCTATCTTTTCATTAAAATGGTTATGTTTTTAAATGTATCTTTTATGCATCAGACAAATTAGTCACTATCAAAATTTATTTCTAGTTTTTAAATGCACAGAAAATATATCTTTGTTCTAAGTTACTTTATAGTAATATACACTTTGTATCAACCATATTCAGCGTATCATAACTATATGCATTAATTAAATAAATTTATTCTTCATGTTAGAATTCATACGTCACTAAATTAATTTTATAATTTCAACAATAACTTTGCTGACGTTTTAAAAAATGATATGTATAAAGTGAACAAAATTTTTACAGATAAGGTATTATTTCTTACTTTATATTACATAATAAGTTTATTATTATATAATGTTTAATAAAAAATATTATAATATACATTATAATACACATTCTTACAGAAAAATAAATGTTTAAAGGATGTTATTTACTTTAGAGAAGACAAAAATTAAATTTATGAATAGAAAATAGTTTAATAACTAAAAAGTATTATAATTTTAATATTTTGTATGCATTTCATTTATGCATATGCATTTTTTACATTTACTTATTTTTGAAAATTTTACTTTGTCTCTTTTTGTCCATTTATCACTGTTGATACCTCTAATATAAAAATGAAATTTGATTATCAAGTAAAAGCTCAACAATGTTTTTGTCAGTTCGACTTCGTGGCTTCCACATCCTGTAATGTTCAATGCGGAGTTTGAAAACGTGTCAAATAATTCACTTATAAGTCATTTATCTGTGCAATAAATTTACAAAGAAACATGTGAATTTGCTCTCAAAGCTTTTAATAAAAGTAAAAATTATTACGAACTAGAAAAATTTTAAAAAGCCATCAAATAGATAACTTCAATGTATGACAACAGATGGCGCACTCACCCCTCACCCGATATGTCCTGAATTATTGGAACAAGTTTTTGAACAATTCTCTCTTATGAATGTGACACTAGGTATTCTTGACACTGTAGACCTGACTGTTTCCAGGAGTTGGCATGTATCCCATACATACTACCCAGACCATCTGACCTACCTGAAAATGAAAGGTAACAATTTGGATGGCTTGAGGAAAACCACCCAATTTATGAAGGTGGCAACCACAATAACCATACTCTGTCCCCTGACCCATCGCCTCTCGGAAAGACTTACAGATTTATTGTGCTTATACTCGGCATAGACACACAGATTGTTTCGGGGCGCGGTAGCCCATTGGTTAGCGCACTGGAGTTGCACTCGGTAGGCCCGGGTTCGATTCCAGCCACTGCCAAAACTGCCGCCGTGTTCATGCGGAGTACGATCATGTTAAACATGTGGGTCCGAAAGTCCTTCCGAGAGGTTGGTGGTAGGGGAAGGAGGGTACGGTCCCTGTGGATGCCTCCCCCACTGGGTTCCGGTCTAAATTGGGTGGCACTTCCCGACCGTCCAAACAGTTACCTTACACCTTTCTGGTAGGTCGGACGGTCTGGGTTTCAACAACAACACAGATTGTTTCGAGCAGCATCAAAGTTTGAACTCAAATCTCCCCATGCAATTATCTTATCATAACCACTGGACTATACTAGCCCCCCATGGCTTGTATCTCTTTCCTATACAAACTGTTAGACCTACCCAAAGATATAAGGTAACTGTTTGGTTAGCCTGGACATTAGCTGAACAGCATAATCAATTCTCAGATGGTGATGCTGGTGCTTCTCCAAGACTTCTTCCATTTGCCCTCAAGTAGGCTGGATGGCCTGGATTGTGAAAAAAATAAAAATAGGCTGCTTATCTTTTTATCAAAATCATATACTGTTTAAAAATATCTTTTTTACACTGATTTATATAATTTGTACAAAAGGCCCTAAATGAACTTTTAAAGTTGACAACTAAAACTTGGAAAGATTCCTGCTGTTTCATGAGGTGATTCTCTCTGTATTTGCTGATAAGTTGCCTCTGACTACCCTATTACTCAAAAAAAATTTCTGAGTTATGTTTAATCACAATTTGATCACACGTTTTAATAGTAGCTTACGTGTCAGACACATTCTACTTTTTTAAACTATGATGAAATTTCATTTTTCTTCAGTTCATTTTGTATGATTATAAGTTACACTTTTTCGTATCAACACTGCTCACTTTTATTGTTCATATCAACTTTTTACTTGCATGTGATAGAATATTCATGCGCTTTTACATGCATCACTTCATTGCATAAACAATTCATTGTTTGTGTTAAAAACAGAGATTAATGAATGTTTTCCATTAAACAATTTTTCATTTTATCAGTTCCTACTATTTTAAGAGCTTATATTTTTTATTTGAGAAATTATAGTTATTTTTGTATTTTTATATTTTATATATATATATATATATATATATATATTTAAAGCCTCATTTTATTTAAAAATTTTATATATTTTTTCACTTTATATGTGTTCATATTTGCTTAGATTAGAATAATGAAAATTTTATGTATTTGCACATTTGATCTTGCTTTCAATTTTTATTAAAACATTAATCTTTTGTTGTGTCCATTTATGTGTGCTTGAATCTACACTCGCAGATTTAATATATATAATTCTATAAGTAAAATGCACACTTTGTGCAAAGGATAAGGAAACTTGAGTAATGTATATAAGCACAAATAACACAATAATAATAGCTGTTTTGAGGATATGCTTGACCTCCTTCGTCAGTGCAAGAAAACCAACAAACCCGGAAGTTCAAAAAAGGAATAAGCACAATTAGAAGAAATAGAGGGGGTTATATACTCAGGACCTGGATTAAGAGCTCACTATGGATATGGATCACCTGGATTAAGAACTCATCTGAGCTCAATCCATAGTATATAACCCCCCCCCCCCCCCTCTGTTTCTTCTATTTGTACCCATTCCTCTTTTGGACTTCGGGTATGTTCCTTCTCTTGCACTGACGAAGGGAATCCAGCATATCCTCGAAACAGCTGTATGTCTCATTATTGTGTTATTTGTGCTTATACAAGGGTTAGTCAATAAAGAATGCGAATGAATTTATTACTCACAAAATACATTAGAGAGAGTCTATCTTCATATGTTCTATTAGAATGTTTAGAATACTGGTTCACATTATTATTCTGAAATATTCTTATTAATTTTGTATTGTACCATAAATTTTCTTAAATCAAAGTTATGTGCAGTGGCATTATTCAATTTTTTTAACAATCAGTTTCCAATTTTTCAGCAACCAGCCATGTATGGTCTTTAGGATCACTTACTGGTAAAAAGACCAATTGATTAGCAACTCTCAAGGCAACACACCCAATGTTACAAAACCTTTTAACAGAAATCATGCTGACTCAAGTTCTTTAAAACTGAATACAAACCCGCCACGACCCGAAATTGTATTTAAAATTTAAGATAACCCTATCAGGGCCGTAGCCAGGCAGGGGCCAAGTCACCCCCCCCCCCCCCCCACTCCCAAGAGGATATATTCTTATTAATTTTGTATAACTTAGCCACACCCCTGATAAAATATTAAATATTTAGTAGTGATATGAAATTCCATCCAATATGTCATCCAAATTTTGCATAAAAATTTCTTTATGATATTTTTTTTTATAAATGATTTTATTTTAAAGATTACTTAATTTAGCTGAATTTGTAGTTATGCTGATGATCAATTTATTTACATATTTATATTTAATTTGAAAATATTTAAAAATTAATACAATAGTATCTGTATACTTTTGTTAAATTCAACTGATAAGTAGTTAAGAATTAATATTAAGCATTAACTTGTATTATCTTTCAGAATTTTTTTCGATTTATTAACAGTTTTGCTACTAGTTAATACTTAGGGGAGAGTAGTGAGGTATGAGATAGTGAGAAGTATGGGACAGTGGTTATTTCCCCTCCATTAATATCTTTTGGTCTTGCCCAATTATCACCCTAGGTGGAGCTATAGTAGCCTCAGTTTCAGTTGTAATTGCTGCCTGATCTGCTGTGTTCTATTTTTATTATAAAAGAAAAACATATTTGACTGCTTAAAATTAAGTAGATATCTGATTTTTCGCATGATTATTGTAACTTAATAACTTGCTTGAACTGCTGTGTTAAAAATATATGGCTAACTAGCACAAATAATGTTTATAATAGAACATTTAAACTAAACCTAACTGTAACATGGTTTTTGTAGTAAGTGTTTTATTATGTGGGAGGAATGGAACATGGTAGTGAAGGGAGGCATGGGGCAGTGCCCCATGTCTCCCCCCACAAGGTGGAAAAATTATGATAAGAAAATTTATTCAGGTATTTTTAAATCACACGAGTTCAAAAATGTATGCTTTATACATTCTTATGAAACTAGTATTAGCCTACAAAAGCATTATTAAACTATCAAAGCATTATGAAGCAAAACAAAAGCATAATAAAACATATGTACTAGTTAGTTTGCCTGACATACAATGTTAATTTAGACCAAATTTCAAACTACTGAAAATTTTTATAATTCAGAGTTAGAAATAAACCGATTATAGTGCTTAAATCATTTCGATTTCTCTTTAGGAACATGCCACGTAAATGGAAGAAGAAAGGCACAGAGCGGGAAACGCCATCAAACAGCAAAATACTTCAAGCTGTAGAAATTATCACTAATGAAAAAAGCATTTGAGATGTGGCTCAAATTATGAACATTTTTAAAATCAGCACTGACTCGACATATGCAGAAATATAGAATTACGATAAATAAAGATGACATAGTCTTTAAGAAAAACCTGCTATATGGAATGGTTTTTACCTCAGAGCACGAAAAAATTGCTCAGTGACTACCTTTTAGCTGCAAGTAAAATGCATTATGGCCTCACATGCATTCAAGTTTGTTCATTAGCTTACCTATATGCGAAAGCGTTGAATTTAAAATGCCCAGAGTCATGGCAAATCAAGCAATCAGCTGGATTTGGATTGGTTTATGGGCTTCATGGAACGATACCAAAAATTGTCGCTTAGATCACCAGAAGCTACAAGCTTAGGACGTGCCACTAGTTTTAATAAATTCAATGTCAATACCTTCCTCAACAATTTAAAATGTATTTACGATCGGTATAAATTGACCCTGGAACGTATATATAATTAAAAAACCTAGCATGGCTATTTAACAGTGAACCATTCACAGATGAAAAGTATTTGACCCTTTTACTAATGACTAAGTCTGATGAACCTTCTTCCAGTAAATGTGCACCTGGTGTATCTATCATAAATGCTAATAAGGTCAGCTGCCCTGAAACTCAGGCTGATATTTCTTGTAAGACACCTAACCAAAATTCTACAGCTAATAACATTATTACTGAAACTCCTTGTTCATCACTATCATCACCATATTAACTGTGCATAATCCTCCAAAAGTTATAGCGGCACGGGGAAACAAGCAAGTTGGTCAAACAACGTCTGAACGTGGGGAGCTTATTACAGTATTATTCACTGTAAATAAGTTAGGAAATACAGTGCCACCAGTATTTATTTTCCCAAGAGTAAGGTTCAAGGATTTTTTTCTTAATAGAACTCCTGCTGGAAGTCTGGGTTTGGCAAGTAAAAGTGGCTGGATGTCCCATGAATTATTTCCACTTGCATTAGAACACATCATAAAATATACGAATTGCTCCAAAGAAAACCCTATTTTACTACTGCTTGATAACCATGAAAGCCATGTCAGCATTCATGTCATTAATAAACCCCTGGAAAATGGGGTCTGCATGTTAACTTTTCCTCCACACTGCAGTCATAGTTTGTAACCTCTTGATTTATCAGTTTTTTTGCCCCATTCAAAGCCAAATATAATGTAGTGTGCAATGATTGGCTTATAAACAATCTCGGTAAGACTATTAACATTTATGCTGTTGGAAAACTTGTTGGCAATGCATACATATCTGCAGTAATACAGAAGAACATAATATCAGGATTTAAAAAACCTGGTATATAGCCATTTAACAGCAAACCATTCACAAATGAAGAGTATTTAATGTCATCAGTCACTGATCGTTCTGACCCTTTTACTAATGACTGCAAGTCTGATGAACCTTCTTCCAGTAAATGTGCACCTGGTGTATCTATCATAGATGCTAATGAGGTCAGCCACCTGACACTCTGACTAATGTTTCTTGTGAGACACCTAACCAAAATTCTGCAGCTAATAACATTATTACTGAAACTCCTTGCTCATCACTATCCCACCATGTCAGTTGTCTCTTCGAAATACTACTCCAATCAGTCCTGTAGACATTCGACCATATCCGAAAGCAGAAAAGCGTAAGGTATGGGAAAGCCAAAGGGGAAGAAAGAAAGGCAGAGCAAAAATTCTAACAGATACACCTGAGAAAGAAGCCATTGAAAAGGAAATTGCATTGAATTGAAAATTATGATTTTTTTTCGCGAAGGAAATTGACTGGTCAACAGGCGCTGTTGATATTGGAATAAATGATTTTGTACTGGTGAAATTTTGCACAAAGAAATCAGTACTGCACTACATAGGCAGGGTTGAAGCCATAGACACCAATTTTGGATTTAATTTGCAGTTCATGAGAAAAAAAGATGGAAACTGGAAGTTTTAGTTCCCACTGCAAATTGACATATTGTGGACAAAGCTGATGTACTGTTTAAACTTCCTGCTCCACAAATAGTTGGCGGGACTGGACGTGCACAAGCTTTATTTCCACTTGAAATTGATATGTTTGCCTATAATGATCATTAGGTCTTGTTTGCAAACTTAATGTCTTTTATAACATCTGTTCCATACCTCCTAACACATGTCCCATACCACCCTACTAGATGGGAAGTCTGGGACATTTTTCAAAGAATAAAAAAGTGTTTTATTTTGTATTTTTTCTGAAAATTGTGCTTCTTAAATTTTTGGACATAATGCTAAATGTGTATTACTATGTTATGATAGCTGCATTTACCTTTTCTGTAGAAAATAATGCTTAAAAAAAATTTTGTATTAAAAGTGTCCCATACCTCACTACTCTCCCCTATATTAAAATAATTGTAATTATTATATATTAATACTGATGTATAGTAGCTATTTGAATTTTCTTAATCAACTTTTAGCTTACAATCCGCAAATAGCTAATATGCAATTATTTGTTAATAATTTATGTGAATTGAAATATATAATAGCAACTATTATGGTTAATAAATTCTAATGATTAACTGTGTTTTGATGAGGCCCTCCTTCAAGACTGTTGTGCCCCCTTGAATTTCATCTCTGACTACGGCCCTGAACCCGACTAATTTTTTAAAAACAAAGTACGAATCCAGTCCGGCCAAAAACCTCACATCAGAATTTAGGATAGGTACCGACTACGGGGGGGGGGGGGGGGGGGGGACGAGCCCCCGCTGAACTTTTACAGAGGGGGCTTTGCCCCCCTCTGGGAAATTTCAAGATTTTTTTTTTCTAACTTCATATTTTACTAAATATCAAAAAATGAAATTTTTTAAACATAAAAATAATTGAAAGAAAATCCTATCAATGTAAATGTCACATTTCAGTTCAGTCTTGTTCACATCTTTTTTATCATAGCTTCCTAAACTATCTTGCACACAAACCAAGCTCCCCTTTACTCCCAGGAATCATGTTTACGCTAAAATGACAAGAGCATCTGGTTACCAGAATTTTTTCGACTGACCACCTAATTCAAAGAGAAATGGAATATTTACAGCCATGTTATTGACATTTCCAAAAAATAGCTGTTTCCCTCCAGTAATAACTATAAATGATTACCACGAAGTAGAGATGACTTTTTTGTCTACCTAAAGAGATCTTATCTGTAATTACTCCTCGATCCTATATACCAGTGCCGTCTTTACAGGTGGCATCCATTCTGTTTGAAGCTACAAACCCCGCAGATGGTATCCACATGGCCACGACATTCACATCAAAGAATTTCTAACCGTAGTTCACATGGACCGACACTCCTTCCTTTGTTACCAACCGCTCGGGAGGACTTTCAAACCCACAAATTTAACGTGCTCGTACACGGGGACAGTTTAGGCAAGGCCGGAAATCGATCTCGGGTCCTCCGAGTACAATCCCCGTGACTTAACCACTTGGTTATCTCACTCCAAAACTGCTGCTTGTAAGACAATAACTTGACTGAAAACTTCCTTGAGGAAAGCATATACATGGTGTCCAGTGCTATCGGTGCCCAATGGCTATTTCCTCAACTGTTAGTCACAGAGATATACTTCCAATTGCAAAAATGTTTTAAATTTTAAAATCTATTATCTTAGAAACAGTTTAAATCAATAAATACATTTCTGAAAGAAATGCGAAATATAAATTTTTATACGGTGCCCCAGCCCTACCAATTATATTTAGGAAACTCATCCTCATACAATTTCATGCAAAATTAAAAAAAATCCTCTTTTAACGACCAAAATTCACCGAGTTATGAAACATTAAACTTTATGACTTAAGTCGCTTTTCCACGTATAAAAATGTCCCTTTTCAGGCAACCAAACAATCAGGGACCGTATTGACTATTTCTCATCAAAAAAGGGGTCCAACTTTAAACAGCTATAAGTCGGTCAATTTTGGTCGTAAAAGGATGATTTTTTTACTATTATTATTATTATTATTATTATTATTTTGCATAAAATTGTATGTGGATGATTTTCCTAAATATAATTGGTAGGACCGGGGGGACTGTATAAAAATTTATATTTCGTATTTCTTTCAGAAATGCATTTATTGATTTAAACTGTTTCTAAGATAATAGGTTTTAAAATTTAAAACATTTTTGCAATTGGAAGTGTCCCAGGTAGCACAAATACGTAATTCTTACGTATCAAGCAATACGTAATCTTTACGTGTCAGGCCATACGTAATTATTACGCAAAAATGGTACGTTAGAATACGGTATACCAACCGTTATAAAAAAGGTTATTATTACGTATCCTTATACATTATTATTACGTATCCTTATACGTTAATATTACGTATATTCACATACGTTATTATTACGTATATGCACATACGTGTTTATTACGTATCCATATACGTTATTATTACGTATATCCACATACGTTATTATTACGTATATCCACATACGTTATTATTACGTATACCCACATACATTATTATTACGTATCTACATACGTGTATATTACGTATCCACATACGTTATTATTATGTATATCCACATGTGTTATTATTACGTATCCAGATACATGTTAATTACGTATCACATACGTGTATATTACGTATATCCACATACGTTATTATTACGTATCCAGATACATGTTTATTACATATCATATACGTGTATATTACGTATATTCACATACGTGTTTCTTACGTATATCCACATACATGTTTATAACGTGTTCCCATATGTATTTATGCGTTCCCATACGCATTTATAATGTATTTCCATACATATTTATATTGTGTTTCTACATGTATTTATTACATGTTTATATTGTGTTTCTACACGTATTTATTACGTGTTTATATTGTGTTTCTACACGTATTTATTACGTGTTTATATACATATTTATCACACATTGGACAACTCTACAGAATAGTGCATGTTGCAGACATGATATTTACAAAGTTTTATGCATCTTTGTAAAACAAACATATTGAGTCAGGTGAATATATTTTTATAATAGATGTCAAATTTTCAGATTGTGTTGATTTCAATAATGTACTTGAATTTATAAATTTGAAATCAACACAATCTGAAACAGTATCTTTAAAATTTAAAATACATTCATCTAAATCATATTTTTACAAAGATACGATATATCAAATGTGTCATATATGCAAAATTCACAATACTATAGAATCACTCTGTTCATATGTAATAAAATTTTTATTTTAATTTATATTATATACTAGCAGCATACCCGTTCTTCGTACGGAGTATATAATATAAAGAAACTTGAAATTCATAATCATGCCCAAATTCTTATAGTATAATAAATGACATGTTTAATCAAAATATTCTGTTAAAATATTTAATATAATGCTCCTAAAAAGAAGTTTAAGAATCTCTGTTCTCGCTATATAAAATTATCTTCATGGACATATCTGAAGAATAAAACATCTTGGACCCCTTATGTAAGCAAATATAAAAAAAATATGGAATTGAATCAATATATGCAAAATAAAAGCGTTAAAATTGTATGGGACCCGTACTAATTATATACGCGAATATTAGAAAATATAACCTGTATTAGTAGATTACATGTATAAATTGAAAATACCAATAAACCCGTGATCTTTAAATCTGAAGACAGTCATTTATTCCAATATATGTCAAAATTAAAGTGCTAAAATTATATGGGAAGATATACACGTACTACTTATAATGTCCGATAATTAGTAGAAGATTGCCCGTTTTGCAATATGAGTCACAAATGTTTTTTGGTAAAATACAACAGACGACGTAATAAATTGAATATATAATTAATCCCCTTAATCTTCATACCAGAAGACTGTACTTGATTCCAATATATATGCCAATATATGTCAAAATATATGCCAATATACCTGTACTACGTATATTCTCGTAGGTTAGAAGATATACCCGTGCATTCCTAGAAGATTACTCGTACAACGTACAATATGCGTGTGTCAGCAATTTTTGCCGCAATAAAACAATGGCGTAATAACTTAAAAATATCAATAATCCCTGAATCAATAATTCCGGAAAATATCAATAATAATAATGTTTAGACCTGAAGAGTATAATTGATATTATCCAGTCCAAAATGAAATGGCAATGAAATTTATTTTATATACATATCTTCATTATTCAAATCGGAAAGGATTTAATAAAAATCGTCTGCCGCATAAACACATTGGATTTAAATCCGTTGCTAAGCGACATGATATCATTTGCTTCAAATAAATTGGTAGAAAAAATATCGTCTAAATAGTTATATTTTTATGGAACATTTGGCGACAGTTTCGTCAAATTAGCGACATTTTAAAAAATCGCCAAATTTATCACCAAGTGGGACTGTAGAACTGACAGTTCCACTTTGCGACAAATTGACGAAATATCATCACAATATTATCCCCTAACAAAAAACAATTAATATCATTTATGTAGCGCAATTTTATCAATTTCAAGATATTTTTATAGATTTGAAAACATTTTTATCAATTTGGTGACATTTTAAAAATTCGCTAAATGTATTACTAAGTAGGATGGTTGGTCTGACAGATAAATGCTAACCAAACATCATTTCAGTACTCTCTTCTAACAAAACAAAAAAAAATTTCATTGATATGTAGAAGACCCAAGCCACACGACCAACCCGAAGGTTTATGGCAGCTGTTTGTGTGTCGTTTATATCAATTTGGCGACATTTCCGTCAATTTGGCAAAGTTTAAGAAAAGTTGTCAAATTAGCGATATCCCTCCAAATTAGTAGCTTTGAATTTGCAGATCTGAATGAAACATTCTTATCCCGTTTCAATATACTAAATGAAAACACTACAATTGTATTAGAAGATATACCCGCTCTACTCTTTTTCTGTTTCAACAATCGGCTATATGAATTTATTGGCTAAACACAATATATGAGTTTAGTAGCTAAATGCGATATAAGCTTGAAAACTCTTTGCCAAAATAAATGAAATTGATGTACGCAGTCAGCAATTAATATAATTAAAAGAAAAATCAAACCGTCCATTCATAAGATATACTTTTATATCCATTTATCCATTTATTTATTATTTAAATCGAAAAAAAATAATAAAAACATTAACAAACACATTTAATTTAGTTGCGGTGCCGAGCAACATGATATATCCTCCTAAAATGTTAAAATTTATTAACCACTAACAGCACACCCGTTATTCGTACGGAGTGTATAATTTAAAGAAACTTAAAGTTCGCAATCATGTGCAAATTCTGTTAAAATATTAAATTTATTGCTCCTAAAGAGAAGTTTAAGAATATATGTTCTCACTATGCAAAATTATCTTCACAATCAGATCTGAAGAATAAAACATCCTGCCCCCTTTTGTAAGCAAATTTACAGAAAAAAAAATAGGAATTGAATGAATATATGCAACCCCGTACTAATTATATTGTCGCAGATCAGAAAATATGCCAATGTGTTAGTAGAAGATTACCCGTTATTTGCCAAAATAAAAGAGATGACGTAATAAATTGAAAACATCAATAATATCCGTACTCTTTATACCAGAAGGTCGTAATTGATTCCAATATATGCCAATATATATCAAAACATATGTCAATATACCTGTACTACTTATATTCTCGTAGATTAAAATATATACACGTGTATTTGTAGAAGATTCGTACAACATACAATATATGAGTTTAAACAATTTTTGTCATAATAAAATAATTGCATAATAACTTGAAAATATCAATAATCCTTGAATCAATAATCCCCGAAAATATAAATAATAATAATTTTTAAACCTGAAGACCGTAATTGATATTATCCAGTCAAAAATGCTATAAGAAAAATCAAATCGTTCTTTTCTAAAATATATTTTTATATCCATTTATTTATTATTCAAATCGAAAAAATAATTATTAAAATTAACAGACAGATTTAATTTAATTGCGTTTCTGAGTAACATGATATAAGATAGAATCTTATAACATGTTAAATATGTCATGTCTTATAACATAAACTGCGAAATTAAATAACGATTTTGATTTCTCTATACTTCTCATTGTTCCGTAAAAGCTTGTTTTAAATAAACCATGAACCATGGAGATAGATTTCCCCTTTAAATCATGTTTCAAACAATTCATGTTTTCAGAAAGTGACTAATTAACGCAAAAAATCTCCCATCAAACTCAGAGATTAAATTTTAATTCACTTTCAAACGATTTTCAAGCTTTTCGTTTGGATAAACCACGGAGTTAGGGAGTAGAACTCCTAGGAAAAAGTTCCGTTTTTCATTAATATCTCGACAACCCCAGGTCTTAGAAACTCGAAACTTGGACAAAATTTATGGGGGGATATTTTAAGGCTATTCACCAAATTTCATTAAATTCGGTTCAGCCGTTTTTCCGTGATGATGGGACAAACGAAAATTTCGTTTTTTACTAATATCTCGAGAACCACTGGTCGTAGAAACTCAAAACACGGATATAATTTTAAGTGGGGCTATTTCTGGGCTACCCACAAAATTTCATCAAATTCGGTTCAGCCGTTCTCCCGTGATGGTGTGACAAACAGACAGACAGACAGACAGACAGACAGACAGACAGACAGACAGATTTTCATTTTTATTTATATAGACTAGCAGCATACCCGTTCTTCGTACGGAGTATATAATATAAAGAAACTTGAAATTCATAATCATGCCCAAATTCTTATAGTATACTAAATGACATGTTGAATCAAAATATTCTGTTAAAATATTTAATATAATGCTCCTAAAAAGAAGTTTAAGAATCTCTGTTCTCGCTATATAAAATTATCTTCATGGACATATCTGAAGAATAAAACATTTTGGACCCCTTATGTAAGCAAATATAAAAAAAACATATGGAATTGAATCAATATATGCAAAATAAAAGCGTTAAAATTGTATGGGACCCGTACTAATTACATACGCGAATATTAGAAAATATAACCTGTATTAGTAGATTACATGTATAAATTGAAAATACCAATAAATCCGTAATCTTTAAATCTGAAGACAGTCATTTATTCCAATATATGTCAAAATTAAAGTGCTAAAATTATATGGGAAGATATACACGTACTACTTATAATGTCCGATTATTAGTAGAAGATTACCCGTTTTGTAATATGAGTCACAAATGTTTTTTGGTAAAATACAACAGACGACGTAATAAATTGAATATATAATTAATCCCCTTAATCTTCATACCAGAAGACTGTACTTGATTCCAATATATATGCCAATATATGTCAAAATATATGCCAATATACCTGTACTACTTATATTCTCGAAGGTTAGAAGATATACCCGTGCATTCCTAGAAGATTACTCGTACAACGTACAATATGCGTGTGTCAGCAATTTTTGCCGCAATAAAACAATGGCGTAATAACTTAAAAATATCAATAATCCCTGAATCAATAATTCCGGAAAATATCAATAATAATAATGTTTAAACCTGAAGAGTATAATTGATATTATCCAGTCCAAAATGAAATGGCAATGAAATTTATTTTATATACATATCTTCATTATTCAAATCGGAAAGGATTTAATAAAAATCGTCTGCCGCATAAACACATTGGATTTAAATCCGTTGCTAAGCGACATGATATCATTTGCTTCAAATAAATTGGTAGAAAAAATATCGTCTAAATAGTTATATTTCTATGGAACATTTGGCGACAGTTTCGTCAAATTAGCGACATTTTAAAAAATCGCCAAATTTATCGCCAAGTGGGACTGTAGAACTGACAGTTTCACTTTGCGACAAATTGACGAAATATCCTCACAATACTATCCCATAACAAAAAACAATTAATATCATTTATGTAGCGCAATTTTATCAATTTCAAGATATTTTTATAGATTTGAAAAAAATTTTATCAATTTGGTGACATTTTAAAAATTCGCTAAATGTATTACTAAGTAGGATGGTTGGTCTGACAGATAAATGCTAACCAAACATCATTTCAGTACTCTCTTCTAACAAAACAAAAAAAAATTTCA
Organism: Amaurobius ferox; assembly: GCA_951213105.1. Taxonomy (NCBI): domain Eukaryota; kingdom Metazoa; phylum Arthropoda; class Arachnida; order Araneae; family Amaurobiidae; genus Amaurobius; species Amaurobius ferox. The sequence goes on from OX578136.1 coordinate 14,686,810, forward strand.
TTGATATGTAGAAGACCCAAGCCACACGACCAACCCGAAGGTTTATGGCAGCTGTTTGTGTGTCGTTTATATCAATTTGGCGACATTTCCGTCAATTTGGCAAAGTTTAAGAAAAGTTGTCAAATTAGCGATATCCCTCCAAATTCGTAGCTTTGAATTTGCAGATCTGAATGAAACATTCTTATCCCGTTTCAATATACTAAATGAAAACACTACAATTGTATTAGAAGATATACCCGCTCTACTCTTTTCCTGTTTCAACAATCGGCTATATGAATTTATTGGCTAAACACAATATATGAGTTTAGTAGCAAAATACGATATAAGCTTGAAAACTCTTTGCCAAAATAAATGAAATTGATGTACGCAGTCAGCAATTAATATAATTAAAAGAAAAATCAAACCGTCCATTCATAAGATATACTTTTATATCCATTTATCCATTTATTTATTATTTAAATCGAAAAAAAATAATAAAAACATTAACAAACACATTTAATTTAATTGCGATGCCGAGCAACATGATATATCCTCCTAAAATGTTAAAATTTATTAACCACTAACAGGACACCCTTTATTCGTACGGAGTGTATAAATTTAAAGAAACTTATAGTTCGCAATCATGTGCAAATTCTGTTAAAATATTAAATTTATTGCTCCTAAAGAGAAGTTTAAGAATATATGTTCTCACTATGCAAAATTATCTTCACGATCAGATCTGAAGAATAAAACATCCGGCCCCCATTTGTAAGCAAATTTACAGAAGAAAAAATAGGAATTGAATGAATATATGCAACCCCGTACTAATTATATTGTCGCAGATTAGAAAATATGCCAATGTGTTAGTAGAAGATTACCCGTATTACAATGTGCGTCTCAAAAATATTTGCCAAAATAAAAGAGATGACGTAATAAATTGAAAACATCAATAATATCCGTACTCTTTATACCAGAAGGTCGTAATTGATTCCAATATATGCCAATATATATCAAAACATATGTCAATATACCTGTACTACTTATATTCTCGTAGATTAAAAGATATACACGTGTATTTGTAGAAGATTCGTACAACATACAATATATGAGTTTAAACAATTTTTGTCATAATAAAATAATTGCATAATAAGTTGAAAATATCAATAATCCTTGAATCAATAATCCCCGAAAATATCAATAATAATAATTTTTAAACCTGAAGACCGTAATTGATATTATCCAGTCAAAAATGCTACAAGAAAAATCAAATCGTTCTTTTCTAAAATATATTTTTATATCCATTTATTTATTATTCAAATCGAAAAAATAATTATTAAAATTAACAGACAGATTTAATTTAATTGCGTTTCTGAGTAACATGATATAAGATAGAATCTTATAACATGTTAAATATGTCATGTCTTATAACATAAACTGCGAAATTAAATAACGATTTTGATTTCTCTATACTTCTCATTGTTCCGTAAAAGCTTGTTTTAAATAAACCATGAACCATGGAGATAGATTTCCCCTTTAAATCATGTTTCAAACAATTCATGTTTTCAGAAAGTGACTAATTAACGCAAAAAATCTCCCATCAAACTCAGAGATTAAATTTTAATTCACTTTCAAACGATTTTCAAGCTTTTCGTTTGGATAAACCACGGAGTTAGGGAGTAGAACTCCTAGGAAAAAGTTCCGTTTTCCATTAATATCTCGACAACCCCAGGTCTTAGAAACTCGAAACTTGGACAAAATTTATGGGGGGATATTTCAAGGCTATTCACCAAATTTCATTAAATTCGGTTCAGCCGTTTTTCCGTGACGATGAGACAAACGAAAATTTCGTTTTTTACTAATATCTCGAGAACCACTGGTCGTAAAAACTCAAAACACGGATATAATTTTAAGTGGGGCTATTTCTGGGCTACCCACAAAATTTCATCAAATTCGGTTCAGCCGTTCTCCCGTGATGATGGGACAAACAGACAGACAGACAGACAGACAGACAGACAGACAGACAGACAGACAGATTTTCATTTTTATTTATATAGATTGTTAATACAATAATTTTAATGCAAAAATGTTTTTTTCCTTTATTTTCAGTTTATATTTAAATATATTTTTAATTCTAATTATTTCTAAATATTGCAAAAATTATAATCTACTACATTATGAAATATAATTTTAAATCTAAAAGATAAGCTATTTTAAATTGAAAATAACTTAAAAATACAGAATAAAATTTTGGGATATATTAAAACACATAATACTTAAAACATTTTTGCAATTTTTAAAGAGTTAATTTTTTAAAAGTAAACTTCAATACTAAAAATATATAAAAAAAACAATATTAATAATATTGTAATTAAGTTTATAGGCTATTTTAAATTACAATTATAGGCTATTTTAAATTTTAATTTAGCATGCTAAAACTACACATCTCTGATCAATGGTGGTATCATGCAACTGTGATGATTTTTAAGAGTGAAAACAGTGAGTAAGGGCACAGAGCCCAAGTTGAACATGTTTCTAGATACACAGAACACAAACTGTTTCACAATTATTTCTAAAAATTGCAAAAATTATAATCTACTACATTATGAAATATAATATTGTGTTTAATGTTTTTAAAAAAATTCCCAGAATTGTGTTTTTATTTCTTGTACGTATCATGTTTATTTTCTTTTAAGTATAAGGCTTTTTTAACTTCTTCCAGGTATTTTTTTTATTTTCTTAAAAGTATCAAATTATTTTAATTTAGTATTGTGTTTTTTAACATTTCACCCCAGTATCAACTTTTTTTTTAAATTTGTCCTAAGTAGCATATTATTTTAAAATTTCTTCCTAGTATATATTTTTTTTTAATTCTTCCAAATCATGTATTTAAAAAAATTATACCGAAATATCGTTTTTTAAATGCTTATAAATGAGACTTACTATTTAACCTAGAGAGCTTAAATTAGTGTTATTTTCTTTTGCTTTTAATGAGTCTTAATTTGATATATAACATGACTATGCTATTTCAAATTTGAATTTTTTGAAAAGCTTCAAAATTTTTTTTTTTAAATCTCAAAAACACCCCTTTTAATTTTTTTGAAAAAAAAATATATGCTTTATGGACTACTTGTATGCCAAGTTTCATAATGGGAAGCCAATGGGTTCCTATGAAAATTATTTTTTTTTTGTATTAAACTATAAGTGAAATTAGCTAAATTACAAAAAATTTAATTTCCATAGGAACCCCTTAACGACCGACTATGAAATTTGGCACACAAATAGTCCCTTAATGTCTTTAATAAAAGTAAATAACTGAAAATCTAAAAGCCCCCAAAATCTGAAATTTTACAGTTTTTGTAAACTTTACTGGTACTATCACTGTACCAAAAATGATCGATTTCTGAGGTATCAAGGTTCAAACCATTAATTGATTTGACACGGAATAACATATACTTAGTACATAACTCATTAACCAGTTGTTTCAAACATTCAGCCCACATATTTTCTTTTCAATTTTAACAATTTGCTACACACTTAATATTTCACATATGTCACTCAAAATTTAATTTTGTATTTACAATCAGTTACAAAACGTTACTTTTCAACAACTTTTAAAATAAGTACTTCTCCAAACAAGTGAAGACAATTTCATCTCTTCCTTGCTCAAGAGTACAAACTCTCCCAGTTGCAGTATAAGGCTCTACTTTTTGCGAAATGGTCTCACCTAGCACATTCAAATATTCAATACGTCACTTGGTTGAGGATAAAAGAAAGAAGAAGGTCCTTTCTGTGATTAACGGTTGAGGAAATGGCCATTGGACACCGATAGCACTGGACACTCTGTTTATGTCAGTTAGGTGACTACAGGTGCTTCGATGGCATTATAATCCCCCTTTTTCAGGTCAAAATAACAATATGCGCTCTTAACAACCACTACTGCCGTTCGTTGGGCAGTTCGTTCTTGGCGGTTGTTAAGGGCGCATACTGTTCTTTTGGCCTGGAGTAGGGGCTTAAAATGACCTGAACCAATTGTAGTCACCTAACTGACATATGCTTACTTTCTTCAAGGCGACCTTATAAGTTGTTATATCTTTATCGACTTTGTGAATCTTTTATATAACTTTATCGGATTGTGCCCCCCCCCCTGAGATTTTGAAAACTCGGCGCTTATGGGCAGAGCCCCAAAACAGTAAATCTGATGCTACAAGACCTTATAGAGGGATTCGAATCATTGGATGATTTCTGTCCAGATTGGGTGATTTTTGTCTGGACTTGAATTCACTGGTTTTCTTAGGTTTCGCGTGTCTGATTTTGGTGAGAAATCAGATTAATTTATCACACACAAAGGAAACATAATATATTTTCTAAAAATTACTTTTTACAAGTACAAATATCATTTTAGTTTTTCATCAATACTCGATTTCTTATCAACCTATTAGTATATGACTAAATAAAAATTTATATAAAATTTATAGATAAAGGGATCTGAAGAGTCCCTTTATCTATAAAGAGACTCTTGAGATCAGCATACGGAAAGTAATTATATGATATGATTTGAAAATTGATTAAAATTTCGTTAATTATTTGTTCAAAAATAAATTTTTAGATCTTTCCGATCGTGTTAAGATGGAAAGTGTGTAATAATACTTTCGGTCTTTTCTACAAGTTGCCGACGCGGTGGCGCAGCGGTCAAGGCAAGCGTTTCCTCATGCGCTGGGCTGCCGACAGCCAGTCAGTAATTTGTCGATAGCAGAGCTCCGTATCCCTAGTCAGGTAACACAAATGTGGGTCACAGTCTTTCACTGAACCTAGTCCTTCAATTGGGGCCAATAATGATGGTAAAACAAGCTCGGAGTAGTAAACCAAGAATGCTGTAAACAGTAGTCTGAGAATTTTTTTTTTTTTTAATTCCTCAAACAAGGATCTGTTTCGTATAAAACAGAAAAAAAAATTGAAAAATACATGTGAGTATCGAAGAAATTGAAACCAATTTCAGAGTTTAACGGGAAAATAGAAGTGGAGCTATAACAGGTTAAATTATTGTAGAAGTTTGAAGATGAGAGGGGTGGGAGAACAAGCGAATATCCTTTGTTGGGATGCAGGGGAGATTCAGTCAGTCATTAGCATGGGATGTCTAATTCGGGATTTAGGATAGCTCTGGGTTTTTTTTTTGGAAATTCACGAAACTCGTAGTTAGTCATATTAAAAATCAGTTCGTTGGGGATCCTATCATAAAAATTCGCGTCTCCTGCTTAATAGTTTAAATTTTGAAATGGCGATGTATTACAGAGTTTTTCAAATATCTTGAAGCTTTTCTGATAAAACGCAGGATTTTGTTCTGAATGATTTGGACTTTTTTTTATATTAGATTTCGCAGCGTAGCCCCAAATTGGGGAGGCATAGAGAATAATGGGGGCGAGTAACTGATTTATAAAGTAGAATATTGTTTTCAATGCTGACATCATTCGAATATAGGAGGGAGCTCAGTTCTGCTTTTACAAAGTTTATTTTATCCTTAAGCTTAGCAATGTGGGGTTTCCATGTTAGTGGGCTGTCAAGAGTGACACCGAGATATTTACACGTCCTCTCCAAGCGGACTGGCTGATCGTCAGTTATGATTGGTTGGGGCGAGAAGCGTTGATGTGAAAAAAAGACAGTTTGATATTTGTTAGGGTTTATTTTGATGCGGTATTTCTCTAACCAGGGATCGAGTGTGTCGATGTGATGTTGTAGGTATCGGGGTAGGTAGTTAGTGTTGTAGTGTGTGGCAAAAATGACAGTGTCGTCCGCAGATAAACAAAGAATGGTGCTGTTGGTTCTAGAGATGACGTTTATGTAAATGTTAAACGAATGGGACCCATTTTGCTGCCCTGGGGACTCCAGAGCAGCAAATATGTTTGGTATGTGAGTGTGTCTTGTTCAGGTGGATATGAAAGGTCCTGTCGCTGAGGTAAAAGTGTAAAATATGGGTGAGAGAGTGTGGCTAACGAAGTTATGCTTATGAGTTTGTACATGAGTCCGATGAACTACACCCTATCGAAGACCTTAATGATATAAATAAGTATACCTCCAACTGCTGACCAGTTTTGGAGTTTATCAGAGATGTACTCAACCACGTGAAGCAGTTGGTGTGTTGTGGAGTGGAGAAGGTCTAAAACCAAATTGCTCTCGAATGAGAATGTTGTTATTAGCAAGGAAATTGTTGATTTGGATAGCGATGTTCAGTCAGTTTGCCAAAAAAGGACAGCAGGTTAATGGGGCGGTAACATTTTGAGGAGTTTAAATTTCCATTTGACTTAGGGATTGGAACAATGGCGGCTTGCCATTGTTCCAATCGCGGGGTAAATAATTAAGATCGAAAATGGAATTGATTAAAAAAGTAATGTAAGAGATTATATTAATAGTGCAAGATTTAAGGACTTCGTTTGAAACATTGTCAGGCCCGGGACTCTTATTGTTTTTGAGAGTGTTGGCGTAGTTAACTATGCCAGTGGAGAAATGCGGGGGAGGGAAGAAGTGTTTGGAGCACCGAGGAACTGGTTCATAGTGTCCTCGGCTTCCATGAAATTTGGCAGAAAATATCTTAGTGTGGTATGAATTGTTTTTCAAATACATCAGCGAGTAGATTAGCCTTGTCTTGTTCTGTGTAAGTAGTGGTGTTGTGGGTGAGTAAGGAAATATTTTTGTGATTTTTACGAATAGGTTTTAAGAAGTTCGAAAGTGATTGGTCGGTGGGGGAGAGAGATTCGGCGTATTGCTTCCATTTGTCTTGTTTATAATTAGAGATTGAAAGTTTTATTTGTGCCGTCAGGTGGTTGTATGGGCAGGATTTCTTGTATGTTGGCGAGCGCGGTTTCTGAGATTAATTTGGTTAGTGATAGGGGAGCTTTTAGTAGAGTTGTGGAATGTGGAGACAAGGCTCCCACATTCCCCAAGGGGCTTTTAGTAGAATTGTAGAGTGTGGAGACAAGGCTCCCACAAAGGGGGAGGGGAGTCAGTTGGTACTACGGTACTGAGGACCGGCGACTGTTAGGGGCCCGCGAAGATTGCTGAGGATAAAATATTTATTATAGAACATCTTGTGTATGAATTTATAATTTTTTGTACTAAATTACTTAAAGATTGTCTGATTTCCGAAATATTAAAAAATTCAATGGCTCCAATATAAATCCTCTGGGTAGAGATAGCTTCACAGTGTCAATGTGTTTAACGGCAGAATCTGTTCATTATTTGTTAAGAAAAGTGATATCAATAAGACAATAAAAAGAACGGATCACTGAAAGAAGGCAGCAATTTTTAAGAATTGCATTGATAAAATAGACACTTTTATAACCCTAGTGGGTACGTTTGCTCCTCGCTCATTTATTCAAGTTTACAGCTCATATCAATCACATCCAACTGACTACTGAGATCTTCGAAGAGTAATCTAAGCTCTTTGCTATGACTTGACACTAGTTCTTTGACAGAGACGATCTTTGTCTACAGGTTTCTTTTGTGAAATTGTAAAGGGGCGATCTTATCTTCTCTCCTCGTAAACCAATTAACTCGAAGAGGTGTCCACGGTGTCCGACTGAATGCAGGGCTGTAAGAAGGAAAATTGTAGTTTCTTTCTACAGCCTTGGCATGAACCAGAGAGCTACTATCAGATTAAATTCCTCCTCGAAGACATGAACCTGCTTCCCACATTGATTTCAGTAATGCAATAACCAATATTTCTTTTTAAAAAATGCAAGTTTATTTTAATTTCTAATGCAATAATATAATAATTTCATATGTGTTATCACTGCTAGTGCATCTCTCAACATGCGACTAAATCTTATATTGATCCCAATGCTACCATTTAAGATTTAAAGTATGTTCAAAACAATTTTCTTATATTTTTCAAATATTATTTTTAAATATCTTATACTTAAAATAAATCTTAGAAAAAAATAAATATATTTTATCACATTTCTATGTTGCTTTGTAAATTTATTCTTTTAAAATAACTATAGTTGAATATGTACAAAACTTCAGGCGAACATGAATACTTTACTAGTGTTTATAATGCGTTTTTAAACTTATACTTTATATTGTATGATTTTATATTGAACTCTGTAATTTTATATTGAACTGCTCATTGAAAGAGAAAATTCACACATTCTCTATTATATATATTAAATTTTACCAAGGTGTATCCAGGGAAGTAAGCGGGGGGTTAAGGGTTTACTCCCTTTCTCGAAATCCTAATTACAATTTTTTTTATTATATGGAATCTTTTGTACATACAAACGATGTTGTTTGGCCTTAACCCTTAATAACTCTGGATACGCATATGTTATTTCATAAACATAAAAATTGATACATTTTAGAAGAAATATTTTATGAACATAATAAATGAATTTAGAATGCATGGCAATATAATATTGAATTAACTTCATGTTTTCATTTTGAAGAAATATTTTATGAACATAATAAATGAATTTAGAATGCATGGCAATATAATATTGAATTAACTTCATGTTTTCATTTTGAAGAAATATTTTATGAACATAATGAATGAGTTTAGAAGAAACCCATGACAATATAATATTGAATTAACTTCATGTTTTCACTCTCTTATGTAATTATAAAAATAAATTAGAATTAAAGAATTAGTTATGAAACAAAAACGTTTTCGATGAACTTCATTTTATCAACATTATATTGGCGGATTTTCTGAATGTGGGAGTGAATTTCTAAGCAGTTTATTTATTCACTGTTTTCATTAAAATTTTGATAGATATTCTCTAAATTTCATTGAAATGTGGTAGCTATACTGGTTAGGCGTTCCTCTGGCGCTGATTTATTTTTTGGAAAAATCAAACAATAATAGTAGCACTTAAAAAATCCGAAGAATGAGAAGGTTCTATTAAATTACTCTGTACTCTGTAAAGTAAGTAGTTGTAATGCTACAAAATAAAATAAAATGTTACTGCTTCCGCTATGCTGGTATAAACTGTTCTCAACACCATAATTTTTTCGCCTGTAGCACGATACTTGGCAAATTCATCATATAAAAGATGAAATTCAATGAAAAACTGCAAAATCAATGTCATTTTGGAGATATAATTTTATAATAGGCTGATATAATGCATTAAATCAAAAATGATTTCAATCCATAAAATTTTCAAAAATATATAGATTAAATCCTCTTAGGATAAATTTACTAGAGTTGGAAACACGTTGTTTAGGTCTTAAATAAGCGCCCGCTATGCTACTTGAATAATACAGAATCGCATTTTCAAGCACGGATAATTTTCGCCAACTCCGAAAGGAACCGTGGCCTAACAATGTTAACGCGTAATATGCACTCACTCCAGTTGTATATTATAGCTCACTGATTTTCGAAGTTATTTGGCCTCGAAACCCCTTTTGAAAATTTAATGTAATACCGGAACCCCAAAAGGAGAAAAAGTCCAATGTGGTCCAAATTATACATCAAAATTCTTTAATTTTCCGTAAATACACGAAACTATAACATACGTTGAAAAATGCTGTATAGCTAGCTCAATGTTAGTTTCAAACCAAATGTACACGCAAGCCATCCACAAATCTGGAACAAAAATAAAGAAACGAAATGATCCTTTTGTTGCTTTGATGTGTTTTCTTTAAAAAAAATGTAGTGATTAAAAAAAAAATGTTTTTTGTTAGGAAGCGAAGATACACACAACTTTCTATAGGGGCGCGGTAGCCCATTGGTTAGCGCGCTGGAGTTGCACTCGGTTGGCCCGGGTTCGATTCCAGCCACTGCCAAAACTGCCGCCGTGTTCATGCGGAGTACGATCACGTTAAACATGTGGGTCCGAAAGTCCTTCCGAGAGGTTGGTGGTAGGGGAAGGAGGGTACGGTCCCTGTGGATGCCTCCCCCACTGGGTTCCGGTCTAAATTGGGTGGCACTTCTCGACCGTCCAAACGGTTACCTTACACCTTTCTGGTAGGTCGGACGGTCTGGGTTTCATCAACAACTTTCTATAGAATTCGAACTGTAGAGTTAAGCTAATCTTCCTCTTTTGGATGCGGCAAAATAAGTATCAGATAACCTAAAAAATGCAATTTCGATGTATTTAAGAATATGTGTATAGCCACATGCAGGTAGATTTTCTGGCGGACCATTTGAAAAAAAAAAAATTACGTCCGTGTCTGAACGATTTTTTAAAAATAAATATCGAGAAAATGAAGAAACAACAACCCCTTATGAGCACTACAAATCACATTATATTAGTTTTCTTTAAACAATGTATGTATGCTAGTATGCTCATACCGTGTTTTACAAAGCTAATTAATTCTTAGCCTAGAAATGCGCGGTTTTTTTTTCCCTGAAATATGCAAAGTGCATTCGAAGATTAGAAAAAAATTAATAAAGTTTTAAATTTTTACAAAAACCTAATAAAAGATCTAAATTTACACAGCCAATTCTTGGCATAGAAACTGATTTTTAAGTGCTAAATAATCAAACCGTAATGTGTCAAGTGCATTCGAAAAAAAAATCCCAAAACGCACGAAATTGAATACTTTTCAAATACATTTAAAATTCTGCTAATTCTTGCCCTAAAAACTTGCCTTGTTTAAAATGGCAGCTAAAGATCTGGGCATTTGCACAACAAATGCAATAATTAAAAAAGTGTACAATAATTTATAATAAAAAAAAAGGAAAACCGTCCAAAACAGTCTCAAAACCAAAAATTCGGTTTTGAGACTCTTATATGTTTATAACTGTTGTATGTTGATGACTACTGTATGATTTGTATGCACGACTAAACGCTAATTCTTCAGCTACAAACTCGCGTTTTTGTTTTTTTTCCCCTAATTGGGGTATGATTTGGACACATACACAAAACGTTCGAAAATAAATAAAAAAATGATAATTGCTGTGTAAACTTTGAACTGCATAAAGGTCACTAGAACAGCAATGCACTCGCTCAAAAACAAAGGGTCATTTGTTTGTGCAGTCGAAAAATTTCAATAATAGTCAGAAAATTTTTCTTCACCCCCTTCTCTAGTCAAGATTGCCCACTTACATCCCTGTATGAGAGCTATGTGGAAAGGGGTGTAAAGAAGGCTCAACCAATTCAAGCTCTGCCACTTCTACTAAAGATTTTATTCGTTTTCTGTACTGTCCCAACCGGAAAACGAACTCTAAATCTTCGAACTGGCTAGCCGACGCCCTACCGTTAAACTACTGGAACAGAATTACAAGTTTTTATCTCTGAAGTGGATTCTGCATTCTCCATCCTCTAATTGTCAGATTGGCATGCAGCTGACAATGCGATTGACCATCTCCTGCGCTATTTTCCCCTACATATTAGTTTCCTGCGTGGTACTTATGCTCCTAATTTGAAATCGGCGCTCCATATTACAAAGTCCACTGAATCCCTGCTGGTCATACTAGGGTCATTTTCATACCTCCCATATCTTCGCACTAATCTACAGTGCTGATTGTTTGGGCGCCATTGTAAAGTTCTTTGCTGAGCCAATCGGAAATCGAAACTTGGATCTTTGATCTGGTTAACTGATGCTCCACCTTTGAGCTATTAGGACAGAATTGCAAGCTCTTATCTTTCAAGGAGACTCTGCAACTTAGCTGATCAAATGAATAGGAAAGAATGATTTTATACTCAGTTTAATACTAATAGTAGAGAGATTATGGGTGTTCTGCGTCAGAGGCTCAGCGATGCTCAACGCTTAGCAAAATAGCCGCTATCTTGGATTTCGTAATCCTGGACGAGGGGGTAAAAAGGGGTGAAATGGAAAATAGGGGGTTAAAAATTTTTAGAAACTTTTTTTCGGGTGGCAACGATTTCTTAGTCTTGTACGACGGGTTAGGGGAGGAAAATGAATTTTTTGAATGAGTTTTTTCCTAAGAGTTGGAGAAACTTTTTGAGGCGGTGGCAACAGCTGAGCCTCTGAAATAGTACCCCCAGCGCCTCCTAGCGGTGGAAAGGGCAACTATTGAGACGAAACTTGGGATTTTTTCTAAGTATTGAATAAACTTTTGAGGCGGTGGCAACAGCTGAGCCTCTGAAATAGTACACCCAGCGCACCCTAGCGACGAAACTTAAAGTTGGAGCTTAGAAGTGAAATATTTCTAATTTTAAATATTAAAGTTGGAACTTGGGATTTTTTTCCCCTAATAGGATTTTTTTTCAAAGTCAGTTACAGAATGTTACTTATAATTACATTAATAATATTAAGTGATTAAGTATTGAATATCCCTCCGCCTTCTAAAGGGAAAAAAGAGTTCTTACGCTATTCGTATGCCAAGGACCAGATGGGGATCGACATGATTTCGCATTTTTCAAGAAACACATTTTGGGTCGTTTTTTTGCTAAAAACCACATCTTTTTTGTAAAAAATGTGCAAAAGTGTGAAAACCCATGTTTTTCCATAGAGAAATCCCACAATCCACAAAATCCAACTTATTGAAAAAACGCACATTTTGGCTGTTTTTTACAGTTTTTGAAACATAAAAGCACATTTTTTTTACTAAATTTTGCGAAAAATTTATAAAAGTGCGAAAACCCATGTTATTATCCATAGAGATATAGACTGAATTCAGCTAATTGCGCTCATTCAAAAACACGCATTTTTGCAAAAACACACATTTTTTACGAAAAAATTGCAAAAGTGTGGAAACCTATGTTAATTTCCGTAGAGAAATCCGACATTTTTAAAAAAATCGGCCGATTACACATTTTTCAAAAAACACATTTTTGGCCGTTTTTTTGCAAAAAAACAACACATTTTTTGTAAAAAATGTGCAAAATTGTGAAAACCCATGTTATTTCCCATAGAGAAATACCACAACCCGCAAAATTCAACTTATTGCAGAAACGCACATTTTTATTGTTTTTTGCAGTTTTTGAAACCTTTTTGTGAAATTCAAGAGGATCAAAATACATTTTTTATTAGTTTTTGTGAGAAAATGATACAGATTCGAAAATCTATGTTTTAAGAAATTCTCACGCGGGATTCTCGCAGTTAACTTCGTAACCGTCTTTAAAGTAACTAAGGAGGTACCTTGGCTTGCTCCTGGCATACCCTTGGCACACCCTTGGCATATGAATAGCGTAAGAACTATTTTTCCCCTTTAGAAAGCGGAGGGATATTCAATACTTAATCACTTAATTAGTTTAATTTTAATTAACATACTTTAATTAACTTAGAAAAAAATCCTATTAGGGGAAAAATCCCAAGTTCGAACTTTAATATTTAAATTTAGAACGATTTCACTTCTAGGCTCCAACTTTAAGTTTCGCCGCTAGGGGACGCTGGGGGTACTATTTCAGAGTCTCAGCTGTTTCCACCGCCTAAAAATTTTATTCAATACTTAGAAAAATTCTATGTCCCATCCTCAATAGTTCCTCTTACCCCCGCTAGGGGGTGCTATTTTAGAGGCTAGCTGTTGCCACCGCCTCAAAAGTCTATTCAATACTCAGAAAAAATCCCACGTTTCGTCTCAATAGTTGCCCTTTCCACCGCTAGGGGGCTCTGGGGGTACTATTTCAGAGGCTCATCTGTTGCCACTGCCTCAAAAAGTTTCTCCAACTCTTAGAAGAAACTCATTCAAAAAATTCATTTCCCTCCCCTAACCCCTCGTACAAGACTACGAAATCGTTGCCACCCGAAAAATTTTTAACCCCCTATTTTCCATTTCCCCCCTTTTTACCCCTCGTCCAGGATTACGAAATCAAAGATGACGACCATTTTGCTGAACGCTGAGCCTCTGACTCAGAACACCCATAATCTCTCTACTATTAATGAAACTAATAAAACTTCCTTTAAAGTAACACGCACCACAAAATTAATAGTGCTAACCGGTTTCGAAGACAAACATATTTCTTCTTCTGAAAAGCACGAAGAGTAAACGAGCAACTTTCACCGATTAAAGCAAAACCTGCAACTGCTGTTAGAACAAAAAGCGCGATTGAAGCAAGGAAAGGGGTGTGTTAACGGCAAGAGGAGAAAAGAGAGGTAAGAACAATTCAGAATTAAACAAGTAGTAATATACTATGAATAAACGGTAAAATAAAAAAGAACAGAATTAATGCCAGCAAAAAGATTTAAAGCTCTTATTCAGTACAATCATAAGTGTCTTACTAAATTAAAAAAGACAGCTAAACAATTTTAAAAGTTACATGAGCCGTTCAAAGAAATCGTAGAAATAGTATATAAAATATATATTTAGTTTCTAAACAAATTCGAAAAATAAGTAATATGGAAAAGGAAGGAACACACTGATTTTGGAATATATGCTCTAAGACAAAAAAATCGACGCACCTCGCAAAATAATTCGAAAGTAATGAAACTTTACATGCAAACACCTGTCGACCGAATATGCAAATGATCAATAATTCGCAGCCAATGAATGAATGGTCGGAACTACAGCGCATTGAAACTGAGCGCCATGGTTGTGTATATAAGGAGAGAACCTCACTTTCAGGAATAAAACGTGCAGTGGATTTCGATTGCGTTTACGTACCTTGATTGCAACAATGCCTCGTCGGCGAATTCGCACTCACTACAACATATGAAAGAGGACGTGCTGTCGAACTGCACTGGGCTGGATGGGCACACTGTCGAATCGCTCGGCATTTAGGCAGGAGCGATGCAGCAACTAGACGATGATCGCAGGAATGAGTCCGAAATGGCAGATTTCAGCGGCAAGCGAGCAGCGGACTTCCGAGAGCGATGACAGAACGGGAATATAGAGCAATTGTCAGAGCAGCTGTGACGGCACAAGATTCTTCGTTATCAAACATCCAACGTGTGACAAATACGGAAGTGACCACCCGGACCATTAATAGAAGACTACGGGAGCGGAATTTATACTCGCGGCGCCCATTACGCCGCCTAACACTGATCAGTATATGCAGCGTCAATAGCTATTGCAATGGTGCCGGTCCGATCAACGTGGAATTGTTCGGATTGGAAACGTTTGGTCCCGTTGCGAACTAAGTCCCGACGACCAGCGCAGACGTGTCTGGAGACAGCCCGGACATCGTCAGGATCCTGCTTTTACTGTCACACTCCACACGGCCCGACAACAAGGACTTATGGTCTGGGGTGCCATTTCGTTTAATAGCCGGACCCCTTTGATAGTCCTCCGTGGCAGCATCACAGCACAGAGGTACGTTGCCGACATTCTACGACCCGTTATATTGTCATTCCTTTCGCGACACCCTGGGCTAAATTTTCAGCAAGATAATGCCACGTCACACACGGCACGCCTCTCTATTGATAATCTGCGTGCTTACGACGCACTTTCTTGTCCAACCAGATCCCTAGATCTCTCGCCTATTGAGCACATTTGGGCTGAGATAGGACGTCGCCTGCGACCATTCCATAATGTAGACGAATTAGCTCGTCAATTGAAAGCCATTTGGAACGACATCCCTCAGAATACCCTCCGGAAACTTTATGCATCAATGCCACGTCGGGTAACAGCTTGTATCAAGACCAGAGGTGGATCAACGTCGTATTGACGCGCTCACTTTGTGTAGATCTTTCAGTGCAATAAATCATCCAATTGTTCTGAAATTCTAATCATTTCTTTTTCTGTACATCCACATTACACGTACCAAATTTTGTCTCATTTGAATAATTATTTCTTGGTGCGTCGTTTTTTTTTTTTGTCTCAGAGTGTATAAAAGTTAACTTTGTCAAGAAATACTTCGAAAAATAATAAAAATTTAGGAAAAGCAGAAAATCTCCGGAAATAAAATAAGAAAGAAGAAAACAATTTTGAAAAATTAAACCAAAGATTTCCAAGCAGAAGAAAAGTAATCACAATTATCGTTAATTATCGAATTAGACAGTTGTCTTCGAAACCAGTTGAAACAATTAATTTTATATTGGATATTGCTTTAAACGAAATTTTATTAGTTGAATTACATTAGCAATAGTTATGTATATGTGTTATACCCATTTCCGTTAACACTTCTTTTTGTGAAGCGCTATATTTGTACATTTGTATAAGATAGATTCAAAATCCCATGACAGAAGGATATTTGCAATTACAGTAGCAAAATGCTAGTTGGTGATCGAATGTGGGACAGCAACCACAAAGGTAAGTCGAGCGATAACTTACTGTTTGAAAATATCTCATATTTACACTATGGAAATATGTGCGACGGTGCATATATGTCTAGCGTTTTTTACAGATATTTCGCCCTCCTAAATAGGGTTGTTGATGTATGTTTAAAGTACCTTGGTTGATGCCTAATAAAAGAACATACCATAAGTCAAAAACGATTTCAAATAAGTCGAATTTTATTTAATTAATTTGCGTCCGCTAGTTGACAGCTCTCTTTGAAGATATTTTCGCACACAATCTTAAATATTTGTGTCTGCTGTCAACCGTGACAATCCCACTTATTGATTGAACAGCGAAAATGTGCTGAAATGCAACTCTCTTTCTACTCTTCTCTGCTCTACTCTTTCAGTACTAAACTGCTAGTAGCAATATGCTGCTATCAACAATGGGGATTTGTCACCAATGTACTGCTATTGAAGAATTCTGTTGAAGACATTTTTGGCCATTCTAGCCGTTTTCGACTCCTTCGAAAGGCAACTAAAATCGGCCATTAATTGTGAAAACTTCATAATTCGACAAATAGCTCAAGAGGAACCAGATCATTTAGGATCTCAGGGAAGGAAATTATCATGAATGAAGTGTGATATTCCAAACTATACCGGGAGGAAGGAAGGGTTGTATAGTAAGAATTTGATGTTTACCGTAACAAGGGAAGTTCATAAACCAGATATGTGCATATACTCAAATGATTGCATGCCGAAGACCCTGCTATATATCAAAATATGCTTATTGATTATAGCCATTTCCAGATGCTTACAGCTAAATAAGTGTCCAACCTTTATAATGGGGTATTAGAGGATGCCACATGGAGAATCCACTTCTGTTTATATCCATCAATAGATTATTCATCGAATAATTTACCTGAAAATCAGTCTTGCAATAACAGACACTCCGTTCATTTTTTCATAAATCTTCCATTATGAATTAAATATAACGGTAGAATCCTGTCAAGGGGGAAGGTGTACAATATGTTAAAAGTGTATTCTAACAAAATATATTGATTATATATTTCTCATCTTATATACGTACACTTGTATATATGGCATCAAATTTTTAAAATTATATCCTTAAAACGTTGACCTTCAATCTCTCAGAATACCTTATTTTTCTCATTTTTGGGATATAAGCAGTAGGTAAATAGTATTAGAAAAAAAAATCATACCCTATTGAGGTGGTTTTTCGATACAAATAAATTAAAAATACAGCTTTTTCAAGGATTTCCTTCGGACCAAAACGTGACGTTCTACAGTAAATGTGCTTATTTTATCCAGAAAATTAAAAAAAAAAATACTTCTCGATTTAACCAAAGGAAAAATTTAAATATATCAATAAATCATTCATCCAAATTCTAGCAATTCTTAGGATTGATAAATGATTCTAGCAATTCTACTATAGTTTTTCTAGCAATTCTTCTATAGTTTTTAAAAACATTTTTCTTTAGTAAGGATGTAACCAAATAAAACTTATCCTTGATATTCATCTTCCTAATTTTCTAATATTTCGTTTATAAACTTTTAAACACATTTCTAAGATGAGGATACTTCGTAATTTATATTTGATTTTCATATACTTAATTAATTTCCAAGTTTAATTGTTTTAAAAAGAAATACATGGTTCTTAACGTCAAACATGATATTTATAATCCAAAGCTTTTTAATAGCGGTGTATTCCAACATAGTTATAATTTTTTTCCGCAATGCATCGTCAATAACTATTGTCTGAAATGTCAAAATTGCCTGATTCAGGACAATGTTTTTTTTAATGTTGTATTAAAAATATATAATTTTTGTTTTACAAGACGAATTTAAAAATGAAGATTAATACTAAATTTAGTATTTAAATCTAAACACATAAACTATGCCAGATAAAATATATCAGGATTTAATGGACGTGTTTTGTAAATATTCGGCAATAACTGTTTCTCCAAGATTGCGTAAACATTTTAAACATTGATTTAAACAGGTGTAAAAATAAGAAACTGATTTTTTCACATTCAGAAAACATCCAGCGAAACGATGCAAAATGATAATATTTCATTGAAAATGAAATTAAATTGTTACATGAAGCGATGCATGTTTACAAAAGAATTAAATCTTCTCTTTCATCTTTAGATTATCTAAATTTACTGAATAATAAAAATATTATGAAATATATTACAATATAAAGAAGTCATTAAAGATGAATAAAATGGAATAACTTCAAAAGACAACTTTTTATACGAATTACTAGCAGTTTTCTTATCTATGATATAAAAATTGTATTCTTAATTTTAAAATAAACAGAGATGCAAATCATATGCAAATGATTTGAGAAATATGCAAAAATTCGGTATATAATATTAACATGCTACATTTAGAAGCACTTCATACAATATGTTTTTATGCCCTCGATTTTTTTTAACATTACGTAGTAATCATTTTAGATGTAATTAGAAATAGTACCAATAGAAGAAAAGCTAGTGTTCAATTATTTTTTTATGTATTGTACACACCTGGTATTTACTATATGAATTCCTTCCTTCTTAAGTCCTCTTCTTCCCTCCGAGTGAGAGAAAATACCCAATCTACCCAACCAAACCGACCTCCCTAGTTTTTGACATGTAGTGCATTTATCATTCTCCAGAACTTGAATATCATGTCTACTTACGGAGGTATATCTGTGCTTTTCTTAATTCAAATCCTTTATTGATTTTATTTCCTGTCCTCAAGCCATTTCCAGAAAGTCGATGTGATGCCACCAGTCGCCTTGGACAAGGATAACGACTTTTCTCCCTTCTAGTCTGGTATACTGCATAATGGCGATCGTGGATGAACAAGAACAGTTGATCAACGCAGTATCGGATAAGATTTTGAATTTATCCGCGAAATAAAAATTGGCATCATATTCGAGAAACAGGAACTTAAGGAAAACAGTTGGCCTTGCAATCGTCCAATAAATATTGAAGGTACAGTATGTTGTCGTACGTAGGTCGTACGATTTGTCATAAAGGTCAAAACGTTTCATGCTTAGCATATTCTTTCACCTATAGTGCATTGGCTTTTCCGTTTCATTTTATGTCAAAGAAGATTCCAATACAAAGTTCTAATTTTAACGTGTAAGTACAAATAAATATAAGTTATCTTCAAGGAATATAAATGTATTCAAACACTTAGAAAGTTGGGTGTCCTTGAGTGATTCTGAGCTATAAAAATATATTTTTTAAATATTTTTATATGAATTGTAAGGAAAGAATATCCTCCTCTTGCAAAGTAAAACTATTGTATTCCAGATTCGTATAATGAACGTTTTTCAAGGTTCTTTATGACTGTATCCGAATGCTTAAAAGGCTGGGTATCCTTGTCACAACCTAAGCAATTAAAAGTATTTTTAAAACATTTTACACATAAATTACTGAAGTAAAGAATCTTTCTGATTGTCCGCGATGCGCACAATATCTACCACATTTATAGATCTGAAATTTTACACACAGTAGCATCTATAACTGAACTACTACGCCTTAAATACATTTTTTCAAATTTATATTATATTTTAAACGAATTTTTAAAGTCTAACATCAGATAATCTGCAGCTATCGATATGATCTAACATCAACCGTTACAATCTAATAACTACAGTTACAATTTAACATATGTTTTTACAATCTAACAGCTACCGTTACAATCTAACAGCTACTTATATGATCTAATAGATAACCTTACGATTTACTGCCACGCTCATGTTCAAGAGGTTTTTATACTTTTATAATGTTTTGCTAGTAAAGTGTGTATTTCTTTTGCATTGTGTATAGCGTGCTTGAGAATTTGGGAGACGGTTTAGGATTTTAAAAATATGGAGAAGTTTTATCTGTAAATCCATTAATTAGAGCGCATTTATGTGCAACCTAGAAAAAGCCAGCAAATTCGTTCTAGAGAATAAAATAGGCCTATATTAATCCTTCTCTTTTCAAATAAAGTTATTGTACTCAAGATTCATATCAGAAATGTTTTCTTAAGTTATTTTATTACTACAATATTCTTTACAACACAAATTAATTTCTTTTATTAGGTTTTGCCAATACAACCATAGAAAGTTTCGTAGATTTTTTTTGTATTTGAAGAGCAAGAGCATCACTGGGTTCAGCTATCTGCACACAACATGGGTAAGACAGTAATGAAACATGAAAATGAGGATCTATATAGTGGAACAGAAACCATTAATATTTATGGTGAGATAAGATTTAAAATATTATACAACCAGGACAGAAGACCATATATATTCTTATTACATTTACCATTTTTACCCTCCTTATTATTCACAATTTTTATGACAACATTTGAAATTGCATTTCGTACGTTATATTTCACTTTGATTGACACTAACACTAACACACTCCCTCCCAAAGGAGAGATGTAAGCATGAGGCTTGGCACTAAGCCTTTTGCCTCGAGGGAACAAAAGCAAAAAGTAACAGTATCAACACACAAACCTCTCCCAGCTATGGGAAGAGAAAAACGCTCTAACAGTACGTCAAAGATTTAAAACGAGTTCATAAGGATCAAAACACACAAAAATCCGCAAAAACTTCAAAAACACTGTTCAAAGTCCAACAGAACAAGAAAAAACAAAGAAGAAACCGGAAACAGTCTATTTGCTGCTCCCGGAACGAGGATGAGTCTTGACTCTCTCAGCTGCACTTCCACCAGGGAATTCAGAGTCCCCCCAGCAGGCATATCTCCAGGGGTTAACTTCTCAGAAGGTCTAGCCGAATTTGCCATTTCCGTGCCATTTCCCCGTGAGGGGAGGCCACCTTCACTGAACCGAGGGACGTTAACCAGAGGGCTAAAAGGGGGAGCCAGAAAGGTACCCTTTTTATTGTTAGTTATTTTCTCTTTCTTTCCTTTTTCACTCTCAGTTCTTACAAGTTCATCTTCTGAGCTACATTCCTCCATGTCACTTTCGTTTGTGTTTTTGTTATTAGGTTTTTCATTCTTATCTCTTTTATCGCTATTGTTGTCTGATTCATTCTCACTTGATTTATTTTCTTCCATATCCCTTTCGGTTTCATTTTTGTTTTTTATAACTTTCACCAAGTCGTCAAGTTTCTTTGCGATTAATCGTATGTTCTCGTCTAGCCTTGTGAGGTGTTGCCGAATCCACTCATCCCGGACCTCTGCAGTCTTTTCCTTTTCCAAGTTTGTCACCACTACATTTATTTTCTCGATGATTTCCCTGAGTTCAGGTTGCTTTTGCCTAATTTCACTTTCCTCCTTCCCTGCTTCTTCCGTTTTTTGTTGTCTTCTACATACTGTAGCATAATCTAATTTTTGATTTATTATTTTTTTTTGCTTCGCCATAAGAGATATTCTTATTTTTTATAGTTGTCTGTATTTCCGTTTCTTTTTTTATTTCCTGACATTGTTTGCTTGTCGCCGTGTGCTTTCCCCCACACCGAAAGCATTTTGGATGTTCCGCTGGGCATTCTGTTACTTCATGTTGTTCTCCACAATTATAGCATGTTGTACTTTCTCTTCCACATTCGTGTTTGTAATGGTTAAATTTTAAGCATTTGAGACATATTCTTAGGCTTTCTATAAATGGTACCGTTTTGTATCTCGTATATCCAATGTTTACATGTATTCTGCTTGTTTTACCTAGTTCATGTAATAGCACAATTGGTATTTTCTCTGTACTTTTGGGCTTTGTGAATCTGGTTAGTTCGCTCCAATTTATCTCTTGTTCCTTAAGTTCCTCAGAAATTTCTTCCAGGCTCACTTCTGGATGTATCTCTCGTATTATCCATTTGGTAGTGATAAACTCTTCAATTATTCTCGTACTTATAGGTACACCACAGAAATTTTTCTTTTCCAATATTCGGGCAGCAACTGCTACGTTGCCATTTCTTGTTGCGAATATATTTTTTATATCTCTATGAATATCATCTTGTTGCAATTCTTTTTTGCAGAGAATTGGGTGAAACGGGATCTTCCCCTCCGTCCCAGTCAAGATTATTTTTGCTTCAGTCGTTCCATTTTGAAAAGCAATATCAATTTTCTCCCTGTCAGATAGGTTGTTTCCTCTCCATAAGCCAGCATCACTAAATATTTTACGTCGACTTATCTCCGGCACTCCGTTGTTTCCTCCCTTCCGTTTTCCCGCACTAGAAGAAGGCTTCGCCATACTCTGCTCATACAAAATTGATAGAGCAGAAAACATCCGACCGACCACCTTCGTGGCCAACTGTCCAAAAAACTCTTTGATTGATATTGATATATATTTCAGGCATGTGCAGTCACAGGTACGTTCTGCTAACGAAAAAATATAAAAATTATAAGTGAAACAGAACAAAATGTCAGTCATCAACAAATAGTCTTTTCTTCAGACACAAACAACCGTTTTTGCAAAGATGAAAATTTTTAAATTTTTATAATTCATTAAGGTATAGATTCCTTTAGAAAGACTCTGGGTTTCATGGTTATGCGACGATTGGATTTCTCCCTAAAGACCGCACACACAAACATTTCCTTTTATTGTATAAGGATAATATTCCTTAGTATTCCTTAGTAAAGGAATAAGTAATATTCCTTTTATTGTAATACATAAAGATCACTTTTTCCATTTTATGAAAAATAATTGAATAAAATAAAATAATATGCTTATAAAAGGCAGAAGATTCACTCAATACTATGGTGCCACAATATGCTGCCTCCCAAATGAACTGTAAAGCAGTTCATGACGTCACGAAATTCCCCAATAAAGTTAAGCACGTGCCATCTTGTATCAAATCAGAGTGCGTACATCTTCCCTTTGCTCCATATTGTAGTGGAAAAAGATATGCCACGTTTCACTTTTTTTTTTTTGGAAAATCCTGTAACCGAAACGGAATACGTTTGTTTATGTGTAGATTGACGCTTGGCAAGTTATCTGTCATCAAGTTATCAATTTTTTCTCTCTTTATAATAGAGCAGCTGTCATAAACTCCCCCTTTTCATATAATCTACCAAAGCCAATACTTTTCAAATTTTTATAATCAAGTTTTTTATTATTTGCTAGCATTCAACTTAGCTTTTAATATGGTAAACTGCCGTACAATAGCCGAGAGTTTGTTCTCTTACGAGACGCCTAAGATTGTTCAAATTAAAAGTATTTTAGTAGGTGTAATTGGTCGTCTTATTCAGTTAACAATAATTGCTTATATTATTGGGTATGTTTTTAATTTTAGACGTTGTATGTATTTTAGCATAGATTAAGTATGAATTTATAGTTTTAGATTTTTCAAAATTTTAAAGTTATATTACTTAGATTCTGTTGTAGCATATATAGAAACTGAAACACATTAACACGCTTATCTTGCACGTTATCAATTTATGATGCCCCAGTTATATCAGATTTTTCAATATCTGTATAATTAATCTAAACGTATCTGTACTGTTTAATACTTTATTTTTCTGGAAACAACGGAAGTGGTAAAAAAGGCAACGTATGTCATGTTCATATCAGCTCTCTTTTGGTATCGAAACATGAATGAGCAAAAGCTTTTTACTAAAAGATTTAATCTTTAGGTCCAGACAAGAGCTCCCGTAAATGCAATTCCTTTCATGTTAAAATATTTTAGTTATATTTAAGTTGCTCATTTTAAACATTTTGGAAATCTTAAGGTTTTTATATATATATAAATGTGAGCTATTCTGAAATGATGAGAAGTTTAGTTGACATTTCATTAGGATATTTAATTAAAATATATATACTAGTAAAGAGCAGTAGCACAGAGCTGAATAAATTCAATTTATATCTAGAAACTAATTTTGTAGATCTTTGTACAAATTTCCTAATAGTTTACTGTTAGTAGTTTGAATTTTTTTAAAAATTATTTATAATCATGTAATGAATTGATTAAAAAAAAAAATCTAATCTTGCAAAAAAAAAAAAAAAAAAGTGAATATAAGTATTACAAAATTTAATTCTCAAGTGAGAATGTATTATTTTGAGCCCAATGGGCCTATAATATTGTATGAAGTACCAAACCATTTGAAAAAAAGTGTAAGAGATACAGCTATCCTGCAATATATTAGGTTTAAAGTTTTTAACATAAAGAAAATAGTCCATTTTGATCATAAATTATTGTACCTTAATTTACTTTTATAACTTAGTATTGACTGTTTTACTTATGTTGACAAATAAGAAAAAGTTAATTCATTGTTATTGAGATAAAAATTTGATACTACACATAATCAATAAAGAATTGGCAGATCTTTCTAGAAGCATTTGTTAAGAAATCACACTGTTTCTGACCTAAGGAAGGGGGCTTAAAGTGCCTTTGAAACAATTGTAGCCACCTTGTTACTTATATATTTTCCCCCTCCATGTGCATGTCACATAATGGGCTAATGTATCTTTAATAACATAGAGGAATAATATTTGTTTATACTGGATGGTTCATGAAGAGTGCCCAAAAGCAATATGAGATCAATGATTGGATGTAGAAGTAAAATGAAATATGAAAAATAATCAGCAAAAAGAGGAAAATTTAGCTATGATAATTACAACCCTTGGAACTGATAATTTTTTGAAAATGCAAAATTAAATTTTTTTATACAGCTGGCTCAATAAAAAAGTCCATTAGTAAAGTTTGTGCCACACTTTAGCAAGGCTAAAGAAATTTCACCTGTACCTTTTGATGAAAAATTTGCTGAAATATCGATAATTGAAATTCTTGGCTTATTTCACTTTACCTGAACTGCAAGTGTGAATATTTAACTTCTTCTAAAAGTAAACATAGGAGGCATCAACAAATCTATTTAAAATATGAAAACCATTCATTGAAATTTGTTACTATTTGATTTTGAGCAATTTATATATTGTTAGTGCCTTGCAATGGAATGAAAAATACTCAAGAATAATGGGAATATCTCTTTGAATTTTCATCAAAATGTATCAGGTAAATTTCTTTTGTCTTAATTAAGCACAGTGCAAACTAATTGATAATTTTTTATTGGAAAGCTGAAAATTTTACTAAGTGATATTTATTTATTGGAGGGCGGAAAAAAATTAATTTTTTTTTAAATGAAATTATTAGTTTTGAAAGGTGTAATTATCATGGTTCAATTCTCCTCTGTTTGCTAATTTTTTTTTCATATTTTACTTTTCTTCTATAACCAACCCTTCATCTTTTATTTCTTTTGGACAGTCTTGATTGAATACCTGCTAGAAAGTAAAGTAACAATAAATTTTGGGAACTAATTTATCAAATATTTAATAGTATTTCTTTTTTTCAGATATGCCATTGTATATAAAAAAGGATATCAAGAGTTTAGCTATGTTGAAAGCTCTGTGACGACAAAAGTCAAAGGAGTTGTTTATACAAACTTTTCAGATGATGCATTCAATTCTAATATCTCTCATCCAGAATGGTATCGTAGAATTTGGGATGTTGCAGATTATGTCGTACCACCATCAGTAAGTTTTTATTAGAATTTTTAAATATGTAAATTTCACTTAATTTTATTATGTTATTGTTTAAAGATCTTGTGGTTATATGAGTAAACAATATCATACCATGTATTGTTAAGTATTAATTGAATGTCTATGGTTGACAATAAATAAAATGCTGCTTATGAGGATATAACTTTCGAAGACTTCCTTGAAGAAAGCAGGTATAAGAAAATTAGATGACTGTAATTGGTTTGAGAGTGTGTTGAGTACTCTTCCTCAGGTTAAAAACAGTGTGTGCTCTTACAAACCATAAGGTCATAACTGCAACTTGGCAGGCAGTGAGAAATTCAAACATAGCAAGAACACCCAAAGTAAAAATTCGCTAATCTGCAAGTTGTTACTCACAAGCATTGTAGTACTTCCATATATTAATGCTTTTAGTAATATGTACTTAGTCATGAAGTTGTTTTATTTGTGAATCTATAATATGTATTAGCAATTAAAACTGTTGTGGAAAGAGTGTTTTAAAATTTATAGTGTCTAAGGTAAATTAAAAATTCAACTGATTGATATCTTTTAAGACATAAATTTGTAGTTATGATAAAATCATATGCTCATGTGCATTCATAGGTTTTAATGTAAATATTCAATTTATTCCATTCACTGATCATTTGTAATTTTTTTCTCTGGACATAATATTTATAATAGTGCAGCAAAACTCATTTCTGTATGAATTTTGTTCTTATGTTTCTCATGTTGACATAAACTTACATTCTATCACCAAGGCTCATGCTGTGTATAGAATGTAAGGTCAGGATTCATTAGATATTTAAAACTAGGTCCCAAATTAAAAGGCATACTTAATTTTACAAAATGTTTTTTTGTTTATAAAAAAAATATATCGTTGAAAGAAAAATCCAATATAATGAATGCATTAGTGTTTATAAAAGTGTCAACTATAAAAAAATTTGGGGTAAATCCGGAGATCAGGTCACCGCAAATTTTTTTCTAAGTACAAAATCGGGCCAAGTTGGCGCTTTCTTCCGTGTTTTGAAATGGACTCCACCCATCCTCAGTGATGTCATTTACCGTCATTAGAAATATGCTCCTCCTACCAAAATGATGTTTTGGTAGAAGAACCCTATTTCTAAAGACAGACTATTGTGTTTGTTCTAAACAAGATTTTCTAATATAAATGATAATTTAATTTAACTTAAATAACAGTGAATAATACTCAAAAAAACGTTACAAAATCAGATTTTTGTGTATTTTAAGAAAATTAAATAACTTTATAAAACTGTAGAATAAAAAAAATAATAATACTCATGTAAACGTTCCAAAATCAGATTTTTGTAAAATTTAATATTTTTATGCTACAATTTTATCTGTGCATATCGCACGTATCAAGATCGCTTTCTCCATCTAAAGGAAGGGGTTCGACCTACAGGTCCGTGTAAGGGCAGGGATTCGATCTAAAGATCGAAAATTGTGGAACGGATGTATCGGTGGTCCGTATGTACCAGTGGTCCGTACAAGGGCAGGGGTTCGACCTAAAGGTCGTTCTACACCGGAACGGGGCCCCCAGTGATCTCCGGTTTATTAGGAACGGACACAGAACGGCCCAGACACAGAATATGCTACAATTTTATCTGTGCATAGCGCACGTAGCAAAATCACTCTCTCCAAAATAAATCATATAACGAAAGAACAAGCAAACACGCACAACAATGGCCAAAAATATTGATAGAAATGTTCTTTTACATCAAAAAACTGTAGCAAACACAAAAACGTATTCTTATTGGATGTTACACAATTTCCGCCGAAAACATCCGATACAAGAGGTTACCAGATTGCAATATAAAGCGCTCACAAAGTGCGTGGCGTCTTCTCCGATTTAACCTCACAAAGTGCGTGGTGTCTTCTCCGATTTAACCAAGGTGACCTAATCTCCGGATTAGCCAAATTTGGTAAATCCGGAGATCAGGTCACCGCAAATTTTTTTCTAAGTACAAAATCGGGCCAAGTTGGCCTGTGGTTGGCGCTTTCTTCCGTATTTTGAAATTGGCTCCACCCATCCTCAGTGATGTCATTTACCGTCATTAGAAATAGGCTCCTCCTACCAAAATGATGTTTTGGTAGAAGAACCCTATTTCTAAAGACAGACTATTGTGTTTGTTCTGAACAAGATTTTCTAATGTAAATGATAATTTAATTTAACTTAAATAACAGTGAATAATACTAAAAAAAACGTTACAAAATCAGATTTTTGTGTATTTTAAGAAAATTAAATAACTTTATAAAACTGCAGAATAAAAAAATTAATAATACTCATGTAAACGTTCCAAAATCAGATTTTTGTAAAATTTAATATTTTTATGCTACAATTTTATCTGTGCATATCGCACGTATCAAGATCGCTTTCTCCATCTAACTGAGGATCCATATAAAGGAAGGGGTTCGACCTACAGGTCCGTGTAAAAGCAGGGATTCGATCTAAAGATCGAAAATTGTGAAACGGATGTATCGGTGGTCCGTACAAGAGCAGAGGTTCGACCTAAAGGTCGTTCTACACCGGAACGGGGCCCCCAGTGATCTCCGGTTTATTAGGAACGGTCGCCTGTGGCGCCCAGACACAGAATATGCTACAATTTTATCTGTGCATATCGCACATAGCAAAATCACTTTCTCCAAAATAAATCATATAACGAAAGAACAAGCAAACACGCACAACAATGGCCAAAAATATTGATAGAAATGTTCTTTTACATCAAAAATCTGTAGCAAACACAAAAACGTATTCTTATTGGATGTTACACAATTTCCGCCGAAAACATCCGATACAAGAGGTTACCAGATCGCAACATAAAGCGCTCACAAAGTGCGTGGCGTCTTCTCCGATTTAACCAAGGTGACCTAATCTCCGGATTAGCCAAAAATTTTCTTATAAGTCCAAATTCCAATTGCTTGTATTTTCAAATTATCTGCAGATGTGAGAAACACCCTCCTAGAAACCTGATAGAGCCGAAATGTACGGTCTGAGTTTGGAATAAAAATTTGAAGCTTGGCCCAGGTACAGATCAAATTAAAAAATTAGGTTTGCATTAAATTAAAAGATATGCCTGGCCTGAGCTCAAAATAAATTGAAAAATTAGGTGTGGCCAGATCCGATCTGAAAAGGTCTTTTAAGAGGTGAATTTGGTGTTGAGCCTACTGTGTTTGAATCTGTGAATTTGGATTGACTATGATGCATTGCAGGTTGGTTTGCAGATTTAGTTGCAAAATTAGATGGCTTTTTATCTTCAAATGAACATTCATCATTTTGTTTTGATGTAATTACTTTTTATTATAAAAAATAGATAATTATTTGTGTCTAAAAAGGGAAATTTTTTTCTTATATGAAAAAATTATCATGTGATGGAGAAATACATATATTCTGAATTCAAATAAATTATCAATATTTTAATGTTAATGAAAAATACTCTTTAATAGTGTTGTCTTGTTCAATAATAGGAATTAATTTGCAAAGGATACTAGTTATTAAAAATCTTAATAACTAAAAGTGACTGATTTCAATATGAAAAGTATGATTAAAAATGTAAGCTAAATAAAGAGCTTTTTGAAGATATAGAATGTTTATTACAATTATATTTTATTATGATCAAATTCATTTCAAATCTACAGATTTAATGTGCCCTCTTCACGCAGCCACAGACATGGTTTTGAGTGGCATCGGGGATCAAACCTGTGCCTACCATGTCCAATTAAAATTTATAAAACACACCTGACCCTTTAAAATGTTTTACCCTCAGCTGGGCCAGACAGGCAGTTAGAATTTTTTTCACATGATAGGGCTCTGTAAAACAAACTATAGCACACTTCTGGCTCATCACTATGTTAATATGATCATAATATAACAATCATTAAGTATGATTTTGTTCTTTTCGACTACTTCCATAAAATTTGAAATAGTTAATTTGTCATAATTTAGACTATCTTGGTAACTACATTTAATATTTTTATTTGTGTACTGTGTTTTATCAATACTATATAATATTCTTTACTTAATAGGAAAATGGAGCCACTTTTATTGCTACGAATATCATCATAACTGCAAATCAAACACAAGAAACCTGTGCTGAAGTAATTATTTTCATGTATATTCACTTGTTGTTCAAATATTTTAAATTCTATATCATACTTTAGTGCATTATTATGTTTAAATGGTTTAAAATAAATTTAAGTATATTATTTAAAATATTGCACACATTGTATATTAAGATTCACCTTTAGATTTTTTGCTAAAGGCCACTGCTATATAGTTCACATTTTTAGTGGCCAACAAATTAATTTTCATTGCTTAAACTGTTATGATAATTTTGTAGATATTTTAAGTTAACTAAATCATATATGCTAACAAACTGAACTTTGACATTTTTTAAAATAATTATATCTTTAATTAAAAGCAACTATCTAAAGAAAGTAGAAATTTAAATCTACTTCTATATCACAATAAATAAAACGGCTGCTTATAACAAGATAACTTACAATACTTTCTTGAAGAAAGCAGGCATATGTCAGGTAGGGGACTACAATTGTTTCGAGGGTGTTTCAAGCCCCTTCCTCAGGCCAAACTAACAGTATGCACTTTTAATAGCCACTAAGAACAAACTGCAGCAAGGCAAGCAAAGAGAAATTCAAACACAATTAAAACATCCAAAGCAAAAATTTGCTTGTGGGCAGTATCAGACATTGAGAATCAAACTCCGTAAACATATTAACATATGTTGATAAAGGGTTCTCCACCCCTGTCTTGTACACATGAAGATGAGGGAAGCTGGTTCTGAAATCTTAAGCATTGATATGAGATTTAAAAACAGAGAGAGAAAAATATGAACCATTAAATTATTGGTAAAAGCATGAATGAATTTATAGGGAAGAAAAAATAGATAAAAATTACAAGGGAATGAGTAAGTAATTGGGAAGCAAATAACAAAAGGACGTAACAGGTTTCAAAATGAACTTTCATTTGATGAAATCACTTTTGAAACCGGTTACTTTCTTCTGTTATTTTCTTCTTAATTACTGGCTCTAATTTATTTTTTTAATCAATAATTTAATGATTTATATTTTTTTCTCTGTTTTATTTTAAATCTTTTATCAAAGCTTAAGATTTAATTCTTAAAATTTCAGAACCAGCTTCCCTCATCTTTGTGTGCGCTTTATTCGTGTGGGCCTTTATCATCCCATGTTGATATGTTTAGTCTGATACTACCTGATGGTGAATTTTCACTTTGGGTATTCTAGTGAGAATGAATGAACTGTTTGAATTTCTCTTTTTGTACTATATCTCAATTGTTAAGAGTGTATACTGTTGCTTTGACCTGAGAAAGGGGACTTGAAATGTGTTCGAAACAATCTTAGTCACTTGACATATGCCTTCTTTCTTATGGAAGTATTGTAAGTTATTTTCTTTATCTACCTTTATTTGCCTATAAAAATATTTTCAGAAATATTTTTATAGACAAAACAATAACAATGATTTCTGTTATGTAGAAGTTTCCATTAAACTATCATTTATAGATTTGAGAAAAATCTCTGAAATCCTTTGAGATAAAATATTTTAAAATACAGTGATTCCTCATCATATGACGTCATCTTGCAGTACTGAAATTTTCTGATATAGTAAACAGAGTAACGAATTAAGGTGAGGATTTTGCATCTGAATAAGTCATTCTGTTTTGACTAATAAATTGTCAAAAGTGCTAATTTTCAATTTACTGTGATATTAATTCAATTCCAAAAGCATGGATCTGGTACACCATTATTTCACTGTTAAAAGAAATAAAATCATTGTATTATGTAGGGAAAGTGATGTGCTACCCACATTCCTATTAATCTGAGCTCACCACAGGCATGATGCACCTGTTGGGTCTTTGCCCCCTTATTAGCTGATGCTCATCAAATCCTTTAATTTGCTTTGCGTACAATTTTCACTAGTTCGCTACACTCGTCAACCTCAAAACTTGCTTCTTGAGCAGGGAAGCTTTGTTCCTACTTCCTAGCCTTCACTGAGCTTGCATCATGAACTCTTTCACGCCACCTGCTACTAAGAATGTGCTTACTGTATTACATACAAACGGTAAAATTTCATAAAATCAAAATTTTATTTGTTTGCAATACAGTGGCAAAATATCATGTTACATTTTCAGTATAGAGAGATGTAGAAAAATAAAACATGTAATTATTGTGCAAAAATTAAATCATAATGTTCATTACAGCAATAGTTATGAAATGCTCTGTTTGTTTGTAAGAATAAACGATAAGGCATATGATTGTCAATGTTTCGAATTGTTCCAGGGGCACTAACTAACATTGTAGCCATGTTTAGAATTAAATATCTATACTTTTAATGGTTTTAATACTTCAATAACTGAGTTTTCGGCCATTTTGTAATGTTTCTACCAAAAC
Source organism: Amaurobius ferox (assembly GCA_951213105.1). Taxonomy (NCBI): domain Eukaryota; kingdom Metazoa; phylum Arthropoda; class Arachnida; order Araneae; family Amaurobiidae; genus Amaurobius; species Amaurobius ferox. The sequence goes on from OX578136.1 coordinate 14,718,778, forward strand.
CAAGAGGGAAGCTGACAATCTGCTCGACCAATTAAATCTTCACCCATAGAGAAGAAAAAATTTCATTTCAGATGTGCATAAAAAAATTGAATAACTCATTAATTAAATTGAAATTTAAGAAAAGGGCTCCATCCTGCAAAAATTCAACTATGTAGGTACATGCCAATTAAAACTCGAGGTCTTGTTATTAATAGTCAGTTCAGAACATGAACTCACAGCTCAAATATTCTTCTTTTGACTTTGACATTAAATATTTCCTAAATTAAATTTTAAATTGAAAAACGTTTTATAGCAACATGTTCTCCTGATATTTCTCTACAAATGTACCAAATTTCATATTTTTTTGTGCAATAAATTTGAAGAAAAATATGAGGAACACGAAATTTGTCAAACAGCGGTGGCATCAGCTACTTTTTTTTTAATATAGAGAAATATTTTTTAGACAAATATATATATATTAATAGATATTTAAAAAGTAATATTTACTAATTGTTTTTATTTTTGAGGGTCAAAAACATTCACTCAAAATACAGAAGTTTAAAATAATGTAATTTTATTCTAGATAAAATATGTTCTGCCATACTTAGAATAATTCTTAAACAATTAAAACAAGTACTAAACATTGTATGAATTTACTTCAAAATAATCACTGATTAAAATAGTTGAATGAGCAAATTAATATATATTAAAGAAATTTAATTTCTGATCACTGTGGTGAGAATTTGTTTATTTTTCATTTTCAGGATCCAGCATTAGAAGATGCTCAATGTGATCCTAAAAACAATACATGTATACCTGGAAAAAGTCTCCCTACTGGAAATGGTTAGTGTATTATTTTAATAGATTTTTTTTTTCATATGTAAAATATTTATTGTAGGTTTTATATGGCTAAATATTTGATAATTTTCAGGTTTTAGATAAAGTTTTTTTTAACTTTATGGTTTTTAGAAACTTTTGCTTGAAATAAGTTCTTTGAATTGTTTTTTAAGATTTCTAATGGATGACAGAGCTGTTTAGCATGAATAATAAAGTTTCAATGCATATTCATTATGTTTTAATGTCAGAAATGACCACGAGAGGAACGGCATATGGGGCTGTTTTTGTTCCACTCAGAAATTAACACTGGGAAATAAAGTATGCACTATGCATAACTTGCTTTTATGCATTAACAGGGATAAATGGTATTTTACATTTTAATTCATTTAATGAGAACTACATGCAAGTCAGAAATGACAGGTAATAAATATACTCATCAAAAATGAGTATTAAAATTATGTTTTCATTCGCCTGTTAATAGCGAAGTTCCAAAATGTCAAACAGATGTACAACAAAACTCAGTGTATTCAACTGACTTAAAATCACTATTGTCACCATCTAATGAATAAAAATAATGGGTTTTTTTATATAACTTCATAATGCCACGGATTCTCAGGGACAAACATGTGTAAGCAATTTCATAAAATAATATCATTAAATATTTTATATATAACATTTTTTTGCAAGTTAAAATCGCAATTTTTTAAGCTTCACCCATTTATTTCTATTATTTAGGTTTTTTACTGGTGTTATTAGGAGATGAAATTCAACTCATCACTTAGAGACAGTGACAGAAATGACAAATTTGCATTTTTATGAAGTCAAAAATACATTTAATATTATTGCAAATTACTTCTTTGTTAAAAAATATGTAGAATAGTTTGTATTCTAAACAAATACTCTAGAGAATATGTATCTTATTTATTATTTTTTTAAAGTTTGAGGAACACAATTTGACACTTTTTAGATATTCAGTGGCACACACGCACACACACACATTTTTGTTTATGCTTTCATCAAAATAATCCATGTATTAAAAGTTATCAAATTTACATTAATTTTTCTAATAAAGATATTCATACCAGTTCAGGACCATGGCATGCAACCTCAGTATCCAGCAAATGCCCAGTCTCTTTCTGACTACCTTGTGTTCAAGTAACTGCAAATTACAAACATAAATGGTATTAAAATAGTGTATGTTAACTCAAGTAAGTATTAATCTAATTCATCAGCTTGACAGGCCTGTAGGCAACTTGAAAAAGAATATTTATGAAAAATTTCAAAGGAATAACTTGCAAGTGAAAGCTGATAAAAATATACATATTTTTGTTATGTTCTGATGTTGAATATGATGACAGAACTGGATTTAAAAATATAGAATATCCATATATGAGAAAGCTAAATGGAGCCACGAAATTCCAATAATTTCTGTTTATTAAGCCAGGTATCTAAGTCGCATTTGGATTATTGTAATTAGGTTTAATAATTATGTACAGTATCTGATCTTTTATCCAAAATTCTAAAGATAGGAAGGACCAAAAATCCAGAACTCAAAAAGTTTTGACAGAATTTTTGTAGGTATTCTGACATTTCATTTGAAGGTTAGTTTTGTCTTTTCAGAGTGAATCATTGCTTTATTATTTTCTCCTCCATTTTAATCATTTTTTCTATATAAATATTTAAATAAGCACCTGCTACTTTAATAATACATCCTAAATAAGCAGCCACTACTAATAAATAATTAAACTAGCACTAGCTACTTAAATAATACATTCACACTCCTAATCCTCTTTGCAAGATAACAAATCTTGTTAGAAGAGAAGGCTTATTAAATGTGTTTGCTAATAGATGGTGGTAAGGATCATATCCCAAGTAGGAGAAAAGGGCTTTGGTCTCCTATGGCTAATGCCTTGCTGATTCAATTATTTGAAGAGTTCGTTTGGTTATAAAATTATAATTAATCAACAGATGGGTTGAGGAAATAAGTTTTTCTTCTGGAGCAATCTTTGATATTTTAAGGAGCTGCTGCTAAATTTTAAATGTTGAATGGCTCGTCAATTTTTTTATATTGTAATATAAAAATTAGGGAGGTTTAAAATGTAGGAAAAGTATATATTTTTAAGAAATTAATGGAAATTCATCTATTAATCATATGGATTCCACTCAAAATTTGTTTGAATGAGAATTTTTCGATTTTTCGGACAATATGGAAACTCTGTAATAATTTTTTAGGTTACTAAGGAATCATTTTATGTGAATATCACTCAAAATCCTTGTAAATCGGGCTAAAACTTAAAATAACTAAAATACTGATTTGAAATTTAAAAAAAGTAATGATGAGGTGCATTTATTCAGGTCTTGAAGTGTATATTGTGTACCAAATTTCTTGGCTGTATGATATTTAGATTTCCCACTACAAACTGCAGACATCTTCCTTTATTATGTAAAAAGACTAGAATCCTTTATTTGGAAGTTGTAACTAATTGATTTGTGGATACAAAATTATTTTTCACATAAAGAGTGTGATTACACAATTCAGTTTGTATTCTCTTGCTTTGCTGGGAGTATATACATATCCTTTTTCATTCATCTGCATCCCCAAATCATTGCACATTAGATTAACTAAACTAACATATTTTTATATTTAGTTAACTGTTAAAAGTTAATTTTAAAGTTATTTTTGCATAAATAGAGCGATTGCACAATCCAGTTTGCATTCTTCTGCATCGTCGAAATTCTACTTCTATCTTTTTCAATCCATCTCTATTCCATGATTATTATATATGAGATTGACTAAACTAGCTTATTTTCATATTTTTGTAAATTATTAAAGGTAATTTTTGAATCATTTTCACATAGATAATTTAATTGTGCAATTCAGTGTGTATTCTGGTATAGTCCTGAAGTAGTAGTATTATTTTCTAATATTACTAAATTGTAGGGCTAAAATAACTTTTTGTGTACATTTTCATATATATATATATATATATATATATATATATATATGTAATGAAAATATATGAATTTCCAATAATAGATTAGAGATAAGTTGTTGTTGTTGAGACCCAGACCGTCCGACCTACTAGAAAGGTGTAAGGTAACTGTATGGACGGCCGGGAAGTGCCACCCAATTTAGACCGGAACCCAGTGGGGGAGGCATCCACAGGGACCGTACCCTCCTTCCCCTACCACCAACCTCTCGGAAGGACTTACGGACCCACATGTTTAACGTGATCGTACTCCGCATGAACACGGCAGCATTTGTGGCAGCGTGCAAACCTAGCGCGCAAACCACGGGGATACCGCACCCGAGATGGCCAACAGCACGCGGCGTTCCGAGGTGGTCACCCACCAAGTACTAACCGCGCCCGATGCTGCTTCACTTCGGTGATCTAACGAGAACCGGTGTTTTCAGCACGGTATGGCCGTTGGCCTAGAGATAAGTTGTAACTCATATAACCACTACTTAAAAAAAAAAATATAAGATATCTATGTATAAAACCAAATTTAAGCACTTAACCAAACAATTTATATCTAGGGAAAAGTAAAACGTCGCATATTTGCCTAATTACTTGCTATGCAGGAAAAATAAAAGAATAGAAATACACACACACACACACACATATATAATATACAGCTATTTCAATTTTTTAATAGATTTGAAAATGATATATAAGAATTTTATTTTATTATTATTAATTCACAAGATATTTATTATGTTGACACTTTACTTCGTGCATAGTTTTCTCCTTTTTGCAATTTTCTCAGTGTCATGCCTGTTAAACTGTCTTTTTTTTTTATCTCAACTAATTTATACGATATTCAACATGTTTCAGGAGTTATGACTGGCAATTGCATAAAAGCAAGAGATGGAGAGGATGTTTATTCTTGTGAAATTGAATCCTGGTGCCCCCTTGAGGATGATATTTTTCCCTTGTAAATGCATTTAATTTTATGTTAATGATTTAACAAAATTTAAAATGGTTTTCATGAATGGAATGTTGAATATTTGCAATATTATATTTTCTATTTCAGGAAGAATGACACTGCTCTTTTGGAAACTAGTCAAGAGTTTACCATCTTAATCAAGAATTTTGTGGACTTTCCTAAATTTGATAATTCTCACAGGTTAGAATACCATTTTTATTGTTAAGATAATTATTATTGTTTATTTTTCTGGTTCAGTTAGTGATCTGCTTACTATGTAAGATTGAAAATCTGATGTAGGCAGCACTTTGCCTTCCTTCCAAACTCAAGTTTTTTTTTCTTATTTATTGAAATAAGTTGTATTCATTTTATTTTACAAAATAACAAAATGAAGCTAAATGTATGAATTTAACTAAAAGTATTGAGCACATCTGCAAGTTGCAATCTTTCGTTTAAGAACAAAATTTTGAAAATCTGTTGAGTAGATTTCAAGAATTTGCTGGAGACAAAAATGTCACCAGAACTTAAATACAAAAACCTTTCAATAATCTAGCATGTTCAGAACTTCGACAGCGCCAGATTAGCAAATTTGCCATAATATCATATATCAGACTAAAATGGGGTAAAGAGCAGGAAAAATAAATTTAAAACAAAATAAATATGATATTTATCTGTCCAAAATGCTACACAGACTGGATTACACATTTTTTATTATTTAGTACGTGAAAAAATTATAATTCATTAAATTTAAATTCATTTAAGAATTATAAGGTAAACTTTAATGAACAGAGATATCTGCATATAAGATCATTTATAATGTATTACAGTAAATGTACCTCGGTACAGCTGAATTGATCCAAATGCCATTAGAGAGGTATGCTGAAGCTAGACACTCGTGAGTGTCAAAACATTGGATGACTAATTAATGGGAAGTTTAGTTTATGGTGCATAGATTTTATCATGAAAAGGTGTATGAAATGTAAAATCATGTACCAAGTTCTATAACAATGGTAATACAATGTATATGTGAGAATCTTCTTTTTCTTTCTTATCCTTTTTGGCCAGTGGTGTGCAGTGATATTTTGCTTTAAGCAAGCACTATATTCAGTTTTGGAATTTAACAACAAAAGAAAAAATGTATTATTATAAAATGTTTATTACTACTGTAGGGCCTATGTATATATAAATTCTAATCTATTTTTCTTTGCAAACACATTAATGACATTTTCGTAGAATTTAGAGTTTTTTCTTATATTTGCCAGAAGTTTTTTTTTTTTTCATAATTAAAAAAAACTTGATAGATACAATGAAAATTTGTATCTGTGCTACTAGATGGCAGCATTATCACATATAAGTAAGCAATCGACAGATTGCTTCTGTGATCAGATTTATTTCATGTTAATTAGATATAATTGAAGTAAGAACTAATTATAAATTTATTTTCTGTTTAATTTCACTTACTAACAGATTTACAGGAGAAAACATGAATTTTCAGATGATAAAATGGATGAACAATTTATTTATTATGGAATTTATTATGGAGTGGGTACCATGCTTTTAAACAGCTGTCTGCAAAGCAATGCTCAATTTGCTTCTGATTCTGACCATGGCTGGCACTGTTGTCATAAGCATGCCAAGTGACATTAAGATTGGGAGGGTAATTCAAGCTTAGTCACCAATGATCTATTATATTTCATGACTACAAATTTTGCTGAAATTTTATAGTAAAGAGAAAATAATACTTGAAATATGTCAATTTTTTAAACTGATGTTGCAATGCTTATATTGCTTCTATGGATTGCACACCACTGCACTTGACCTAATCAGAGCTGTCTAAGTCCAAAAAATGATTAACCTTGAGTCCATTTAAAATTAGTATTGAATTTTTCAAGAAAACCTCTTGGGTTGAACCAATGCAGGGAAAAAAAAGATGCCTAAGTGAAACCTTGGCAGCCTTACACTTGGTACCCAAATTAGAGTAATTAAGGGCTTCCTTTACAGATTACTTCTAGTTAAAAATAGATGTTGGTATATTTATCAAATTTATAGTTTTTCTGGACATTTTAAATTTCCCTATGACATTTTTCAAAATGTAATATGAATTTTTATTGATTCTCTTTTCCGACTAAAACTAGAAAACTGTTTAAAAATATTATTTATAAATTTCTTCAAAACTTCTTCATAAAAACTTTCTTTGTAGACGTAATATTAGAGACACATCTAATAGTTCCTATTTAAAAAATTGCCGTTATGATCCTGATGAAAATCAAGACTGTCCTGTATTTCGACTTGGCGATATTGTCAAATGGAGTGGCCAAAAAGATTATAATTCTGTTGCTTTCCAGGTATATATTACTATCAAGTTTGTTTCATTTCTAATTTGTTATTCACATTAAATAATGTGTACCCAAAATATGACTTTTTGTACTGTTTAATAAATTTAAATATTGTGAGGAAACAACAAGATAAATTAAGGCTTTCTTCTAACTTGATCTCACTGAAAAGTAATAGATTTTCTATAATTGCTGATTAAAATAAACTTATTTAGTTTCATTTAAATCACATATAGCATTCTGTGAAAAAGTAAAATTTCTAATATCTTGAGAATGAATTATGATAAATCCTAAACAATGGTGACCATTTTTTTTTTGATTAAAAGTATTTGTGTAACATTTGTTAATTTGCGAATAGTGAACATTATTTATTTATCATTGAACTTATTCATCATTAATAGTGAACACTTATTTTTTAATTTTAGATAAAACATGTACAATATATCGAAAACATTATGTAAAAGATGCATTTGATTTATAAAATAATTTCGTATAAAATGACTGTTTCTGTAATAATTTCTAATCTAATTTTTATTTTCATTATTTGAAAGACAAATTGTATAGAAAAAATAGAAGACTTATCCTTGATTCTAGCTCTTCATAAATCACCTGTGTACATCGAGAAGTACCTTTATACCAAACCTCATGATCGTATGACTCTTAAATTTTGTGCTATAGACTGTACACAGAGACACACACACATGCATCTTCTTTTATTATGCAAGAATGCTTAAATCAACAGAACAGTTACCATCAAATGGAAGATTTAGTTTGTGCCTAAATATAATTAAAAAGACAGATGTATTTGTGTAAACAAATCAACTTGTGGGCAAGTGTTTTGGGTTTTGTTATTTAATGCCACTCAGCCAGTCTTGTTATGGAGAAGAAGGTTTTAACAGATAGTTAACAAACATGGCAGTGGTATTAGTGAAATAGTACTATAAGTTGCAGAGATATTACTAAATAAAAATTCACTATGATATGATTTGTTTTAATTTCTGTTTTGAAATATATCATAAACATCATAAAATTTTGAACTTTGCCACAAAAAATAAATAAATAAATATGCAAGTATATTGAAATATAATTGAATACTTTAAATAATGGAAAAAATATGTCCATGTATTTAACACATAAAATATTTCCAGGCATTAAACTTTAGAATTATTAAACTTATGTAAATATTATTAAATATATATATATTTTTTAAATAACTGCATTTCCTTTTCATATAAACCTTTTGCAGTTTTTGATAATGGACAGCAATATAAAATATGTGATTTATATAAAAAAGCTATTGTAATAAAAAGCAGATTTTTATGAATTTTTAATGCACATTAGGTTTACATAAAAAAAGACCTCTATGAGCTTTCATAGAGCAGACTGTGGCTGCATCTGTTGTACGAACCCATGCGTATAGCCATCTCACGAAACGATCTTGAAGGGGTTAAAAAATATCAATAGGTTGTCAATCATGAATTAATGATTGTTAAAATATAATTTTTTTGAAGGCAGTATTTTGTGCTTTTAATTTTGCCATTTCTTATACATTATTTATGCATTTCTATTTTGCTTACATTCAGGGTGGTGTCATAGCTGTGATTATAAAATGGGACTGTAATCTGGACTTTGACAAAAAGTACTGCTTTCCCAAATATGAATTCAGCAGATTAGATGATCCTCAAGCTAAACTGGCTCCTGGTTGGAATTTCAGGTATTATTGTGTGTGTGTATATATATATTCATATATATATATATATATATATACTCTTTTTTTGTTTCCATACCTTTGAATTTTGTTGATTTTCTGTAACTTGATAGCTTGTGTTTTGTATTTTTTATCCATTTGATGGATGATTTGCTGTATTATATTTTATTCTGTGGGTGTTTTTTAAAAGTTAGGTTTATCGTGTTACATCTTCTTACTTTTTGTTCATTGGATTATCAAACTACTATTATATATATATATATATATATATATAAATATATTTGCTAAACATGTGGATCCAGGATTCCTGCATCATGGTGTTAATTTAGGTTGAATGTTCAGATCTGAAGAATCTAATCTGAATTAACCTCCAATTTAAGCCTAGTGCTGTTCATTTCTTTTTTTTGGCATGGTGACCGTGTTTTAATCGTTTTGGTTAATTTATTGTTTTGTCATTAATTACTTGGCATTAGTTATTAATCCATTTCTCTAATTAATATATATATATATATATATATATATATATATATATATATATATATAATGTAATATTTAGTACCTGTTTTATTTATAATGTTTTCTTATCATGTTTTTTTAAAATATTCAACGGCTTGTCGTATAGTACTTTTGATGTCACATTTACATTTCAGTCCATCTTCTTTCCACTTAAGCTATACAGAACATTTTCTATTAATGATCTATCTCAGGTATATATAATACAAGTAAAATAAAAATTCTTCAATATTATATATATATATATATATATATATATATGCACACTGCTGAACAATTGCTAAGGATGGATGACACTATCAAGGAAAATGCGGAAAATTAGAATAAGTGCGGGATATAATAAGAAGAGGTGTGCGTATGCAAATTTTTCATTTCCATGCCTGTTTGTCATGTGATAACGCTGATAAGAGATTTAAAGGATTTGATGCATGTGGACAGCTGTTCCAAGTGAAAGTTTTACGGGAAAGATTTAATTGACGAACTTGAAATTTTCGGTATGTCTTCCTGATATCACTTACATGATTTTACGCCTGGCCGTATTATTGGAAAGGTCGAAGAAATGGGTAAAAAATAACAGATGTTGCCAGGCTGTTTGACATCGCCCACAATGTTGTTTCATGGCTGTGGCAAGCATTTGAAGCAACTGGAATTTGAAGCAACAGAACTTGGCAAGTGTCACGGGGGAGGTCGTGTTAGAAGTACGACATCTGCAGGAGACAGGTACATTGTCCTATCAGCAAAAAGAGACCAGCGCACCACAGCTCAGCAGGTGGCAAATCTGTTTCTTGCTACCACAGGACAGTGGATCTCCCAAAAAACTGTAGCCAGATATTTGGGAGAAGGAGGACTATACGCCCACAGACCTGTTGTGTGTGTCCCATTATCCAGATTCCACCATACCGCCCGTTTGCAATGGTGTCGTGAGCATCGTAATTGGACCGAACAGGACTGGGCTTGCATATTATTCTCTGAAAGTAGGTTCAGTCTGTCATCGGATTGTAGATGTCAACTGATCTGGTGAGAGAGTGGTACTGCTTATCATCTAGAAAATATCCAGGAAAGGGACCGATATCCAACATGCAGTATCATGGTATGGGCCGGCATCATGAGCAACGGCCGCATGCCCATACATGGGGTTGCAACTGGGACTATGACCGGCCAACGATACATTGATGAAGTTCTACTGCTTCATGGTCGCCTTTTCCGTGGTGCTGTTGGTGATAAATTTGTTTTCATGGACACCAAGGCACCATATCATTGAACACACTCGCTGTTCAGGATTGTCTAGTCAGCGAGAGTATTCAATGTATCATATGGCCAGCATGTTCTCCAGATCTAAACTCCATTGAAAATCTTTGGGATGCTTTGGGGAGGAGATTTGCTGGTCGAAAATATCCTTCAATAAACAAGAACACCCTCATCCATGCACTGACAGAGGAGTGAGATTACTAGCCTCAACAGCTGCTGGATAATGTTGTGCAAAGTGTGACATGACATGTGGAATGTTGCATCACACTCCATGGTGGACATCTCCCATACTGACGCCTTTCTCAATGGTGCCTGCTGTCGTTCATATGCATTTTTCCATTTCTCCGTACACAGCATCAAATGAACACTTTTTCCTTTCAAATGTTTCAAGACCTTCTGTATTTTCCAGAACAATAAATGATTTTTATTCTAATGTCCGAACAGTGTGGCAACAATATTTTATCCTGCTGGGCCTCCACCCCACTTAATGTTGTGCTACATTGCAATTTGTGTTCCGTCCTTAGCAATTGTCCAGCAGTGTATATATATATATATATATATATATACACACACAGTCAACTTTCATTAATCCATGACCTTATAATCCATAAATGTTAGGTTGTTTTAGAATTTATATAATTTGGGGGTTTGAAATTTACTTTTATTTATTTTTCCCTGGCTCAATATTCTCAATTTGGTAATATTTAAATAATATTTATTGACTTTTCATTTATTCATTAATTAGAATATTTTTAATCTTCTAAATTAATTTTCTTTATAATATTCTTAATTAAAAATGTTCCATTCCCTAAATTAATATTACTTTTGATTTGTAAATTTATGAAAATGATTAATTATTTGATTCCCCTTAAAATTCCCTTTAATTTGATGCATCATTTTCCCATTTTGGTTAGAAATTCTGTTGTTTCTATAGTTTCCAGTTATTTCTATGTTCAGTGCGTTTCAAAAATTTCAGTTGCGGCCATTTTGGAATCTTGGTTTTGCACGTTTTTTACCACGATTGATGTGACGCCTAAGTGATTTTCGCACCTCTTCGGAATTTGTGAATTATTTTAATTGGTTCGCGTTTTTCCGGATCATCTGCTATCGGAGTTTTGCGTTTTAATTTTGGCAATTCTAATTTCAGTACCGGTTTTCTAAACACCTGTAATTTGTTGCTTGTAATTTGATTATTAGTGAATTTAAGTACTAAACTCATTTTTAAAATAAATCAAAGTAAACATTTTATATAATAGAAGACAGCTGCTTCAGACCACCGTGAAATTCAGTACAGAGGTAGCTGAACTCCCAGGAGAATAGACCTTGTCAAGTTTCTTTTTAAAATTCAAATTAGTTAAAAAGTTGTGAATATTTAAAGTTGAAAATCCGTCAAAGCTTTGGCTTCAGAATTAATTTTATTTCAGGCAAATGATAATGATAAAATCGCAGACATTTGTTGAGATGGAAAAACCATTGTTCAGCAAGCATAGTGAATTAAAATTTTCAGTTTTCTACCTTTACAAATTTTAATGATATCATTTTAATTTTTTTTTAATTTGGCATTGTTTCATCATAAGTATTCTGTGAAAATTTCCCAAAAGTCCATTCGACTGAAATTTTGCCATTTTAAAATCAATTTATTCTAGCATACGATTTTCCAAAGAAAGAGGTACTAACAAACTTTACTTTTACTTCTCTAAGTAAAGGAACGTCTGATCTTTAAGAAGTTTTTATTAGCATATTGTGTTCAGATAATGCAGTACTTAGCAGCTTATTTTTTCAGTTTTCATTTTTAAAATTTAATTTTCAATGCACATGCACAGCTGGTTATATATATATATATATATATATAAATTGAAAGATTTTAATCGAAAATTATGCATAAACTACTGTATGTACAAAAAAACCCATCTCTATCATATCTGTTACAAATGAGTAATTATAGACCAAGACCAAGGATAAAGATAGAAGGTAACATATCACTACAATGGAAAGGGGGATGAGAAGAATATTAGGATACAAAATTCACAATTAAAAGTATGTAAATATAAATAAAAATAAAAAAGAAAACACGACAAATATGAGAAAAGGCAATAATAATTAGCTCAAGATAAGAGATTAAGACATAGAGAACAATCAATTGAAACTACACAAAAAATGGCGGTTAGTTCGAAATTGCATTCTCATCAGGACAGCCATACAATTCGAATTAAAACCGATAGAATAGCCAGTTTCTGACAATGGCTATAGTATTTAACTACAGACACCATTGGAACTGTCTACTGGCTAGTGGAAGGAGAAAAATAAATCAATTGAATTACAAATCAGAAAAATAATACCTCCTCGAACAGAAATATGAACTCACAAGCATTGTTATCACGTGTAAGTTGAACAAGCGACTGAGCATTTCACCTCACTTCGTCAATGCGAGTGGGCACCGGAATGAATACATTTGAACGATACATAATATGAATGGAGACTTTCAAAAATAGTAATCAGTATAGGACTCAGGACAAGTGGAAAATAGTCATTCGAAAATAGTAAACAGTATTAGATTCAGGCAAAGTGGTAAGTTAGGTGATAAGAATGGGTGAATTCTCAAAAATGAGTTATCCAATCAAAGATAAATAATGCATGTGTAAAATTATTATGTGGTATATTTGAAATTATTAATAATATTATTTACAAATACTTCCGGATATTGGTAATTTTGACAAATGCGTTTAAGATTATTGATGTGGAGAAAGTGAAACCGAGAATCAGAAAGTTGATGTATTCGAAAAAGCTGGTTTAAAATGATGTTTCTAAACAATTAAATAGAATTACAACATTGATATGATAGCAGCTTTATGATAGTGAGGTTGTAAGAATCTTTTTTATCATATAGATTGGTGATTACATGATTATTGAGGGTATCTAAATTTAGGTCTAAAAAATTTACAGTTTGACTAATGCTAGGCTCATTAGGAATTAATTCTAGGTTAGATGAGTAAAAATCAATATTAATTGGATAGGAATCATCAATGATAATACAATTTAAGTCGTCAACATATCTATATATAATATATGAATTAAAATGAGAGTTAAAAGGACATTCATAATAATAAAGATATAAGTTAGCGAGTATACTACTACTACAGCCACCTTGTGATACACCAGATGTTTGTAAATAAATGTTATCACCTTGGATAATATAATTGTTGTATAACACAAAGTGCAAGAGCATAGGAAAGTTTTTGACATTAAAAGCAACATTATTGAAAGACAGATAATCATGATAAAGAGAGATAATAACTTTATATAAATCTTTAATGACAATATTATTAAATAGGCCTTTAAAATCAAAGGTATGGAAACCAAGAATTTGTGGAAGCTTGCTAAGGTGATTTACTAAATCAAAACTATTGTTCAAAATGAAATATCCTGAATTCCTAAATTTAAGAGATTCATTAATTCTATTTAAACAGTTAAGCAAGTACTTACTAGTGTAGTGGTAAAGGTATTATGTCCACAAGTGACGGTTCTAAAACTGAGAGGTGATTTATGGAATTTAGGAACCAAAGTAACATAAGGAAATTTAAAAGCTTACAATTAATATTTAATTGTGTATATAATTTTAGCATTTTAGTTTTGATTTTGATAGACTGATTATTAATGGGTTTAAAAATTTGATTATTTTTTAAGTAATTCTGTAACAGAGAAACATAATATTTTTTACAAATGATGGCATAATTATTAGAAGCTTTATCTACGTAAGTTATGACAAAATGTTGTTGTAGTTCTTTAATAGCAGATAAGAGTTGTTTATAAGGATAATATATATATATATATAACTTTCTGTTGAATTCATACTGTGCCTTATCAATCATGTTTCTTTTACTAATTTCCTCATATCTCAGCTTCTAATTATTCTAGAGCTTAGCTTTAAAGACTGTATTTTAGTTTAAAGTAACAAAGGCTGTGTACTCAGATTGCATGAACCCTGCATACTTACTTAGGGCGTAATACGTCCGCACAGTAGGTGAAGCCTGTTTAGACATTTATTTAGGATGTATTAGCCCTGTGCAGTACATTATTTATCTTTTGTTCTAAGCGGGCATATCATTAAAGTCAATAAGTAATACACTTTTTGCAATGGATAAGGAAAACTTGAGCAACATATTTAAATACAGATAAAACAATAATGCAATATACAGCTGCTTCGAGGATATGCTGAATCCCCTGCATCAGTGCAAGAGAATCAACAAACTCAAATCCCAAAAAAGTTCATTTTGTCTTTGATTTCAGATTTGTTGGTTTTCTTGCACTGATGAAGGTGATACAGTGTATCCTCAAAACAGCTGTATGCTGCATTATTATTTTATTTGTTCTTGAATTTTTCATATTAAAGTATTGTTTAATATAGAGAATTCGATGTACGCTCCAGTATAGTTTTATTTCGAGGTTTGTATCTTAAATCCTTATATTCATTTTAGTATTGTTATAAAAATAAATTTTTTTTGTAAATTTTTTACTGTATTTGAATTATACTTATGTGCTTGCTTCATATTTGCAAAATGTTCTTAGCATTAAATAAAAAAAATATTTTAATAGATATGCAAACTATTATGCAGATGATAGACGCACATTATATAAAATGTATGGAATCCGGCTTTCAATAAGTGTGGTTGGTCAAGCAGGACAGTTTCGAATTGTACCACTTCTTACAAATATTGGTGCTGGTTTAGGATTACTAGCTTTGGTATGTGTATAATCTCAATATGTATTTATATTTATTTTAGAATTGTTTCTCTGCAATGCTTTTAAATTTTCCTGTATTAGTAATACTAGTAGATACAGTTTATTGTTGCCCATGACTTAAAATGTGCACTTTTCTAGCAGTATGCAAGATTTTTTTTTTATTTTTTATTTTAAATGGGCATGGTTCTATAATGGAGATTTCATATTAGAATAATGCAAGATTGTTTTTTGTTCTAAATATTCCAGTAAAGTAATATTCAAATAATCATAATATTATTTTGTTCATGATCATGTTTCTTATGACGTATGACTTAGAAGTGGGTGACTCAAAGAGAACCTAGCACATCGACCAGAGATCTATTGTACTTTATCATGTTTCTTAGAAGAAGTTTAATATATTTTTTTCTGTCTACACGTGTTTTAAGAAATACAAAAAGAAATTATTAAATTTTCTTGGCATGTCCTGACCTATCAACTTATATATCCCCTAGTTATGTATACCCTCACCTATCAACTCATATATCCCCCAGTTATGTATACTCTCACCTATTGACTCATATATCCCCTGGTTATGCATATCCTCACCTATCGAATCATATATCCCCTGGTTATGCATACTCTCACCTATCGACTGGTTATGCATACCCTCATCTATCAACTGGTTATGCATACCCAACTTTGAAGACTTCTGCTCCAGATCATATTGTTATTCAAAAATTTTCTTTGCTTTATCAAAAATAAACGTGACCATTTTTCAGTATGAAACGCATAATTTCACTTCTTAACTTCAAAAAAAAAAAAAAATCTCTTAAATCTCTTCCTATATATATCTTTGTCTTCTCTCTTCTTAAATCAATTCCAATATATATCTTTGTATAATGGCATTTTTTTCAGCATATAACTATGAAACAGGCATTTTTCAGGAATTCATTATATGACCACTATTTTTTTAAATTTCATTAGTGATTTGACATAACTTGTTTGCTATTTTCTGCTGATTTTAAATTATTCAAGGTCATTGATTCATCTGATGATGCTTATGACCTTCAAAGGTGACTTAATAACTGTCATCTTTTTAATCAAAACATCTGTTTTTGTATCTGTACATTCAGATATCATCTGCCAGTAATGAAACTCATTTTGAGGCCGAAATGTCAACGGATTTTCAGCTTTAAATGTTTACAGCTCTTAAACAAAAATCTGACTTAAATCTTACCAGGCCATATTGTCTGGTGACTTGAAGTACCTCTGTACCAAATTTCATATGTGTCCAGAGTTTTGGTTTTCCACTACTGGCAACACACACAGACATTTTTTTTTTATATTTAAGATTAATTGCATTGAGCTCGAAGGGATTGATACCATTAAAGATCTAGGTGTTACCCTCAGTTTTGTTTTCTCTTTCTGTAGGCACATTCAAGCATTCAAGGAACTTATCTTAGTGTTTCTAAAAATTCAAGTTTTGTTTTTCGTAATTCTGCATTTTTTGCCTGTATCAACTTATTCTCTACTAGCCGCCTTTAGCGACCAGCCTGTTCGCTACCCTTGAAAATTCTGACTGTGGCAAACTCGCTATGGAGTTATTGAGACCCAAACCATCCTACCTACCAGAAAGATGTAAGGTAATTATTTGGACGGTCAGGAAGTGGCACCCAATTTAGACCAAAACCCAGTGGGGGAGGCATCCATATGGACCGTACCCTCCTTCTCCTACCACCAACTTCTCGGAAGGACTTACGGACCCACATGTTTAACGCAATCGTACTCCACGTGAACATGGCGGCAGTTTTGGAAGTGGCGGGAATCGAACCTGGGCCTACCTAGTGCAATTCCCGTGCGCTAACTGCTGGGCTACCGCACCCTCAACCCCGTGGAGTTAACAAAGTTTGGTTTAGTTTGATGATGTTAAAACTAATAATGGAATTTTAAGGCACCGTGACAATCTCCATAACTTTCTTTTTATTAATTTTTTTATTTCTTCAGTGTTTAAGTTTTTTCATTGTGGTCCCAACCACCACCCGATGTAAACAAAACATCGCCACAATTCAATCCAGCATAATGAGCCAAAAACCTTATAAAAAGCAAACACTAATTCAGTTTTTAATTGTCCCTAGGCCAAAAACCGTGTAAAAAGCAAACACTTATTCGGTTTTTAATTGTCCCTAGGCCAAAAACCGTATAAAAAGCAATCACTGATGACATTTGCAAATGTAGTTTAATACCCATGCGAATATTCTCATAAGCTGCTAGGCCACAAACTATTTCCATAGCAACACCGTATGTGTGCGCTCGCATGTGAATGAAAAATCGAACTTCTTGGGCCGTTCAGTGTGTCTGCATGGACATGTGGGAGAAGAACTTCTTTTGCCGGTTCGCAGAGAAATTGAAATTAGGAAATTCTTAAAATCCGGATTCTGCAGCTACTTTTTATTATTTCTTGATCAGATTGGGCTTGTAAGAAAGCCTGATGTTTGAGCTTTCTAAAAATGTAAATGATTAGTCGAAATTGTCGGTACTTTTTCTGATGCGAGGACTTAAAAACGAAAGTTCATTTTGAGCCGAAAGTGACTTTTGTTTTAAAATCTTTAAAAAATATTAGAATTTGAAATTGAGATATTTTTACTCGCAACTGTCTGCTCTTTCCAGTTGTGTGATTTGTTTTTTTCTACGACATCTGGATGGTAGAGGAAAAAGAAGAAAAAATGGTCGAAATTGCATAAAACATTAAATAACAAAAAAAAAAATAAAAATAATTCAAATTTTAAAAATCGGTTTTCATGTGTCACCTTCCCACCCCCCAGGGTCTCCGATTGCCAAATTTCGTAGCTGTGCAACATGTGATCGCTAAACCTATAGTGTATAAGACAGACAGACATTGCCTTTTATTACATAGATTATTTTATTCAACATTTATATTCGGTTTCTCATTGAATAACAAACACTTCAGTGATCCAAAACCAGTTAGCTCCTTTATTTTCTGTTCTACTTATTCTTCACATTTGTTTAGAAATTATTTTACTGTTGCTTTGGAGGACTTATGTAGTATCTAAAACCGATTTGTTGCTTTTTAACACTTTACAATATAGTTGAAAAGTGTTTATGACTTTGTTCATTCTGTCTGTCTGTCTGTCTATTAGCATGATAACTGCTGTAAAAATGACTTTATCAAAATGAAATTTTAGTTTGTTGTTCAGACGGTCTGTGGGACCTATGGGAATATAAATGAATAATATCGCCCAATTAGTTTTGGATTAAACCCGGGTTGAAAAAATGAAATACATTGAACCCGATGGGACCTAATTTTTCAAACATTTTTTAAGCAAATTTAAAATTCACAAATTGCTTCGAAAGTTTTAGGAAATATTCAAATTATCCCATAAAATATATAAAAAAAAAATTTCAGTAAAATATGTTAGGTAGTTTTTTAAATAAAAATTGTTTAATATAGGGAGAAAAACAAATTCAATTAAATTCTGACTCTTGCTATATTCTCCAGAAAGAATAAAATAGATATATTTTATAATAAATATCTTTTCAAGAGTTTAATTATTTTTTTTATCATGCCCATCAGTAAATTATTTTCAAAAATCATAACCAAGTAGGTCATATAGTACGAAAGATAGAATCGATACTGTTAGAAGTAGAAATGGGTGAAGAACACTTTTCTCGAATTCGAGGATTCTAATCAGGCTGTGTAGAGTTAGTGAGTTTGTCGCCAATGTTAATTTGACACAAATGAGCGCTATTTTGTAAAAATGTTAAAATATTACATGAAATAGTTCTTCACTTCTGCTGGACTGTCAAATTGTGGGCTGCAATCAGAAATAATTTTGCCATCCGTAAACCCAGCAAGCTTTTAATATAATAACGAGAAATTTATATATTTTAATTTTCTACAAGTTCTGAATGAAATTCTAGCACAAATTAAAAATGCATATGTTTAAGTGTGATTTTTGACAAGGGGAGGTGTGTTGGCATGCATTTAATTAGTATTCCTATTTTTCAAATGTTTGTAAAATGTATTTAAACTTTAAATGTTATTGAATTTATTTTCTAATTACATTTTAAACGTCTTTTAATATTTATTAGCTGCACAAGCTCTTTTTTAGCAACTACAGCAAATGATATAGTTCACTGAGAGATAAAAAAAAAAAAAAAAATTCCTATTGAGAAACATGTTCACTTTTCATATGTAATATCATGCAATAACTTTGGTGATATCATTCTTGTGGATCTAGCTTGTTCCATTCATGAAAAAAGATACTTTGAGTAATACTTTTGTATTTGAATGTCAATAGTCATTTTCAATAAATTCATTCAATAAAAATGACGACTCATTGATGAAAATTCAATAGCTTGGAAAGAATATATATATCTACTATAAAAATAATCTATATTTTTACTGTAAAAGTAGTAAATTCATTGCATTATATAAAGAAAGTCATGTGCTGCTCACATCAGATTTTTTTATGTATTATCTGTTTATCTAAATTCTTAGCCAACGCAATTACAATATTTTTTATTTTAAATGATGAAATATTCATTGATTTTACATATAGAGGCAGACAATTTATATTACAATGGCGTTATTTGAATAAAGTTCATTTACTGTAACTAGCATGGAGTTAGAAAGAAGGAGATAAAACTCCTATGGAAGAAATGCTTAAAAGTGCCACAATGTTTTGAGAATTATATGTAGGTGTCGCTAGTGCTAGTAAAGTGGCTGCTATTGCTAACTGACACAACAGAAAGGCATAGTATTTAGTATGTGTATTTTTGATTAGTTTTAAATTAAGAGTTAACTAATTATGTGTATAATTAACCAGTATTTTTTCATAGTAGTAGGATAGAGTACAGAATCTAGAGATAAAAATAAATTGAAAGGTAAAATAATTTTGAATGAGTAGGAATATTCATTATTATTTCAGCTCTAACTTGCATTACGTTAATTATTTATTTTTACAAAACTGACAGTTTAAAAAATATTTTGGGTCTTTTCGCCATAGAAATTCATGCAATGCAGCTTATCCCAGTGTTACCTAAATTACTGTCTTACACAATATTGGTGTTTTCTTAATGTGAAGTTTTAACTCCTTACGTTTACCTCCATGGTTACTGGGATTGAATGTTTTGAAGTTTTAAGTTTTCAAATATAATAAATTACTGTGATATTTTAAAAACAATATCAGTGCTGAATGTATCACAATTTAGAGACGCTTAAATAAAATTACATTTCTAGTTGGAAAGTGTTTTATAATCAATGCTTTATGCATGATTGAACTTTCTTGTTTTCAATTTAATAGGACACTTATATTCCTAGTTTTACTCACTGAACAAGTGCTTTGAATCCTTTGTTAGACATTCACTTTTCTCTTTGGTATTTTACGTACTATTCATTCATAGGGTCCTACCTGTTTGGCATTTTACCTTTTTTTTCTGTCGTCATTAGCATCGCTTTTTCTCTGCTTCAGTCATGTTTGTTGCTCTAACACCAGTTGCCGATCTAGCTCTCATGAATGGAAGTTGCGCTTTTTGTGTGTCCTAACAAAGGAGGCACTTTCTTGCCTTCGAACCGGGGTGTAAAATAATGAATATTTTTAGTTGCAAATTGCTAACAAAAAAAAATTTCATTAACTATAGTAGTTTTTAACCAGTTTAGAAATAAGAAAAATATGTAAGCACGGGAGGTATATAGCTTAAAATTCTAATTCATTTTAAATCTTACCAACGATTTTCATTATAGGTCTTTTCAGGTGTTTTATAATATTTATTTTCCAAGACATCATAAAAAAATTAATTTTACCATGAAGCATTTAAGTTCTTTTGGGGCCAATTTGAAATTCATTTTCCCCCATAACACTTTAATTATTAAGGACTTTTTCAGCTTTAATTTTTTGCCATAATTACAGATTATTTCTTAATATACCTGTTACTCTCTTAAGTTTTAGAAGGCCGGCCAGTGATTTTTCTTTAATTTAGGGGTTATATAATCACCAGTTTTTCAAGTTTAATCACAATGTGGCTACTGGCGAGTGGGAATTTTGAGGATGCACATTTGAGGACAGATTTTTTTTTTCACTGTCATGATTTTACATAACAAAATACGATGCGAATTTATTTTTACATTGCAAAACACAAATTTTCACTCCCAATTTGTGATGTTATACCACTTATTTTGTACACTGCTTTGAACCAGTCGGCACTATTACTTTTGTGTTGCTTGCTGCTTTTAACAGTTATTTTAGTTTCATTAAATTATCAGCAGTCTGAACTGTAGATATGCTTCTGTTGTTTTGTATTCTTGACATCCATTGCTGTCACAAATATTGAGAGTATTCAGAATAAATTCTTACATTATCTTTATGTTAAGGCCGATGATGTGTTTATAAATAAATATTCCCACTGATTTTAAGAACAATGTTCAACTATTAATCACTTAAATCACCATAATGTTACTTTGTTGGATTTTTTTTATTTTAACCAGAATAACCGATAATTTTCTTTGATCATCGTGATTATATAGCCATGTAATGCATAAAAAGACTTGTTTTGCTGGTTTTATTGGAAATGCTGTCTAGAACCACACAGAATTAACCATGCTACATTTTTTTCTATTGAGTAACCAAAGAAACAACCATGACATATCTGGTCATAACCAGGGTGACCAGTCAGTTGAGTTTCAAACTCATCCTGAGTAGAATTTCGCTATTAGATTCAATAATCTTCACTTTCGAATTCAAGCTTTACTTGGTGATAAAAATTTTGTATGTTTATTGTCTTTGTTAAGTTACAGTATTTTTACTGATTATTATTATTATTTTCATTTTCTAGGAGGTTGTCATCTGTGACATAGTTGTGCTCTATTTTGTCAAAAAGCGCAGATATTTTAAATCCAAAAAATATGAAGAAGTTGATCCTCCTGAAGAAACTGCACCAATAATGGTATGTTGTAAATTTAATTATAATTATTGAAGTAACTTCTGTACATTTAAAGTTTGTTATCTGCAATGTTCATGTAGTCTCTTGCTTTTAAATAATTTATGCTGCTTATTTCTTTTCAACCAAAAGTCTAAAAATCACAGTGAAATCTGCAGTTATTTTAAAGGGCAGAGTTGAGGTCGCGTAAAATGAGATTCTTCAGACCACTGTAAAATGCTCACATTAAACATTACTCATAAAATCTGCAAAATTTTAAACAATTTAACAAAATAGTTGTTGCAGTGTTTGGATGCAAACATGCTGAAAATCTGTAATTATGTGATTACCTTCTCATATTTATATTTATTTCCATGCTTAATTATTAACCACAAACACATATCAAATTACAACATTATCATTTTAGAAAAACATGTTTTCATTCCTTTATAAAAAGTTTCAAATATTGAATGTTTCAAGTTTTTTTTTCTTTTTCACATAACTAAGGGTTCTACCCTGCTCACTATGTTCACCAAACAAGGAGAGCTCTTTTTAAGAAATCTAATGAATTAACAATTAGGAATTACCATTGTTAATGCATGATGATTTTTATAACCATGGAAGAGAAATATCGCATAACACTTTTAACTGTTGGAACAAGCAATAACCACAAGAATTGTATGCATTTGAAAATTTCTTTTGATATAGTGTAGTTGGTATTGTGTTTGAAGATTAAGAGCAAAATCTGTTATTGCAACATGGTTGTAAGCTCTATTCGTTTATTATCAAATAACCGTCATAAATACTTCTGGGTGTTTTCTCTTTAGCTTAAATGACATTGAAAACATTTTCTGGCAAAACTTCTTGTTTCTGACAGGGTGTTTGTTCCTTGTATTAAACAGTACAATTTATGCTGTTTTAATGTTACATCAAACTTTTTAGGGAAATATTTTATTTTAAGTGACTTTGACTTTATATATTTGTTTTTAGTTGGTATATTATTTGTATAATTAGGGTTTGAAAAAGAGGGGATTGCAGGATCTTTATCTGCTAATTTTGAAACAATATCACAAACTTGGCACAATTTTCGGGAAATGTCAGCAAGTTGATAAACAGCAATTTCTGAAAATTAAATTAAATTTATTTGATAATCCTTGTCTCTTTGTAACAATTATGAATTTAATAAGTTTGGTTTAAAATACGGTAAGTTTCATGTGGTTTGTATAGTAATTAGTAATGTAATGTTTGTATAGTAATTAGTAGTTGATCAGCAGGGGTGTTTTGCAGGGTGAATACGGGTGCCTGAAAATTAGGATAGTACTTAAATTTTAGATGACCATTTTCAATGCCTTGAAAGTACTTGAAAATTCCCATTTTATCGGTTAAGTCCTTGAAAAAGGTAAGGATAAAACTGTTCCGCAGATCTGTAGCATTGTGTTTCTTTCTGGAAAAGTTCTGCTTTCCCCGGGAATTTTCTCAATGGTTCTGCTGTTCCTGAAAATTTCCAATACAAAATTGTTTTATCCCCCAAATTTCCTCAATAACTTCAACAATAACATTAGTTAGCTATGATTTTTTTCCTACCAGAACAACTTCTTAATGAGGGGTTAATTAATGTCCTTGAAAAAATTGCATGGCATTTAAAAGTCCTTGAAATTTTTTTAGGGGAAACATACTCACCCTGAAACAATGCAATAGCTATAGGCAGGTGGGTGGAAGGGAATTTTTTTTACATAATTTTATGCACCCTGTCAATATTCATATATTTCTTTTATATTTTTAGCCTGAAATATGTGTTGTGAAATCTGAGCCATCATCACCGAAGGATGATGGAGATGGTTACGAGAGACTGGTAGATTAAGTAAAATTAGTTCATTTTGAGTACTGTCTTTCAAAAGTTTTCTGTTTAATGAAATTTCATGACAATTTGTAGTTCTGTGATGAGAAATGTGGTTTAAAATGATTTAGCTGTGATATTAAGTATACCTATTTTACTAACTAATGACGTTTCAATGAATTTATAAAAAAATGTACAGTGAAACTTTTCATGGCAGGCACTTGCAAAACACTGATTTTTGTAAAATAATAAGTATATAAAATCAGAAGGAACTTTTCAAAAATATTGATGTCAATTCTCTCCATATATATAAAAGCCTGATCAATGTGCATACAGGGTGTTTCAAAAATATTATATTTACAGGACTGTATCTTTTGAACAATTGGTTGCAGATCCACAGTTCCAATTTAAGAAAAGTTTCAAAAAGATTTGCAATGATTTTGGTCACATGGCACACTTTAGTAAAAATGTACAAAATTTAACTTTTTATTATGTACAGGCTATCTGCAAAGGAAATTCTAATTAGAAAATTATTCCATATTTAAAAGATCTTTTTTAGGGACCCCCCCCTATTCTCTAATTTTTTTAGGGACCCTCCCCCCTTTTCTCTAATATGCAAAATTGGCCAAGAAAAAAATTGTCAAAGTTATAGGATTTAAACTACTTTCACTTGATCAAAAGAAATGGTGAAAGCATAGATTTCAGGGGTCATACAAAAATTGAATTTCATTAGATAAAATTTGCATTCAAAAGCTTACATGTATATCTTTAACAAAGGTTTCATATACAGTCCCCAACTGCCAGTAGAAAAATTTATCTTGGGTAATTTTGATCCTATGACAATGGAACTTTTTTTTTTTTTTGTTATTTAAATGATTGGGTTATGGAAAATATTTTTGTATTTGAAAATTTTCTTCTAGGGGACCCACATAAAAAGTAGCATTTTATACTTTTTTTACTAAAACGTGTCACATGATCAAAATTTACATACAATGACAGTCTACCTTAATTAAACATCATTTCTTATATTAGAATTATGAGTATACGATCCATCAAACAAGAGATATTTAGTTATGCCAACATTTTGAAACACCCTGTATAACCATGGCTTAAAAGTTAAGTAATTTATTAAATTTGGCACAAACACAATTGAACAGCCAAATGCAGTTGTGTTTGCCCCTTTATGACCATGACCCAAAAATTTGAAACACTTTACCTGGTGAATCAGAGTATGTTGGGGGGACCTCAATTGAATTTAAACATATCACTTTCTTACAGTTGGATAGGGTTTCCTTAAAATCTAATATAATTTTTGAATTCATTGATATTTACATCTTATGCATTTTGTAGTCTTATAAAATATGCATAATTATTTGTAAGATTTATTTTTAAGGGTTTATCCTTTTAAAATACTACATGAATCATTATACAACCCATAAGAAATGTTGCATGACTATGGTTTTGGGGATCATTGATTTAACGCTTATATTAATACTTATAATTATTACTTATATCTTGATTTGTCCTATTAAATAACAAACATTACTAATTTTATGCATGTTGTAATTCCATCAATATTTACATATTGCCATTGTCTATAATTTATATTTATCTTAAAAATAGACTGATTAGAGCAGCGATTCTCAATCTTTTTGTTTGAACGAACCTTGAAATACAGGATGATCAAAAAGTCACACAGATCAAATTTTAAAATCAAACTAATGTACCGAGAAATTGAAATAATAGAATTTTTTTTTTCAATTAGAGACATTAATACACCCTTAAAAATATATGAGAAATATTGGTTGTTGTTTTCAATACGTCAGACGATCATTATTGACCTCTTTTTTTTTTTTATCAATCTATGAACATGGTGTTTTCTAAGAATGAAATAATTTTTATTTTAGAGTAATATTTTTCTAACCATTTTTATAAGAGTGCCATTAAAGAATTTCAGATGAAATGCTCATGTTCTACATACCTCCAACATTTTAATAATTATGAGGATCAGAGTGAGTTCAAAATCTGGAAAGAATTTGAATTTTAGATAACCATTTTCAAGGCCTTTAATTTGAAACTTTACAGGCCTTGAAACAAAGGTTAAGGCCTTAACTTTAAAACTTTACATTTTCTTGGCTAAATCCTTGCTTTAGGCAGGAATGAAATATTCCACTGATCTGTGGTGTTTGTGTTTTCCTAAAAAAATTCTTAACATAATTATTCTCGAAAATTTACTTGGCGCGGCTACCACAATACATCATTCTTTGCTAACTAGAAAGGGACAAGTCATGAGTGCTTAGAACCTACAATATAATTGGTGCTTCTTGTAGGAGAGGCGGGTCAATTTATTTAAAAAAATAAAGTTTATCACTTTCAAATCATGATCATATTTTTTAATTTTATAATCCTTCTGTAAAGTTTGGGGAAAATATCAGAGAACATCTGTCAACCCATTCATTGATTTTACAACTTACAACAGATTACTTTTAATAAATCATTAATAAGAAAATTAGTTTATCTGAGCTAGATGTTTCACAAATACTTGTAAAGCTAGCTTTTAACATGTTTTGGTACAATGGATATATTTTAACTGAATAATTCCGCCTAATAAACAATAATATTATTTTCTATGATTTCTTTTTATCAGAAGCACATACAACTTCACAATGAGAGGTTGATTGACATCATTAAAAAAAAATTGCATGATACTTAAAATTTCTTTAAAGGGAAAGTGTACTCAAGCTGGAAGTTAGTAAAATATTTTTGAGAAACTAGATCTGTTGCAGACAAAGCAAGAGCAAATAGGTCTTCCATTTTAACTCGGGATAAATTGTCTGAAAAAGAAATCGCATTGCTGACACTCTTCAATGACACCCTCATAAGAATAGTTAAAGAAATATTGCTCTAAATTAAAAAAAAAAAATCACCCTGGGAAAACACCATGTTCTTCAGTTGATTGATTAAAAAACAAAAACAAAACCCAATTATCATTTGAAAGAATAAAAACAGCAGACAATATTATTTTAAAGACTTATCAATATTTAACCTGACTGAAAAAAGCCTATTATTTTAATTTCTCAGTACATTATATAATTTTAAAATTTGGTGTTTACCAT
Organism: Amaurobius ferox; assembly: GCA_951213105.1. Classification (NCBI taxonomy): domain Eukaryota; kingdom Metazoa; phylum Arthropoda; class Arachnida; order Araneae; family Amaurobiidae; genus Amaurobius; species Amaurobius ferox. Next base: position 14,745,931 of record OX578136.1, read on the forward strand.
TTTTCAATCATTCTGTGTTTCTTAAAATCTTGGGGAACACCTATCTGACTGATACATATTGGGCTTAACAGTATAACTATTACAATAGTATTTACTGTCTAAAGTGGAAAGTTTCACTATATATTTTATATTATAATATCATATTTTCTTATACACGACTCATAAAAAAAAAAAAAAAAAAAAAAAAAAAAAAAAAAAAAAAATCCGATTATACTCGACTATCAGAATGTCTTGGGTCTCAAAAGTGTATTTTGAAGGGACCAATTACAGTTTTTAACTTTCTTGCTGTTATAGAATGGAATTTTTTTTATTTATGTACATAATAAATTGTTTTATATTTATTTTTTATAACGTTGTGTCACATGAAAAGTCAGTTGGTGCAATAAAATAACATTTTTAAAAGTTTTACCTTGTTCTGTTCTGGATACTGTAAGAGATCAGTATATTTTAAAAAATAAAATTTGTTGAACACATTTTGTGATTTTTTTTTTAGTATTTAGAAATTTAGTCTTAAGCATTTAATTCCAGTGTATTTAATCAAATAAGCATATATTTTCCACAGATAATGTCAGAAAAAATAAACTGGGAAAAGTGTTAACATCCAAATATAAGAATGATCTTCTATTCGTCTAATGGTGTTGCATGAGAGATAAGTACATTTACTTTAATTTCTATTATATAGATAAGTGAGACTGACAAAGAGATTAATTATGCAGCCTAAACTGTTAAAGGTAGAAACTTTGCATGCATGTGGAGTTTGACTTGCAAGTAATGAGAAAAATCTAAAATTGTAAAAAAATTTTCTAGCATCCTTTTAGCTATAACCTGAGAATTTTTTTTTTTTATATCATCATGCACACACACACACACACACACACACAAAAAAAAAATTTAACTTTTGGTTTACAATCAACCAATCAGGATATTTTAATTATATTTTATCAAAATTTATTTAATTTTTTTCTTATTTCATTGTGGTTATTATGGTAACCCAGTTACATTTCAAATACCAAAATCATTTGATAGCTCTTCATACTTTGCGTACACGACCGATAAGGAATGAGAAAAATCTAAAATCATGAAATTCTCATATGCTGTAAAAACACCTTTAGAATCCCCAAGTTCATTTAACCTAACAGCTTACAAAACCTCCTTGAATAAAGTATGCATATGTCACTTTATTGATATATGCCTGCTTTATTCAAAGAAGTTTTTATCCTACAAGCAGCACTTTGATTTATTGTATTCATTTAATCTCCTAATTTTTTTTTAAACAAAACAAAATAAAACATATATCCTGCTTATGCACCAATATTTCATCAAGGAGTAAATAAACAAATAATCAGGATATTTTAAATATTATAACTTTACCACCCCTACAATAATCGGGATATTTAAAATATTATAGCTTTCTCAGCCCTGCAATAATTGGGATATTTTAAATATTATAGCTTTCCCACCCATTAGAAAACTTTGGTTATAATTTCAATATTTTAGTATTTTAACCAATCTACTTTAAAAGTAAGAGTTTGATCTTACATACACTTATAGAGCTTTCAAAGAGCTATAAATTCTTGCTTATTGTTTATAGCTAGCATTTTTAGTTTTTAAGATATAAACATTATAAAAGGAAAATTTTCAATTTTCTTAAGACAATTACTCAAAAACTATTGAGTTTTAAAAAAAAAAAAAATATAGATTTAGAAACTAAATTTCCTAATACATATTTTTCTCAATTTACCATTTATATATATCTTTTATAGTTTGGAAGATATTTTAAAAGAAAGCAAGGAAAAAAAAATCCAAAATGTTAGCATATTGAAATTATTTTTATATTTATAATCTGGATCCTATTTCCGTTAAAAAAAAAAAAAAAAAAAAAATTGCATTATCTATTTGGGTCCAAAGTGTTTACATTTTTCGTAATGCTGTTTTCCACCACAATTGCCCCAAGCATAGATGTTTGTTATTCATATCAAACATTCACTATTTTAATTTCTCAGTATATCATATGATTTAAAAATTTGATGTGCATGACTGTTATCACCCTGTATAATGGACATAAGCACATTTATTAAAGTTGTAAATTTATCATGGTAACATCATATGTTTCTTCACATCAGATTATTTAAATTTTACATAAGATCCAGTTTTTTTTTTTTACAAAACAATACTTTAATTTTTAAAAACAACCTTTTTATTAATTAAACAGCTTCAGTGTTTGTCCACTACAAAATATTTTACATAAAAATAACTCATGATTTTTTTTTTCTAAATTAAATGTGTGTGCATTATATTATTTTTCATTAAGTTTCTTAAAACTTTTTTTGAACAAAACAGTTTTTTCTTTCAAATTTACTAATATAAATATAAATACATAGTAAACTTGATGCTTTTTTAAAAAAAAACTATGAATTTTATACATTTGTTTTAAAAAATAGCATTTTATAATTTATTTGGCACTAAAAGATTGTTATGCTATGTAGCTGTATCGCTCTGTTTTGATCCAATTTGACTTAAATGCTTCACAACATCTATCCAGTCCCAGCCTCGAGGGCGTTCACCCTTAGAATCCAGTCTTTCAGCCAACTTCCTCTTCTGATGCTTACTAAGTTTAGGTTTCTTTTCCTTTTTAGATGATGCCACCTAAATGATAAAAAATAAATATAAGAGCCATGAGATTAAATTTAATAATTGCAATGAAAATACAAAGTATATACATACAGAAAAAGAAGTCGTTAGTTCAGGTTACCACATTCAAAATCGTTCTGGCTCAAAATTTATATCAACACGTGGGGGAGTGATTAGGTAAATTATTTCCACCAAGTTTCATTTATCATAACAAATGTTTTTTTTATATTGCAACAAGTATTTTTATTTAGTGTTTATTTTAACCAATCCAAAAGTTTTAACTTCTTGAATGTTGGTTTTCTAATTTTGCAAATGTAAAAAACATAGTATAAGATATTTATGTGTCATTTTACCAACAATCAGCAAAACAGACATTTGTGCACATGCATGGTGAATTGTAGCATGCTTTTCTAGGTCGCACTAAAAAAATATTATTTAGGGCATATCAAAGGTATATCTGTATTATTTTAGTGGATGAATAATTGGGTACATTTTCTAGTGTCACATAAATGTTTAAAAAATTACTAATAACACAATAAGTTTTTGCTCTCTTAAGTTCTGTGATGTGGCTGCAAGAGTTTTATTTCTATGCAGATTTTTTTCCTAATTATTTCAATATAAAATGAATTTCATATATTACCAGTAATATTGCTGACACATTATAGTGCACGAAATACCCGAGAAATGAAAAAGAATACATAAAATTTTAAAGTAAGTGCTCATCCAGTGGGATGCACAAAAATGTTTCCGGTTTTCACAAAATTATTTTAGTAATTTCCAACAGATGCCATGACACAGAGAATAAAGGGAAAGTTCTGTGAGAACCAGGATTTGAAAAAGTGTTTCAGGTTTTCGATAAAAAAAAAAAAAAAAAAAAAAAATTTCTGACAGATGCAGTGCCACAGCCGATAAAGAAAAAAGTTCGTGCGAGAGCGAGGGTGCACAAAAATGTTTGTTTCCGGTGTTTTCAGAAAAAAAAAATTCCTGCAATTACTAACAAGTGCTTGGCAATAGAAAACAAAAGTAAAGTCCTCGCGAGAGCCTGGACATACAAAACTGCTGTGCATAATTAATGCAAATTTCTGGATGAGGGCTGAAAAATTCACGGCATCCACTGAATGCAAATTTGGTTCGCTAAAATTTTATTATCAAATTTTGCATTTTTTATTCAATCATCGAAATTAATCTCAGTTATTCAATTAGTCAAAATCTGAAGAAAAAAAAATAACTATAAAACGATATTCAAGACCACTTCTGATTGACTTAAATATTGTTTGCTTGTACGTCAATGATATTCTGAAGCTGATTGTTTTGTTTATACTCTCAAGATGCCCAGGTTCCATTTACCAACAAGATAACACTTATGGGATGACTTTCTCAACAGTGTCTTCGAGAATTTAAAAACCTTCCATAGCCATACAGGTCCTCAGACCTATCACCAATAAAACACATCTGGGACATGCTGGGATGGCAATTGCAGCCTTCTCAGTATACCACTGAATTAGCTACCAGTTGTAACATTTGTAGCAGAATCTTCTACAGAGGGACATAAACAACTTAATTGAATCTATGCCGCACCGAATACCGATTTGTATAGGGGAGAATTTACCACTTACTAAAATAACATTTTGTTGCCACCATTAAAACATTTTTTTTTGCTCCCAAATTTCAATCATTTGCGTATATCCTTAAACGATACATACATGTCAAAGTTTGTGGTTGTAGCTCAATTTTTTTATGGGTGCATATATTTTTTATAACAGAGTGCATTTGCATTTATAATTTTAATTAAAAATTAATATATTTGTCATTAGTTTTGAAGGACCCAGAATAACTGCTAAGGCACTCCTGTATTGGGGTCCATATGGGTCCCAGAACCCAGGTTATAATAAGCCCAGTGGGATCACTGTATTACCATTTCATCTTGAATCTTTTCTTCAATAGGAGATACACTATCTTGAAAAACAGGTTTTTCTGGTTGTGATTTTGTAAGCTCCTCAGCATTATCTTTAGCCCATTCGATTAAAGTATAGGTCATGGGAGTTCCAATCTGTAGTTCAGCCTAAAACAACAATACTTTATAAGCAAATTACATAATAAAAATTATGTACTTATAATATGTATAATGTTTATTGCTTATAATAGTTTACTAGCATTTACCCATCTGGGACTTTATTTGACCTAACTAACTCAAAGAACAAACAAACTTTTACCTTTATTTTACCAATTTGTTTGATTTAGAAGTAAAATTAAAAAATTACATTGTAGAAATGTTATTTTCCGCTGTTTTATTATGACTGAAAAGGGTTTGATTTAAGTGTTGTTGCATTGCAAATTGTAAATCAAATTTGCAAAAAGAGTGATGAAAAATTGTGATGATTAGCAGTAATTGCAATACATTTTCCGTAGTGATGGTAGTCTTCCATCGCAAATTTGTTTTCAGAATTTTCATGCTAACATGTGCACACTATCGAATGGATGTGTGATGTCACAATACCATTGAATGTGCCCTGTCATACTATAAAATTTCTAAAAAAATGTGTGCTTTTACCGATAAGCCCAACTGCAGACTATTTTCTTTTTATTATGGTTTCAAATTCATTAAATGTACTATGGAGTAAAAATTTGCTTTAAAAATACTTCAGACTGAATATTTTACAGATAGATTTCCATGTGGAGGTGGTTCCATACTCGGCACTGCCTACCCGAAAAAATCTTTCTCATGAAACAGGGATAAAAATGTTCTGCATTTTTTATGTTTTTTCTTTAAGAAGTTCTGCCTTACCTAAAATTTTCTTTAGTAGCTTCATCTGGGACAACTGCAAATTTCATTCAAATTCACGAGGTACTGACAAGTCATGGTTCGGTGCTTTTTGAATGACTTAAATGAGATTTCATTATTCTTGAGTGTGTGGGGGAGGGATGAGCTGCCAACCTGTTCTGATTTTCTTTTTAGCTTCCCATATCAACAAAGAAATAATATTAACTTACATTTTATGTCTTCGATTTTGATGTGCTGCACAATTATTACTAATTTCTCAGAAAGAACACAAATAATAGTAAAAAAAAAAAAAAAAAAAGAAAGAGCTAACAGTTCATTTACAACATGGAAATTCAGTCTGCTAAAATTTTATTACCAAACATCAAACATGTTTATTCACAATAGAAATGTGTTTTTTAACAGATTCCTGAAATAAATTTTTTATGCCAACTATAAAATATAAAATTATGTATTTGAAGAGGGTAATCAAGATCTGATTGGCTTCTCCAAATACTTAATCTCACCAATCAATTCTAAATTTTCTTGGAAAAATCAGATTCCAGGAAAATATACAAATCATTTTTTTATACGTTTTTGATGGAATTTCTGCATGAAATATAGTTTTAAATGAAACTAGCTACACTTAAATGAAAATAGCTATTTGGGCTTTTTTAACCTCCTCACCCTCCTATTATTTAGCAAAAAATTCCCTTTAATATAATTATAGGATTTTAATGGGTTTCATTTACTTTGTAATTTGTTAAAGAAAGGTTAGAAATATTGTGAAAATTTACATTTAGACATACATGATCATCAAAATATTTCATAGAGAACACTCAAACTTTTTTTGTGGAATTTTTCTGTTTGCTTACTTTTTGAAAACATTAAATGCAATTTTCAATTACTAATCAAAAACACTAAAAGAACATTATTACATAGCAATTGTTGCTATGTAATAATTTTTTTCCCTAAATCAAACCCTGTTACTGAATCGCCTAATGTCATCCAAAGGAATATATGCATAATACCATCCAAGACAAGAAGGGAAATCCTATACAACTTTATGTTGGAAAGCCAAGGAAATCATTAGAAAAGATGTAGCATGAGCTTCTCTTAAAACATTAAGGCTTCTTCTTAAGTTGGTAACTTTAAAAATTCCTTGTTATTACTAAAAATGTTTTTAGCTTTTGTGAAAAAAAGTTTACAAATTAAATTTCACTTGAATAATTTGTCCTGTTAAGATTGCAGTGTCAAAAGACCAAATATTTTTCATAATTTGTCAAATTGTTGTGGCCATCATTTTTTCCAGATTAGAATCCATTTCTGTGATGTTAAATTGCTTTTTAGTTAATTATTTATATTTTAAATCATTTATGCTTGCATTTCAATAATATAAATTGTTATATGTTTTATTATTATTATTTGTATGTATATAAATATAGATGTGTACTTTGAAATTCAGATATTTATATTTTTAAATATGCTTGGTTATTAGAATATTTTAAATTTAAAATTTTAAACACTTCCATGTAGAGATGCGGATTTTCTGGAAAATTTTAAAATTATTTTCTATATTACATTTTAGCTGGAATAATATGTTCAGTGACTTTTAAAAGTATTTACTCTTATATTACAGCTAGTCAAACATATATTATATAACAAGGCTAAAAAAAGGTTTAAATCTTGAAATATATAAAATATAATATGTATCAAAATTTCTCACATCTGTATACTGCAGTTGGTAGCTAGAATTTATTATTTTCCTTAAATACGCTTGCTTTTGAAAACGTTTAAAAATTTTTTTATTACATCTATAATGTTTTTTATCTTCAAAATTCCAATTTTAAAGCATTGCATAAAAATAATGATAAAGCATGCAAAAGGCATGAGAAATAATTTAAAATTGTTAAACCTTGTTAGAATCATTCATAATTTAATATTTAGTATTATAAAAAGTATATTATAAAATATAACATTAAAAAAAATAAAATAAAAACTGATTATAAATGAAAAATACATTAAATATTATATCTTTCAATACCTACTGATAATTCAAGTGAAATATTCTACCATCTTCTTAAAAATAACAAAAATAAATTACTAGTTACTTTCCTTATATACATAATGTATAAAGAAAGTATTGTGAAGGGGTCGAAAATTCGAATTCGAGTTTTCGACGCGAGAGCACGTTTCAAGCATCCCTGATCATGAATCAAACATTTTTGAAGTGATGTCTGTGTGTGTGAAAGTATGTATGTGTGTGTCAGTGGGTCTGTGGAGACGATAACTGATGAACTAATGGACCGATTCGAACGAAATTTGGTACAAAAATCACAATCCGTAAACACTGGAAGCCTATTGTTTTTAAACGTAATCGAATGTTCAGAACCTGCCTAAATTTTCGAGTGAAATTTTGAAAAAATTGTCAAAAAATCAAAACTGCTAATAAAGATACGCAAATAGACATTTTTTATGTAATTTTTCATTAGAAAATGATTGACATAAAATTTAGAACGCTAACATGAACCGTTCTCGAGATACTGCACATTTTTCATAAAAATTATCAGAAAGTCATATAAAATAAAAAAAAATATTTCCTCTTGAGAGACATGTTCACTTTTCAGTAATACCATGCGATATATTGGATGACATCATTCTCGTGGATCTAGCTCATTCCATTCATGAGAAAAGATACTTCGAGTAATACTTTTGTATTTGAATGCCAATAGTCATTTATCTGTTATAAGAATAACTTATTTCTCCGTCAGTAAAGCTTGGTGAGATTTTGGCGGAATGTCGCCAACTTGGCGACTTTTTGAAATGTTGTCAAATTAACAAAAATCTCGCCCAAATGGATTAAAATGATGCTAAATCAATGAAAATGATGACTAATTGTCGAAAATTCAATATCTTGAAAAGAATATAAGTATCTACTATAAGAAAAACCTGTTTTTTTTACTGTAAAAGTAGTAAATTCATTGCATTATATAAGGAAAGTCATGTGTTGCCCACATCAGATTTTTTATTATATGTATAAAAATAGATTATTAAATATATAAACATATTATATGACAAAAATAAATTTAAAAAATGCTTGTAATTTAAGCACTTTTAAAAATAAATTATTTTATATAATATTGAAAATTGTTTAAAATATACCTGCTTGTAATTGAATGAGTATCATAAGAAAGAAGAGACAATTTGCAAGATGAGTTAAGCATATATTTAGTGCTATTAAAGCATTTTCCCTCAGCAGAACTTGCGGAAACATTCCATTTTTTAATATTTTTTATAAATTTTGGAGAACTTAATACTGAAAGAATAGGCTTCTTAAAACTTTATTTGATTTTTCTGAAAATGAGTAAAATGTCACTTGTATCCTTTTGGCTGTCATCCATTCTCTTTAAAATAAAGCGCATATAAACACATTTGGCCCCCCCCCCCCCTTTATTTTCCATTTCAAAATTAGAAAAATCAATCAAAAACTTCTTATAAAGTTATTTGCTCTTCAGAAAATAGTTTGGAAAAAGTATTGCATTCTATTTACAATTAAATATTAAAATACAATAATAAACTACAATATTAAAAAGTTTCCGGAAAAACATAGCGAAAAATTTTGCCATTTCTGGAAAATTTTCCAACCCACATCTCTACTTCCATGTAAAACTATTTGTTTGCATTTAAAAATGTTAAGTAAATTTAAATATGTTGACATTTATATTTAAAAATTATTTTTACATTTAGATGTTGTCAAAAGCTGGTGGTGGTCTGTACCTAATATTTATCATATTGTTTGTTCTTTTGAGGAGAGGGAGTTAAATATTAAATGAGAATAGGATTTAAAAATATTAGTTATTTTACAATTGTCAAATGATGCCACTTTTAATTTACCAATAAGGGCATTTTAGAATCATGATGGCAAATGGATCTTTTGTTTGATCAGGATATTTTAAATTGATTAATTAACATTACACCAATCAATGCATTTTCTTTTCTTGGTGATATGAAAATATCACCATGAGAGCTAGGGTATAGAATACAGTAGTGAAAATAAAATAAAAGTAAAAGGGCTCTATGAAACTAAAAGAAGATATTGAAAGGTTTGGGGAAATGCTATCCATGGTTATACCGGGTGGTCAGAATTAAAACACCTCTACTCTGAGCTCTCTATACATCGAACTACTCAGTGTAAAGGCTCCAAAATTGTTGAACATACTATTCAAGACATGGGGAAAGGGATTACGTGAAAAAAAAATTAGTTCCAGAAATACCGATATGTGGCGTTGTACAATAGAAAATATGCTGAAAACACACAAAATAATTCCACACACACAAAAAAAAAACAAAAAAAAAAAAAACCATGCGATATGGAATTTTTCGTTTTTAATTTCTTTTGCTGATATGAAAAAAAAAGAAGATAAAAAGTGAAGAAACTTAAACTGTTATTTAACTGAAATTTTGCACTGTAAGTACAAAAATTTGCATAAACCCTTGGTTTGCAGCTATTATGTTCTGGGCATAAAAGGGGATAAAACTGGGAAATTTTTATTCTTATCAGCGATGGCTGTCACGCTGCCAGAATGCGCTTTGCTTGTGAAGCTGTTTTATGAAAACAAAGGACATGTTGCAGCTGCACTTCGAGAGTTTCGTCGACTTAAGAATTTGCGCAAAGGACCATTACTTCCACAAGCTCTCAGGAGAATGATCGCTTGATAACTGGACATCTTGGAGTTCAGCCGGGTCAAGGACGCAAATCGACTCGTTCAGATGTCGTTGACGATGTTGCCACCGCTATTGTTGAACAATCAATGGATAACGTTATATGCAGCATTCCCTGCATCGATAAGGTCCTTGTGATATGAATGTTTGGTACGTTTGAATAAAATGTGTTACAAATGTGTATTTTGTGTCTTTTCAGCATATTTTCTGCTGTACAGCACCACCTATCGGTGTTTCTGGAACTAATTTTTTTTTTTTGCGTAATCTCTTTCCCCATGTCTTGAATAGTATGTTCAACAATTTTGGAGCCTTTACACTGAGTAGTTCGATCTATAGAGAGCTCAGAGTAGGGGTGTTTTAATTCTGACCACCCGGTACTAGTATCAAATATCAAACTTACTTCATTCTGCAACTTTTCAATAATTCCAGATTTTACTCCAGGAATCCTAAAATAATTAAATGTATCAGCAATACTTTTAATACATATATGTAACAAATATTGCTAAAATTACTTTAAATGATTCGCTAATATGGTAGTCAAAGCAACCAAATATTTTTTTTACACAGTTGCCAGTCATTTCTCGTGGGGAAAAAAATTAAGGTTTTATTACATATACTTTAAGAACTAACCATACACAAAAGTTTTATCTAGCAATAACTGCCTAAGAATAGGCACATGTGGTTTGTATATCTTATATAATTTTTAAAACTTAACACTGAAAAAATCAGGAAATGTGATACAAAAATTAAAATACTGACTTAATATGACTTACTGACTTTTTATATCCTCCTCTCCCTTAAAACATTTATACCTATCCCAAAATTTCCCTATTTTGGCCTCAACATGTGCACCAATTAATTTTTTGTTTGTTTAAAATTGACACAGTTTTTGATATTCAAAATTTTTATTAAGTGTATAGATGTCACATTTAGTAGCCACTTGCCAAGAAAGGGTGAAGCACTAGCTGAAGGCTAGTTTTAAAATAAACTCAGGATAATAATCATTTGAAAATCTGAAATATTAAAAAATAATAAACCTTTAGATACAAAGCACTGCATGAGAATGTTAACTATGAAAATCCTCTTACTCCCATCATTAACTCTCATAATATTTTTTAGTTAATTATGCACAATATTTCTTTAAAATTAACCAAAATATGAAAATAAGCAGTTTAGTCTGCCTACTGTGTAATAATTAAAGGGTAGAGATGGATGAAGAAAGATGCTTGCAGATGTATTCTCAGTTGTTGTTCCTAATCCCCAATTGGTCCAACAAATTTAGACCAATTCCATCAGTCCATGAACTTCTAAAAAGTCTACAAACAAAAGAGGATTTGAAAACACCTCATCCAACTTAAAGTCAATACAGTTTAAAATATGCTCAGGCGAAGCCCGAGATGTCCTGCACTTAGTGCAGAGCTTAAATACCTTCCGTCCATGCTCATAGGTGAGACTCCTCAAATGTCCACTAACAAAGCTAGACAAACAGGTCTACCAGGATCTCTGACCCTCAAAAGAAAGGGCACCACCAGGGCGCCTTCCAGAGTACCAGCCATGTACCGGAGGGACATTCCAGAGATTGCTGTAAGTTCTCCTGCACTCCGAGAATACCTCACTAAAAGTAGAAGGCATATCATGCCGGGGAGATTTCATAAAAGCAGCCCTCGCCAACGAGTCCGCTTTCTCGTTTCCCACTACACCCATGTGGGACAGAATCCATTGGAAATGCACCTCAAATTTCTCAGAGAGCCTATTAATTAACATTAAGATGGAAATTCCTGCTCTGTCACCAACACTCCTCCAGTTACTAAGATGTTGAATTGAAGATCGGCTCTCGGTTAATATGCAAATGCTCACAAAGTCAGGCTCTGCAATTTGCTCAACATAGCTAAGGTTTTTTTCAATAGCTATCATGTATTCTCAGTAATGTACCATGATACAGAATGAATTGCGCAGTTCATTTATAGGAAAAATTATTTCATTTAGTAAAATATTTATTCATTTATACTGGTACACTATAAAAATAATCTGATGATAATATCTGAAATGAGTCACTTTAAAAATATTGGGATAATTTATGTATTATAGTGCCCATAAGCAAGAGCACTGGAGATGAAAAAAAATGGGTTTGGAGAGAAAGTCATGAGCTGAACACATGACATCAAATTTTTTTTGTGAAACAAATACTTATCTTTAAAGTTAGACTTGTTTTTGAATATAATTTTTAATGGTTCTGCCATGCTTAGAGCCAAATTGAACTGGATGAAAATTGACAGCGATTGAAAGTTGTATATTAAACTTTAAAGAATGGATATCAGGCAAATTTTTAAAATAAACATTATATTCAAAAAATATTTATGTATTTCAATCTCACTGAGATGCTTGATCCCTTTTTAATTAAATTAATTCCTAGCAGAGATCACTACCCAAAGATGTAACTCTCACTGGCTCCTCTTCCCTGTTTTGACTTGAATGACTCAACATAAACAGGAAACACCTTGTGAAAATTCGTTCTGGCTAATGAAGAATGTAAGTCCTAGTCCGAATAATTATATTTGAAAATATTGGTTTTAGAGCAAAAATTTTTAGAACTTTTTTCCCATAATTGATACTAAACAAAAAATAATTTTTTTTGTAAAGAAAAAGAAACTTATAGTAATTTATCAGGTAGGTAGGGAAGTAAATGCATTACACTAATCAATAATCTTTCAGGCTTATTTTTATTTATTTTTTCAGGAGAGGTGAAAGGGAGAGATTTTAGTTTATTTTTTTTTCTACCTTTGATCCGCTAATAAGGATATTAGGACAAAAGATATTAGAAAAACAATAGTAATCTCTAATATTTTAATAATATTGTTCACAGTTCCGATTTTGGACTGACTGCTAGCAGTTGCTTGTTTGGTTTCCTTTTGCATTTTGGAATTGGCACGGCAAAAAGGAAATTTTAAGGAGATTTTGGCAAAAATAAGGAGTTTTTAATGACCATGCAAACCCTGTAACAATAGTATAAAAGACATACTTAAAATATACATATCAATATATGTAAATTTTTAACGTATTTTTGTTTTTCCAGACCCTTCAGAAGCCCCCTGGTGACCAAGAAAGTTGAATCTTTGCACACTTATAGTATCAGGGCGTGGTAGCCCATTGGTTAGCGTGCTGGAGTTGCACTCGGTAGGCCTGGGTTCGATTCCAGCCACTGCCAAAACTGCCGCCGTGTTCACGCGGAGTACGATCACGTTAAACATGTGGGTCCGTAAGTCCTTCCGAGAGGTTGGTGGTAGGGGAAGGAGGGTACGGTCCCTGTGGATGCCTCCCCCACTGGGTTCCGGTCCAAATTGGGTGGCACTTCCCGGCCGTCCAAACTGTTACCTTACACCTTTCTGGTAGGTCGGACGGTCTGGGTCTCAACAACAACACTTATAGTATCAACTATGGTGCAGAACCTAACGAAGCCAGACTTTTGACTCACCCCCAATGGTGTAGAAAATGGTGGTGGTGGGGAAAGGGGGGAGGGGGAGAGGAATGAAAATTACTTTTAGATTCTCCAGAAGTTCCTCCTTTGACCTAGAAGGATGAATCTGTGTACACTTATAGTATTGACTATAAGTGTACACAGAAGTGTACATATAAGTGTACACAGAACCTAACAGAGTCAGACTTTCGAATTACCACTGTGGGGTGGAGAAAATAGGGGAAGAGGGTGAAAAGTACTTTCAGATTCTCCAGAAGCCCCTCCTTTGGCTTAGAAGGCTGGATCTTAGCACACTTATAATTATAATATTGACTATAGTACATAACCTAAAGAAGCTGGACTTTTGATTTACCCCTGGAGCTGAGGAAAATGGGGGGGGGGGATGAAAACTACTTTCATATTATTTCTTTCATACTTATAGTATCAACTATGGTACAGAACCTAATTGAGCTGGATATTCCATTTACCCCCTAGGGGTGGAGAAAATAGGAGGATGAAAAGTATTTTCAGACCATCCAGAAGCCTCTCTGTTGACTTAGAAGGCTGAATATTTGTACACTTGTACTATGAATAATGGTACAGAAAATATTGCACTCGGTAGGCCCGGGTTCAATTCCAGCCACTGCCAAAACTGCCGCCGTGTTCACGCGGAGTACAATCACGTTAAACATGTAGGTCCGTAAGTCCTTCCGAGAGGTTGGTGGTAGGGGAAGGAGGGTACGGTCCCTGTGGATGCCTCCCCCACTGGGTTCCGGTCTAAATTGGGTGGCACTTCCCAGCCGTCCAAACGGTTACCTTACACCTTTCTGGTAGGTCGGACGGTCTGGGTCTCAACAACAACAGAAAATATCAGAGCTGGATTTTTGATTTACCCTCACTGAGGAGTAAGAAAATGGGGGGGGGGGGGAAGGAAAAGATGAAAAGTACTTTTAAAACCTCAGTTTAACCAAGAAGGCTGAATTTTTGAACACTTACAGTATCGACTATGGGATAGAATCTAATGGAACCAGAATTTCCATTTACTACTTGGAATGGAAAAAATGGTGGGATAGGGATGAAAAGTACTTTCAGACCCTCCAGAGTTCAAAAGCCCCTACATTTATCTAGGAGGCTGAATCTTTGCACACTTATAGTATCGATCATCAGACAGAGCCAGAATTTCAATTTAAAAACCCAAAAGCATAGAAAATGCAGATCCCCCCCTACCCCCCAATTTTTTTTAGATCATTCTAAAAACCCCCTTGTGACCTAAAAAGCTGAGTATTTGCACACTTATAGTAATGACCATTGGACAGTAATTACCATAGCCAGAATTTCAATTTACCAACCCAGAGGCAAAGAAAATGCATTTTTTTTGTTTTGTTAAAATCTTTTTAGATCCTTTAGAAACCCTCTGGTGACCTAGAAAACTGAATTTTTGCATACTTATAGTATCAACCATCAGACAGCCAGAATTTCAATTTACCAACAACTGCTGGGTTTTTCTTTTTTTTTGAAAAATCTTTTTATATCCTCTAGAAACCCCATGGTAACCTAGAAAGTTTAATCTTTACACAATTATAGTACAAAGATGAAATATAAGGCCATCTTCTTAGTTATAATATCGATGATTGAACAGAACATAACACGGTCAATTTTCAATTCAACCCCCCTCGGGGGCTATGGTTATGAGTATGTTTAGTCTTAGTAAATCTCTAAGCAGCCCTGTGGTGGCTTAGAAGGCTGAATTTTTGCACACTTATAGTGTTGACAACTAGACAGAACCCAATACAGATTTTCGATTTTTTGTTAAACTGACAAAATGAGGGGGGATGTCTCTCAGAACCCTCATAAAGATATGCCCTAAATAAGCTTCTTTGATACGTCCTAGAAAAGCACAGTTAACAATAAAAATTAACAGCATTGCTCTATTTTGTAGGACCCCCTCCAACATGGATGCCAATCACCCACTCAATTTAGCAGAGCTTCAATTCCCCCCCTCCCCCTATGTCGCCTCCCTGCATTCCATCCTCCTCTCTTTTCGACCACATCTCTGATTGCAGTGGCATTACTCTTCCTTTTTTCTAGAAAAAAGCACCAATAACAGGTATACAGAAAAGTTAAATTTCTTAAAAGTGGTATACAAACGTTTTAAGTTTGGGGAACATTGGGATACAACCAACACTTAGTACCAAGGTATGTAGTCTTGCAGACAGAATGATTTGAATTTTGAGACACATGTTTTATCAGCTGATCCAAACTCATGAGGGAGGCTCATAAAAGTTTAGAAACTTTACTGTGATTAGAAATGTTTTCATTGAAACCCCAATTCGATTACATACATCTAGACATGAATACATTAAAACAGATTCTTAAAAAACTGCTTACAATTTTTTGTTGAAGAAAGCATCAAGACTAATTTTAGGTGATATGTTTGGATATTTTTCGACCCAAGATATTTCTAACAAAAATGACCTTGGATCATCATCAGTTCCAATCTGCAAAATATACAATATAGGATAAGAATACTTCAAATTAATAACACAAAAGCTATGGATTTGAAGAATGAGCCTCTAACACATTTTGGCAAAATATTACAGTTACTGACATATAATTGGGAAAAATTATTATCTACAAAACCTACAACATGGAATAGCTGACATTTAAAATGGCAGCAATACCAAGAAAAAAAAAACATCTATAACCAATAAATTTAGTTTTATCATGCTTCAAATTTAACTCAGGCTATATGGTGAGCATCCTCAAGGTTAGGATTATGTTCCATTGCAGAAAACAGTATCCATGGACCAGTTTTGTGCTTATGTGATCATTAGCATGGAAAACTTGTTACTTTGTGATCTTAACTGTGGAAATACCCTATAAGCGGGTTATTTGAATTTGGTTATTGCAACGCCGTGTAGTTTGAGGAAGCTCAATTTTGAAGAAATTTGAAGCTGACTTTATAGCAGTACTGAATTTGTCAGTTCCCATAGAGCAGTGGTTCTTAACCTTTATAGTGATCCGCACCCCCTTTTATCTAAAAAAAAAAGTTCTGGCACCCCTTTGAAAAATGTGTTTCTATTTCTTTATTTAGAAAATTACATATATTGCAAGTCAATTTATTTATTGAAAAATATACACATACATATGCATACAAAACAATATTTCAATTTTTAATGGAAGCATTTGTGCTTCCATTAGCTAACAGGTTAAAAGTAGATAGACGTAGCTACTTCCTGGTGTTCTCTCTTTTCCCCTTAAATTTTGTCTGGCAGTTACTCAGGCGTTACAAACTCAGTCTGTGTTGTGTTTGAAAGGTAGAATAAAACCTGCTGTGTTTAAAAGAGATAAAGGAAGACATAATATTTAGTTTAAAGAAAATTAGTTTATTAAATTGTAAATTCAAATTAATTCAAATTAACAAATACAAAAACACTGCTCACAGGCAGGCAACCAGGAAGAATTAACATTAGAATTTTAGACATTAGAATTAAGGAATTAGCATAAAACTTTACTCAAAACAATCTATTTTAAATTCCATCAGAAAATCATTAACCAAAAATATTAAATTTAAAGAATTTTAGAATTTACCCAGGCTCTTATAAATTTATGAAGGTTTAGAAATTTGCTCTCAGAATGAAGTTTTAGGATTTTAAATTTACAGAATAAAATTTAAATCATACATTTAAAAAATATTGAGAAATCATATTCAGAATTAAAGAAATTAAGAGTTTAAATAAAACATTTGTATTCACCCGGATGGGCCATCAGACAGGGGGGAAAGTTCCAATCATTAGAGCTGCACAGGTTGGAGACAAATTTTGGAAAAACTGGTTTTCTTGGGATCAGGAGATCAACAAACTTTAATCAGGAGAAAATTCATCAGCAGAGGCCTAACAACTACTTCTGGAATGTTAAGATCTTCTTAAAACTACCATAAGAACTTTCTTGAGACGCTTCTTCCTCGTAGCACACGTAATAAATTTTCGCAACACATCTTTCCGTGAGTCACTTCTTGAATTACGCGACAAAAGTTCGAAAAACCATCATTTAAATTAAAACAACAAATGTAAAAAAAAAAAGGAACGCGAGGAACTTAACGTTCCATAGAAAATTTCGCGTGGAACATAAGTTCCAATGAAAAAACAAGGACGCGCTTCACGCGTTAACACACGACGAGGGATTTCAACAAAAAACTGCAACCGAACAATTCTGCACGCGTATTTATACGTGTGGGAAAAAGGGCGGAGTTTAGACAAACGGCAGCAATTAAAATTCGCTTACCGAAATTAGAATTGCCAAAATAAAACTCATAATTCTGAGAACAGACGATCCGTAAAAACGCGAACCAATTAAAATAATTCACGAATTCCAAAGAGGCGCGAAAAACGCTTAGGTGGCGCATTAATCGCAGTAAAAAGCCCACAAAACAGAATTCCGAAAATGGCCGCAACTGAAATTTTTGAATTGCAGTGAGACATGGAAATAACTTGAAACTGAAGAACAAACGGAATTTCTAACCAAAATGGGAAAATGGGACATCAAATTAAAGGGAATTTTAAGGGGAATCAAATAAATAAATAATTTTTTAAATTTACAAATCAAAAGTAATATTAATTTAGGGAATGGAACATTTTTAATTAAGAATATTATAAAGAAAATTAATTTAGAAGATTAAAAATATTCTAATATAAAGAATAAATGAAAAAGCCAATATATATTATTTAAATATTACCAAATTAAGAATATTGAGCCAGGGAAAAAGAAATAAAAGTAATTTTTCAAATCCCCAAATTACCTAAATTCTAAAGCAACCCAACACATTCATTCCTTCCACCTATCCCTCCAAAATTTTTCATTTGAAAAATGAAAAATCTTTGATAATAAAATAAAATATCTATCAGAAGTTACCAATTTAAGCATAGCAATATTTATCCGAAATCAACTTCTATTTCGGGATAAGCAATTTGTTAACAAACTATAAACTAAAAGAGAATTATGTAATAATGAATAAATTTTTGTATTAGATCACTAAATTTGTGTAGACAAAAGTAAAGGTAGATGATTTGACATTGATTCTCATTAGCTATAAATTAAAAAAAATTTTTTACGAAAACATTGGACCAGCCAAATAGTTTTCAAAGAATCGAAACATTGAATTTTGAGAAGGTACCTTGAATAACCAATGAGAAACAACTCTCACTTCCACTACAAAATATAAATACCAGCTGGAAAGAAAAAAAATATGTGTAAATAGAGTGATCTAAAAAATAAAACAATGTACATAAGTTGTATAAAATAAATAAAATTTCAATAGAAGTGTCAAATGACAATTGACACAATAACAATTATTATCTATAAGCAACAATAATATACTAAAATTTCAAAGACACAAGTATCTATTCATGTCCATTCAAAACTAAACATAATATCATCTGCATTCTGCAGTTATCTAATATACACTGCCACTTTTATCTTTGCAGTACTCTAATACTTTTAACGACAACAAATATATACCTAAAATATCAACATATGTGATCAGAACTTATGTCATGGACCACGTATTTAAATGTTTGCAGAAATCTGCACTCTCAATAACAATAAATAAGTAACAATATATCTCTATCTATAAATATTATCAATTCATATAATCCAAATTAATCTTTTCTCAATCATTCTCCAAATCCTGCAGTAATCTGCAACATCAATAACAACAATAACAAATCTTATTTTAAAATCAACTCTTCTTTTAAATCAATTAAATCCAGTTTGCAGCATTCTGCAATGTATCAATAACAAAATACACACATATAAAAATTATACACTTAAAAAAAATTATGTTGCGCAACAATAAAATAAAATGTCATTCTAGTTTTTCCTTTGTCGTAAATTATATCTTTGTGTTGGAATTATATCATTCTCATGAGATGTATTACTTGCTGAATTATCAGATTGTGCACAAGAAAAGAACACAGAATCTCTTTCTGGAATTTTTGTTAATCTGTCAATGTGCACCAACTGAACATTTCGTGTGTCATTTACATGTTGAATTTTAAAGTTTACATTAGATGTTTTTTGTATAACTTTAAAAGGACCTTTATTAAGTTTGGAGAGTTTCTTACAATGTCCTCTTGGAAAAACAGGAATGTATAAATATACTAAATCTCCAACTTTTATATCTTTTATAACAGCAGACTTATTTCTGCATGTCTCTTGTGTTTTAGCTGCTTTAAGTAAGTTTTTCTTTACTATTTCAAAAGATATTTTCATTCGGATAGCCAAATCCTGACTATAATCACTAACAGAGGTAAAATTTTGTTCATTTAAGTTAAAAAGAAGATGATGTGGCAAAATTAATTCTCTACCATAGAGAAGATTAGCTGGAGACTCACCAGTTGAGGAATGGATTGAAGTTCGGTGGGCCAACAAGGCAAAAGATAAATGTCGATCCCAATCCTCTTGTGTTTCAGACACTAAATGACTAAGTGTGTTAATTATTTTACTGTTTAAACACTCGCAGACTCCATCCGATTGTGGGTGATAGCTAGTAGTGGTATGTTTTTCAATACCTAATTTTTCATACAACTTCATTGCAGCATTCGAAATAAAATTAGAACCTTTGTCAGTGATAATGTGTTTTGGCACACCATGAAGAGAAAGGAAGTTTTCTAAACAATTTAAAATAGTTTCAGATTTAATATTGGGGATAGCATAAGCTTCTGGCCAATGAGTAAAATAGTCAGTAATCACTAGTATGTACTTATTGCCAGAGTAAGTTAGAGGCATGGGGCCAATACAATCCATAGCTATTCTTTCCATAGGGTAAGTAGAATTTGGAAACCTCTGTAAAGGAGCTTTTTGTTTTTGTTTACATCCTCTTTTCTGTAAACAATCAGGACAACTCTTAACATAATTTAAAATTTGAACATACATCCTAGGCCAATAAAAGTGTTGCTGAATTTTCCTCAAAGTCCTTCTAAAACCACCATGTCCTACAGTGATCGAATCATGACAATAATTTAGAATATCAGAGATCAAATTTTGTGGAACAACAATAAGCTCTTTTCTTTGATATTTAAATTTAGGTTTTCTATTAGTACAATATAATACATCATCTTTTAAGAAAAACATTAAATTTTTAGGGAATATTTTTATCTAAGCATGAGCCAATTCTTATACAATTGGGGTCAGAATTTTGAGAATTACGTACTCTTAAAAGAAGGTTAGTATCAACATCCAGGTCTATAGTGTTTACGTTTACATTATTTACACATCTAGATAGATAATCAGCTGTTAAATTTAGGCGACCAGGTTTATGAATAATTTTGTAATTAAACTGGGTCATGGACATTATCCATCGTGCTATCCTAGAAGTGGGGTCTTTTAATTTCAAAACATTTGAAAGGGAGGCCTGATCACAATAAACAGTAAAATGTTTTCCCGAAAGGTATTGCTTAAAATAGGATGTTGCCCAGACAACTCCTAAAGTCTCTTTCTCGACTGTTGTTGTTGTTGTTGAAACCCAGACCGTCCGACCTACCAGAAAGGCCTCGACTGTGCTATAGTTTATTTCTGCATCTTTTAGTTTTTTGCTAGCATAAGCAATAGGGTGCAAAAATCCATCTTCTCCTTCTTGACAGAGAACTGCTCCAAGAGCAAAATTTGATGCATCGGTACATACCGAAAACGGTTTTGAAAAATCAGGGAGATGTAAAATGGGTTCTTTAAGTAATTCGAATTTTAAGGTTTGATAAGAATTTTCTGCTTCAGGGGTCCAAGAGAATTTAATATTTTGCTTAGTTAAATTAGTTAAGGGAAGAGCTTTTAAAGAGTAATTTTCAATAAATTTTCTGTAGAAGCCAGTTAATCCTAAAAATTGGCGAATTTGTTTTTTAGAGGTGGGTTTTTGAAAATTGTTAACAGTTTTTAAATTTGAGGGGTCAGGCTGGCTAACATCCTCCATAATTGTAATACAATTGAAAGCTTAATACTACTAATAAATATTATTAAACATGAGAGCAATTTCTAGACTGGTACACGGCACCCAAACTACTGTTGTGTTTGAAAGGTAGAATAAAACCTGCTGTGTTTAAAAGAGATAAAGGAAGACATAATATTTAGTTTAAAGAAAATAGTTTATTAAATTGTAACTTCAAATTAATTCAAATTAACAAATACAAAAACACTGCTCACAGGCAGGCAACTCAGGAAGAATTAACATTAGAATTTTATCAACTTAGTTAGAATTAGCATAAAAACTTTACTCAAAACAATCTATTTTAAATTCCATCAGAAAATCATTAACCAAAAATATTAAATTTAAAGAATTTTAGAATTTACCCAGGCTCTTATAAATTTATGAAGGTTTAGAAATTTGCTCTCAGAATGAAGTTTTAGAATTTTAAATTTACAGAATAAAATTTAAATCATACATTTAAAAAAATATTGAGAAATCATATTCAGAATTAAAGAAATTAAGAGTTTAAATAAAACATTTGTATTCACCCGGATGGGCCATCAGACAGGGGGGGAAGTTCCAATCATTAGAGCTGCACAGGTTGGAGGCAAATTTTGGAAAAACTGGTTTTCTTGGGATCAGGAGATCAACAAACTTTAATCAGGAGAAAATTCATCAGCAGAGGCCTAACAACTACTTCTGGAATGCTAAGATCTTCTTAAAACTACCATACGAACTTTCTTGAGATGCTTCTTCCTCGTAGCACACATAATAAATTTTCGCAACACATCTTTCCATGAGTCACTTCTTGAATTACGCGACAAAAGTTCGAAAAACCATCATTTAAATTAAAACAACAAATGTAAAAAAAAAAGTACGCGAGGAACTTAACGTTCCATAGAAAATCTCGTGTGGAACATAAGTTCCAATGAAAAAATAAGGACGTGCTTCACGCGTTAACACACGACGAGGGATTTCAACAAAAAACTGCAACCGAAAAATTCTGCGCGCGTATTTATATGTGCGGGAAAAAGGGCGGAGTTTAGACAAATGGCAGCAATTAAAATTCGCTTACCAAAATTAGAATTGCCAAAATAAAACTCATAATTCCGAGAACAGACGATCCGTAAAAACACGAACCAATTAAAATAATTCACGAATTCCAAAGAGGCGCGGAAAACGCTTAGGTGGCGCATCAATCGCAGTAAAAAGCCCGCAAAACAGAATTCCGAAAATGGCCGCAACTGAAATTTTTGAATTGCAGTGAGACATGGAAATAACTTGAAACTGAAGAACAAACGGAATTTCTAACCAAAATGGGAAAATGGGACATCAAATTAAAGGGAATTTTAAGGGGAATCAAATAAATACATAATTTTTAAAATTTACAAATCAAAAGTAATATTAATTTAGGGAATGGAACATTTTTAATTAAGAATATTATAAAGAAAATTAATTTAGAAGATTAAAAATATTCTAATTAAAGAATAAACGAAAAAGCCAATATATATTATTTAAATATTACAAAATTAAGAATATTGAGCCAGGGAAAAAGAAATAAAAGTAATTTTTCAAATCCCCAAATTACCTAAATTCTAAAGCAACCCAACATCTGAAAGGCAGAGAAAATGCTACCCTGATGATAATTCCCTTTAAAAACATAATTTTGCATTTTATTTGGGGAAGAAATAATTAATACAACCTAAAAATGTGTTTATTTATTCAAAAGAGAAGTGTTTATTACTGCAAAGTAAAATATTTCTCAGCAAATAGGTTTTTCTAGCCTGGTGCATTTTGGTGCCATCTGAGAAAGAGGTAGAGAAGGTAGGAGTGGGGGTCCCAAAAGTCGACATAGCGTTCGCTAGTTTCCCACAAGCGGTCAGGCGGTAGTTTCCTTCAAAAATTTAGAATCTTCTCTTGCACACCTAAAAATTTTTTCTCACACCCCCAGGGGTGCACGCACCCGAGGTTAAGAACCACTGCCATAGAGGTTTCATAAACTTGTGGCATATAGCTAGTTTTTTTTGCTGCCATTGCAGATATTGGCTATTTTATGCTGACAATCCATGGATGTTGTTATCTGCAATGAGTGTGTAATACTAAAATTACACTACTACTAAAAGTTTTCAAGAAGTAATTCTAACTCATTTGTCACCCTGTCTGCTTATTACAGCAATAAATTTGTTACATCAGGATATAATATGTTACAAAGGTTTACTATATAATACGTTTTAAAATTTATGAAGACCTATTTTTTTAGGATTTAAAAGAAAAATAAACACTTAAATTACTAGTAACTTTTGTTTTCTATGGCTCAAAATGATTGCCTACAGAAAAGTAGACATTTTTCTTACTTTATATTGAAAACATATAGGTGAGATCTGCTTGAAATTTACATCTCCATCATATATTGAAGCTAGAACTTCTAATTCTTCCTACAAGAAAGTAACAAAAAGAAAGTAAAAATATTATTTTTCTCCCAACCATCTAAATATATTAATAGATAAATCAACTTCATGATTTTCATGACTTGTTTTTGAAGAATTAAATAATTGCTTAAAATCTGCTGCAAAAATAACATGATCAAATAAAAACTTCATAAGTACAGCAACAGCATACATATACAAAAGTAAACTGGTCTATCAGTTTCAAAGATACAAAACAATCTTCTTCAACAAGAAGCCAGATTGGCAATTTCAGTAAGATCAATCTAACTTGAGTAAGTGAGGTCTTCTTGTCAGCCCTGAAGAGGAAGGCTGTTTCGCGTTTTTGAAACCGTTGGACCAGTATATTTTTGTATGTATGCTGTATTTAAGTTTTTATTTGATTCTGATTTTCAAGATTATATTAAATATGTTACAGCACACTTGTTACTTTATAAACCATATTTTTTTCACTTTCTTCTAAATAAACTTAACTACTAATAATATAAAAAATCCTTCAGAATTACATATAACTTAACAATTAGAGTTGGGCAAAATACATTGGAAATGGATTTTCGATACAAAATATATGGGTTTTAGGGCACAAAATACAAAATACTTTTCAAATTTAAAAAAATCAAAATACAAAATACATTTAAAAAAAATTAACATTACTGTGTATTGGACTGGATTGAACTTTCAATGCAAAACAATATTTGTTACATATTTTATTGGAAATAATCAAACCTTTTATGTTTGTTAAATATTAACAGTGGCATTTTAAAAGTCAGAATGCATTAAAAAAGTATGACTTTAAAGACTAAATGAAATTTTAAATCTCCATAGTAATAAAGTAAACACAAATAAAGAAAATAAATGAGTCTATGGGACAATACATTTCATAAAACAGATATATTAAAAAAAAATTTATGAAGAAATTTTCATATGGTGGTAAATGGTTTGTTCACTTCATTTTAGACAGAACAAAGCATTTTAATTCTCTTTTGCATATATATTTTATTATACAGATGCCAATTTTCAGAAAAACAAAAGTGACATCTCCAAAACGGAAAATACCCCACACCCCCTTTTAGAATATTGAATTCATACATTGAATCTATATCAGTCGTTGAATTCATAACAGTCGAATCCACATCAGTCATCATCTAAGCTCTATTTGTAGCCAATCCTTAGACATAGATGTTTCAAGAAAATGGTTTGAATTGGAAGTGAAAAAAAGAACAAACAGAAATGAAACAAAATAAAAACAGGAGTGGAAATCTTCATTGAACGCTTAACATCCTCCCGAATTTAATGCTGAATTCATATGTCATCATCCTTGCTCTATCTATAGCTCCAATCTTGAGAAACAATGTTTTAAGAAATTTTTTTGAATCGAAAGTAGAAAAGAAACTAGAAGTGAAAGTTCTTACTTCACCTCCTCCAGAATTTTATTTTGAATCCATATCAGTTATTGGCTGATCCGGAGATTAGGTCACCTTGGTTAAATCGGAGAAGACGCCACGCACTTTGTGAGGTTAAATCGGAGAAGACGCCACGCACTTTATGTTGCAATCTGGTAACCTCTAGTATCGGATGTTTTCGGCGGAAATTGTGTAGCATCCAATAAGAATACGTTTTTGTGTTTGCTACAGTTTTTTGATGTAAAGAACATTTCTATCAATATTTTTGGCCATTGTTGTGCGTGTTTGCTTGTTCTTTCGTTATTTGATTTATTTTGTAATAATTATTCATTTTAGTTTTAGTTTTGCGGATTTGCTTTTGTCATCGATTATATTTCCCTTATGTCTTCTGGTATGCGCGAGCAAATGGAAGGTGAGTGTAGTTTTGTAAAGCGTGGTAGAATGGATGTTGGTATGAATGAATCTAGAATAAAATTTTACTATGATTTGGAAAATAAAGGTTTGAAAGAAGTGATTAATTGGTGTGTTATGAAAGGGATTATGAGTGATAAATACGGATCCTCGGTTGCATGGAGAAAGTGATTTTGCTACGTGCGATATGCACAGATAAAATTGTAGCATATTCTGTGTCTGGGCGCCGCAGGCGACCGTTCCTAATAAACCGGAGATCACTGGGGGCCCCGTTCCGGTGTAGAACGACCTTTAGGTCGAACCCCTGCCCCTGTACGGACCACTGGTACATACGGACCACTAATACATCCGTTCCACAATTTTCGATCTTTAGATCAAATCCCTGCTCTTACACGGACCTGTAGGTCGAACCCATTCCTTTATATGGATCCTCAGTTAGATGGAGAAAGCGATCTTGATACGTACGATATGCACAGATAAAATTGTAGCATAAAAATTTTAAATTTTACAAAAATCTGATTTTGGAACGTTTACATGAGTATTATTAATTTTTTTATTCTGCAGTTTTATAAAGTTATTTAATTTTCTTAAAATACACAAAAATCTTATTTTGTAACGTTTTTTTGAGTATTATTCACTGTTATTTAAGTTAAATTAAATTATCATTTATATTAGAAAATCTTGTTTAGAACAAACACAATAGTCTGTCTTTAGAAACAGGGTTCTTCTACCAAAACCTTAATTTTGTAGGAGGAGCCTATTTCTAATGACTGTAAATGACATCACTGAGGATGGGTGGAGCCAATTTCAAAACACGGAAGAAAGCGCCAACCACAGGCCAACTTGGCCCGATTTTGTACTTAGAAAAAAATTTGCGGTGACCTAATCTCCGGATTTACCCAGTTATTATCTAAGCTCTATCTATACCCAATTTTGAAATATAGACATTTCAAGTAAAATAAAAGTGTTTGAACAGGAAATGAGAAAAGAACAGGAAATAGAAATCCTTAGTGAACCCCTTACTCTTAGCGATATATGACAAGTCTAAATTAGTCATCATCTGAGCTTTATTTATAGCAGATTTTGAGAAATACATATTTCAAGGAAACAGTTTTCTGAAAATAATACATATTGCAAATTTTTTTTTTACCAATAAAATTTATTACATAATATTGTGCAACCACAATTGAACAAAAGCCAAGGGACTAGCAAAAATATTCCTTAAATTAAGGTACTACTGCATAAAACTAAAATTTTACCTTTAGATGCTTTTTAAAATTTTATCCATTTAAAACCGCACATTTTGGTTAGCATAATTAGCATTTTCTCTCAACTTTTTTATTATCATCAATAGACCTCTAACACATAGATCTAACACTGCACACCGTTCATATCATAATCCATTAATTTCCTTGATACATTTTCATCATAAACAGAAGCATCTTCCATCTTTCCTCATGTCTTTGTAATAACTAACTGCATTGCAACTTTTTAATTTACTTAAAAATGAAAAAAAAAAATTGAATGCACAGCAGAACTTGGATTGCCTATATTTCTGTTTTTACAAATAATGCAACTTCAAGCTCTCTTCTTACACCTTTCCTTTCTATAACAGAAAAGAGCCATTTACTAAACAACATCATTATATGTAAAGTTTATAATAGAAATTATATTTTTCAGACTATAAACATCTCAGATAATTAAGATAATTCAGATCTTTATCAGCAGGGTGAAAAAAGATTTTTAGATTAACTTCTAGAAATGAATTCAATGACAAGACAAAATACAGATT
Source organism: Amaurobius ferox (assembly GCA_951213105.1). Classification (NCBI taxonomy): domain Eukaryota; kingdom Metazoa; phylum Arthropoda; class Arachnida; order Araneae; family Amaurobiidae; genus Amaurobius; species Amaurobius ferox. Next base: position 14,773,503 of record OX578136.1, read on the forward strand.
AGCCGTGTTTTCTCTTTTGCAAATCATTCACTTGTAGTTTAAACATCACCTGAAGAAATGTATTTTGAAAATACAAAATACTTTAAAAATGTATTTTCATTACATTACTAAAATATTTTAGTTTTTTCAGTTTAAAATAAAAATACAAATGTATGTCAAATACATGTATTTTCGATACTGCCCAACTCTGTTAACAGTAATGTATAGAAGGTAATTAAAAGTCCTTAACAGATTGGACCCTCCTCCCCCCCCTCATTAGCAAAATAATTACATTAGTTTTCCAAAGAGTCCATATTGTGAAATAAAATTCAGCATTGTAATCCTTCTGTTTCTGAGATTCTGGTTATGCTCATCAGAAACTACAAAGAAATAAAATCGCAACTTTTTCACAAGGTTGATTTTCCGGCCGCCCATATTGCTGCTCTAGGATGAACCTGACGGTCTGGGCTTTCGACAAGGTTGATTTTAATAATAAGCTAATGAGGTGTCAAATCATACCTTTTAATCATATTTAAATTGCTATATAAAGGGATATAATGATATTGAGATTGAATGTGTTGAACCCCTGGCCTCCAATATCTATAAGAGTGCATTGCATAGTTTGTTAGAATTAGTAACATGTAAGTAGGATTCCCATAATAACTATCCTTTCCTTGTAAGGACAATTCTGGAAGTAATATACCTAGGTGGTAATAAGATATTAAAAAAATAATGAAAAACTGTGGGCCTTGGAAAGGAAATTACAATAGAAGTTGCGAGGAAAACATGAGAGAGGATTACATACAGCTTAGAATTTTCCAGTAAAAAACTGGTGAAATTCAAATTTTCTTTTTTCTATTTCATTTCAAATAGAAATAAAATTTCGTATTTTCATCTATATTTTTTGTTACACTGCATTATTAAATGTGTGTTTATTTATAGTAATTTTTCTCTTTTTAATCATACGGATTAATCAATAAATTATATCTCAAAATAAAATATTACGTAAATTCTAAAAATGTGAGAACACTGATATTTATAAAAATATTATGAATGTAATATGAAAGTCTTACTTCTTGCAACTCTTTACAGTCCATTTCTAGTCAAATGAAATTTCTGAAAGTCCACTACTTAATTTACGACATGCTTCTTCATAAAAGAGCACAAAACAAGGTCCAAGATTGTATAACCTACACAAATATATGTTGTTAAATAAGTAAGCAATATAAAGTACAATAATTAGTGCATCTTCAATTGAAACACATCCATTATATAACTATAAACCAATTGCATTAACGTGGACGTTTTCTTTAAAAATTATGGTTCACACAAAGTAAAAAAAATGGATCACATAAGGTATAAGAAGTTAAAGGTCTCAGCAAAAATTTCTAAAACTAAGATGCACAATATTAAGTGCTTCAGAAAAATGTCAACATTAAGGCATCGCTAATAAGAAAAATATCATTTACTTTTGGCTAACACTTTAAACGCATTAGCAAACACTGAAAATAAAATATATACCTTCTAATTTATCGATTCAAATTAATAAATGTTTGAAACAGCTATAAAAGTTTTAGATTAAAAAAAAAATATGGATAAATATTAACTCAACCTCATTAACCCAATATTTTATTGGTGATTGATAAAGAAAAATGTAGTGTAGCTACCTTTTTAATCAGTGTTGCCAAATCTCTAATTTTTAAACTAAAGGAAAACTAGTATATTGATGACTGTTTTATATTATTATGTATTTGTATTATGTATTGTTTTATATTATTATGCATTATTCCATTATGCACAATATTCATTTTCGAGAAAAACTAAACACATATATTTTTTAAATTATTTTTTAATGTTATTACCTCATAGAATAAAATGATGCTTTGGGTACATAAAACTGTATTTTCTGATATCATTACTGTATGAATTACTAATAAAACTTCTTTCATTTTCTATCTTTATAAATCATGTGATGTCACAACGAGCCCTCATCGAAAAGACCAATCCCTTCATTAGTATTCTGGGGGAGTGTTGTTGATGTGGTGACGTCATTAGAGTAAATACTCGGGTTCAAGATGTCGTCAACGTTGTAGCAGAAACGTCGTCATGATAAAAGATGTTTACTGTGTTTTTAAAACTCTGTCTTCCACATTTCAGTTGAATATCATGAAATGCTGAAATATGCTTCCGCATGGTCGTAAACGCCAGAAATCTGACCAAAAAGCTATGAAGGAAATAATTCATAGTGGTCATTTTATGGTATCTGATATCGACGATTCTGAAGTTCAAGACGGAGATGATAGCCCATCTTTGGTGGTTCATGAGTCAGATTGTGATCAGGAAAGCTTACCCTTACCAGATAGAGGGTTTGATTTTGAATCAGCGTGCAAAGAAACTTCCAAGACTTATACATTTGGATCTCGCAGCTCTCATTCTATATCTATTGATGCATCTCTCACCAAACTTTTCGAATGCATGACACTGGCTTACAGGTTTGTTATTTTGTACATCGTTTGGTTTATATGCTAATTTCTCCAAAATCAATAACTATTTTGCCTTAAAAGTATTTCGTTTTCTTGGGCAAATAAGTATCATATACTATATGAATGCAATCTTCCTTTATACCTAGCCAATAAAGTAGCAAAGAATGACGTATATTCTCTTATATCGTTAAGGGCTTTACTGTGAGTGAACTCGCTGTAGTTCAAGGAAGATATATTTCATATTCTCTGATTTGACTCTCCAATTAGCTGCTGATTATGAGTGGCATTCTTATGGACATTTTACAGTTTCTTCCCCTTAAATAGAGGAATACTGGATCCAGTTCTGCAACCTGAGGTTTATTCTGTTCACTTTTGCAGGTAAAGCTGGATTTATCACTGCAAACTCACCATTATAAAATGAGTCCCACTCGCACAATAAATGTTGTAAAACTTGAATTTTATCATTGGAGCCACGCAATTTACTTTTTGCGAAACCAAATATTTTCATTTTTTTGTAAAAAGTAAAACAAGTAAGGGGTAATGCTAATAACATAATTGGTGAAAACATTGGCGAGCCATCCCCACAGGAACTGACTTATCGCATTGGTGATTGCGAAAAGTTTACACGATGGATGAATTGTCATAAATTTGAATACACATAGGCTGTTTGGGGTGGGGGCTGAGGTACCAGCAACCATTATTGTAGCAGTTGGGACTCTGTGTTTAACTCTGGAGTCTTAGGTAACATACTGTGTGATAGGCACTTTCACAACTTCCTTGTACAAAGCGAGTCAGTTAGGTGATTACAATTGTTTCAAATTCGAGGGTGTTATAAGCCTCCTTCTTCAGGCCCAAACAGAACAGTACCTATGCACCTTTAACAACTGAGAGCAAACTTGTTCTTGTCTTACAAGCATTAGTTTGTTTTAGTGTAATCCTGTGTAATCTTTAAAAATATTTTAGTATTTTATAGAAAGGGACACAAAAAGTGTCCACTATGAAACAGTTTCCTAAGAAGTCCAGTGAGGTCCCTAAGCTGTATCTTAATTAGTTTATGCATAAATTTGGTTCTGCTTATAGAGACTGTCAATAAAATAAGGTTAATAGATTGGGCGATGCACCACAAGAGTAATATTTGAAATAGAGAGTTTTGCCAGCATGACGCTTTCTAGATAGAAATTTTTTTCACTGAAATTATTTTAAATTCATTTAGATAAAATTATCTTTATATAAGTAGGTATTTTGATTTAATATGACATTAAGTCCTTTTTGACATCTTCATTGATTAAAAGTGAGAAAAGAAATATCTTTTGGTTGCAAGAAGAACATAGTCTAATATCATAAAACCCCTTTATGAGGGGCATTTCTAAAAGTATAGAAGACACTATCATTGCAAATACCGGTACCCCTGGACTAGTTGCGGAAGGCCAAAAAGTATACTAAGCCAGACAGCCTTCTTTCAAATCAGACGACAAACATTGTTTTATCGCCAGTATGATAGGTGAAGGAGCGCTCTCTCTCTCAAGGTTACTATAATAGCAGCCACATCAAGAGAAAGGACACTCGCAATTTGGTTTATTTTTTCATTATATGACTTACAATTTAGCAATATAGACACACGTTTTACATTGGAATTAAAGTAATTCAATATTGATTAGATTAAGAAAGCCGATATATGACTTACAATTAAGCAATATAGATGCTTTTTAAATGCATTATCTCTTAGATTAGAATTAAATTAATTCAGTATTGACTCAATTAAAGAATCATTTTATTATTTTTTTAATGCTATTGTATAGAGGAAGTTCACGACATTTAGACAAAAAAATACACTTAAAGACATCATAGCCAACGGCCGTACCGTGCTGAAAACACCAGTTCTCGTTAGATCACCGAAGTCAGGCAGCATCGGGCGCGGTTAGTACTTGGATGGGTGACCACCTGGGAACACTTCGTGCTGTTGGCACATTTCGGGTGCGGTAGCCTGGTAGTTTGCGGGCTGGATTTGCACGCTGCCACAACTGCCACCGTGTTCATGCGGAGTACGATCACGTTAAACATGTGGGTCCGTAAGTCCTTCCGAGAGGCTGGTGGTAGGGGAAGGAGGGTACGGTCCCTGTGGATGCAAAAGTAGTGCGTTATAAGTGTGCTAAAAAGTATAGAAATACTTAATAGTTATTTCGAAATTGAAGTGTACACATCACTTTCCATTGCATAAAGGCTTTTTCATATTTTTATAATTTTTTGTATTAAAAATTTCAATTTTGCCAAACTTAGACGTAAAAATAATTGTAAAATATATTACTAATTTGAATGAACGATTACACGTACGTAAGTTGCTGGAAGTGTAATTGGCCAGATAATTTTTAAATGCAAAGTGCAATTAATTTTGATATTTGTTTACCATATTTAAATTAGGAAATATTTTTATTTATTTTCCCATAACATTTAAAATTCTTCAATTTAATAATAAAATATTTAAAATTAAAGTAATTTAAAAGTATAAAAGCATTAAAATTTTACTCATTTTTAAATTTTTAAGAAAATTTACTTGAAACTATCACGTCGTAGAACCCCAAGGGTTTCGCAGAACAAACACATTTGGAAAAATGCTGCATTATCCTACGTGTGTTGGAAAAGCAACATTGCTCCCACAAACTTAAAAATGTCAAGCAAATTTCCTTAAAATGTTACAAATTTTGCATTTTTAAAATGACAAATATTTCCTCCTTTCAAATAATCTTCAAATTTCGTTACAGATTCTTGTACTATATAAGAATTGAATATTATACGGATTCTACACATATATTTTCTACTCATTCTGAGTACGATCACTTTAAACATGTGGGTCTGTAAGTCCTTCCGAGAGGTTGGTGGTAGGGGAAGGAGGGTATGGTCCCTATGGATGCCTCCCCCACTGGGTTCCTGTCTAAATTGGGTGGCACTTCCTCGCCGTCCAAACGGTTACCTTACACCTTTCTGGTAGGTCGGACGGTCTGGGTCTCAACAACAACAACATATATTTTCTACGAAATCTTAGAATCGTTTTATTCAAATAATAAATTATATGTATGTGTGTCGAACATTTCTTTAACTAATTTCAAACAATCCGTATGCAGTACACAAAGTTCTTAAATACATGTATTTTAATAGTATTACTTGAAAACCACATTAGTCGGATTGTTATTTGATTTATAAATAATCAAACCAGTATTTGAAATACTACTGTATACTTTGATAAGTTTCCTAACACCTTCCCTAATAATCTGATACAAATAGTCTTCTAAACAATCTTCTAGATAATCTGTTACAAATAATAATCTTCTAAGTAATCTGATACAAATGCATCTAACAACATTCTCATACGCAATCTGATATGCAATCAAATTATGAATAATATTCTTTATTAAACAATTCATCTTTCCCCTCCAATTGCAGGTGTAGCCAGAATAAACCAGAACTGGTGATAAAACGACGTTTGGCGTGTGACATGAGAGATTACTTCTGAATGTTCTGAATCGGCATATGTTCTGCCTTATCGCGGACTAGTTTCATGCTTATGTACTCTTCAGCATGGAATAGCCGATACTTGCAGGGGCAGCAAGAAACTTGCTATTGGCCATTATGTTTGCAAGCTTTTAATTCCCGTTACAGGCATATTTTGTATTGTATGACGTTTGCAGTTTCATGTGGCTTAAGCTAAATTTTATGCCAGCTATGTTGTTGTTGTTGTTGTTGAGACCCAGACCGTCCGACCTACCAGAAAGGTGTAAGGTAACTGTATGGACGGCCGGGAAGTGCCACCCAATTTAGACCGGAACCCAGTGGGGGAGGCATCCACAGGGACCGTACCCTCCTTCCCCTACCACCAACCTCTCGGAAGGACTTACGGACCCACATGTTTAACGTGATCGTACTCCGCATGAACACGGCGGCATTTGTGGCAGCGTGCAAATCTAGCGCGCAAACCACGGGGATACCGCACCCGAGATGGCCAACAGCACGCGGTGTTCCGAGGTGGTCACCCACCAAGTACTAACCGCGCCCGATGCTGCTTGACTTCGGTGATCTAACGAGAACTGGTGTTTTCAGCACGGTACGGCCGTTGGCCCCATGCCAGCTATGTGGAAGAACTGAAATTGGCAGTTCCTATAGAAGCTCACAAATATTGTGGCTTTAGCAAGTTAGTTCAGAATAATCACGAAATTGGTATCTGTAATGGGAGTATCTTCCATAGTCTGATATCCTGAGAGATCCTTAAATTTTTAATTCTGTCTGTCATATGTTATTAAGCAATACATGTTATTCCTAAATATGAAAAAAAAAAAAAAAAAAAATCTGCTTTTGATATGTAATACTGTAAATAAATTTATGAAAAATTCTATGTGTAAGCTTTTTTAAAATTTTTTTGTTTATAGTTATAATACATGAAAATATTTTTCATGGAGGCAACTTTATTCTTTCCTTCAAAATTTTTTGAACCTACTTAAGCGTTAGATGCAGATGAGTTTTTTCAGAGGGTGCATTCTGAGAGATGTGCTGTTGAAAATGCCCTTTTTCATTGCATTTTCTTAAAAAATATATTATCAATTATTCACCATGATAGAGGTTTAATCGGCTGGATTTATGCTTCTATGGATCTGTCCCTGATTTCATAGACAGCGTGGCAAAGCAACAGGAGAGACAAGGTAGACAATGTCTACCCAAATAATTTACAACTAAGAAACTTTTATTTTACTTATATATTATTTAAAATAAATGTATAAAATATTTTCTTTGTAAACAAGTGAATGAGCATGTAGACATATTTTTGCTCCTATTGCTGCCAGTTTCTTTAAATAACAGCATATTTTTCAGGAGCAGCATCTCTCCAAATGTCTACCTAGTCAGGTGATGCTACATTGGGGATGGGACTAAAAGAGAAGTGTAATTATTTAACCACCATATAGGTCTGGGTAGTAATTTTTAAACTATACATTCTTCCAGAAGCTCCCCCAATTGTGAGCCTTCCCCCCCAATGCACAGCACCCCAATGCATGGCACCCTCCAATTGTGAAAGCCTGGTGCCGCCTATGGGTGCTTATTCATCTTTTTATACAATGAAGGGATTCAACACCCAGTGCTCTGCTATTACAAGTATCTCAATAATGGTGGAAACTATTTTAAAAAGTAGTGTAAGGTGCGTACATTAAATAGCAATATAAATGGTTTGTAACTATAATATTCTTGTTTTTTTCTTAATAGACCTTCAGAACCTACTTTCATCACACACACATATATATACATTTCAAATTTTCCTCTGGAATTGTGGGTGTGCACTCATAATACAAGAATGAGTTCAAATTTCTGGATAACTAACATATTTATTCACAAGCATAATGTAAACGGGAACAATATACAATAAAGCATCACTTAGATGCTCCACTAATTTCACAAAACAACAGATACTATTCTAAAATAGATACTACCGAGTGTTGATTTCTTTATTAGGCTCTCCATTGAAACTTCTGGAAATCTCTCATATCTCGTAAAAATTGGTTATTTTGAGGTGGTTTTTAAAACCTTCAAAAAGTAGCTAAATCTGACAACCCCCCATCTGAACTTCAGTGCATGACAATCCTAGATTCACGTCATAGGAAAGTTTCCCTTTTTTTGTATGGTTTTTAAAAGAGACTTCAGTGAGAACATTTTTATGTTCATAACAATATATAGGTAATATTTCGTCATGTTCATTCCGGTGCTTCTAGAATTTTTTATACTGCTGAGGTTGATCGCATACACGTGATGAAAGAAGAAGGGTTCCTGCCACATGGTAATACGAATTTTCCTAATGTATCTTTTATCATCAATTTTTCATCTTTTGGTGCCTGTAGTCTGAGTTTGGACATTTATAGTAATGTACTATTGTTCAATCTGAAACAGGTGTTTGTTTGGGTTAATTAGAATTAAATACTCAGATCTGAAGTTGAATTTAATTCTTTTTAATCTTTGAATTTGGGCCGGTGCTGATCTTTTCTATTATTGGCATTATGGTCATGGTTTTGCTTCTATGGTGATATTAATATTTCACATTTACTTGAATTAATTATTTTATTATTACTTCTTTCTAATATATATATATATATACTAGGAGGTTCTGCCTCCTTCTCGCTATGCTTTGCCACGCTTCACCATAGTTTGTTTTGCTAACGCCCTTCCAGAGGGCAAAATATGATCCATGTAGGTACCTGCCTGCAAAAATTCATGGTCTTGCTATTGTTAGTCTATCCAGGATTCAAACTCGCAGCTCAAATATTTTGTCTTTGATTTCGACATTAAATATTTCTTAAACTACAATATATATCAAAGGATGGTTTATTTCAGCGTATTCCCCAAAGCTTTTTCTACAAGTGTACCATAATTCATATTTTTATATGCAATAGTTTTTGCGGTACGAAGCAAGGAATCTCTAGAAATTATTCATATGGCAGCAGTGGATACTTTTTTTTAATATATATATATATAGAGTCCTGTTTTATCATTTGTCTTGTGAGCTGCATTGAATCTGTCCAACATGCAGGTTTGAATGCATTCACTTAAAAAATTACAAAAATTAAAATTACTTGTGAAATCAAAATTTTTTATATGTTAGAATGCTGATATACATGGTGATTTATAACGATGGCATAAACTCTTATATATAAAACATACTTAAATAAGCCTAAACATATAGAACATATAGGATTATAGAACGTACCTAAACAAGCACTTTTTGCCATACAATGCATGGTCATAACGTACATGGTTAAGTGCTAGAGGGTGCTGTCTAGTGAACGCATTAAGCGCCTGTTGTCACACTCGTCGTTAGTTTTACTATGGATTTCAGAAGGGATGAATTGTTTCACAAATCAGAAGAAGGCCGACATGCATTTAGTGTATGGAGCTATGGACTGGAATGCGAGGAAAGCCCAAATCCGTATGTAGTTCCAACACAACGGGGCACCACCCCATTCCAGGATGGCTCTGCAAAATACCATGCAACAGCTTTCCTAGAATGATAGATTAGTCATGGTGGTCTCATCACTTGGCTGGCACGATCGCTCAATCTCTTATGTCTGGGCTTTTTCTTATGGGTCCATATTAAAAGCCTCATCTATGATAGCCCCATTGATTCCAATGAGGACCTTGTTGCCAGGATGTCTGTTGCTGTTGCCGCTGTACAAAAAAAATGCCTGATGTTTTCACCAATGTACGATGATCGCTACATTGCAAGTGTGAGGCTTACATTCATGTTGGCGGTCACAATTTTGAGCAGTTTCTGTAAGTTAATTATTATAATTTGTTTTATAATTTCTTAGATTTCTTATTTTGAACAGTTTCTGTAAGTTGTTCATTAAAATGTGTTCTGTATTTTCTTCTTTCTTCATATCTCCTTTGTTATTCTTGTGTTCTATCATTTCATGCAACAGTATATGCTTAACCACTTGAGTTACGACCATGCATTGTATGACAAAAAGTGCTTGTTTAGGTGTGTTCTATCACTCCTTAAAGTTTGCCCCATCATTTTGAATCACTCTGTATATAGGGAAGTTTTGTCAAATTATAGAATTGTGCTAATCTCAGATTTTTGGATATGACGATATATATATCAGATCATGTAAAAAATGCAAATTTCAATGTATTTTAAAAAATAAATAAATATGAATATGAAGGAATTGTTTCACAAGTCTCAAATGTTGTTGGAAAGAACGTTCTTCGATCTTTCCAATGGTTTCAAGATAGAAACTTGGAACCATTGATAATATTTTTGATCACTAAAGAGTAGATTTGCATAAATACAAATCAGGGTAAAACATAAAGTAACTAAAAAACTAATTCAAAATTAAAAAAAATAACACCAAGGTGCAGCAGTATACCAAATTTCATGATCGTATGACTCTTACATATTCCTGTCAAGTGCCTGCTTATTTTCGCATCGGCTACTGGTCTCTTTTCTTAGAGATCTTTTTTCTTTTGGGGTAGTACAATAGACCTCTGGTCGATGTGCTGGGCTCTTCTGGAGCCACCCACCTTCATTTCATTCATTCATTTCATTCATTCATGACTCTTAGATTTCATGCAACAGACTGCATACAGACATCTTCTTTTAAGATTACTCTTCCTACTTCTAACAAATATTAATGTCAGCACTTTGCTAAACATGGATTTGAAAATATTATTATTCACATTTTAGATATAAAACTAATTTAGTCAACAGAATATTCTTTAAAAATTTCTAAATAAAAACTAATTCCACTCTATTTCCATATGAATTAATGAATTAAATCAGATATATCTAAATAGTAATATTGTAAAAAAAATATTTTGAAAACAATAAATATTCAATTTATAATCACTTATAAAACTACAATTGCAAAAATATAGTAATAATACAACCATTACTAAATGTTCAAAATGTGGTAAAGGTAAAACTAAAAATAATCATTTAGATTTGCATAATCTTATAACTGGGTTCTTATAAAAAGCAGGAAGGGCTTAATAAAATTTAAGAAGTGTTTTCATAAGTGTTTCATAAGTATCAATACAAGAAGAAATGATAACGAAGATTAGTTGTATCTCCAAGTACATGAATTATCTGCAATATGACCTTGCTTACTGTCAGTATGTAAAACTGATGTATTATCTCTTTCCTAGATAAGAGCGTCTCTATTTCATGTTTGTTTTATCATTTCTCAGTCTATATGCTGATAAAAAAGAGAGTTTTACTAGCTCCTTTTGTTTTTTTATTTGATGTTTGCAGTTCATGCATATATTTTAAAAAGATGAAGTTGAATAACTATCATATTCAATCTTAATTTTTTGCTTTTATTTATTCATTGACTTTATCTGTTTTGGCTTACTTATAATATTGATAGTTTAACCTACAAAAGTACTGAGAAAAAATATAATTAGTGTCTTATACATAATTAATAAGTATTGTTTTTTCAAAACCCTTTCAATATATCTTGGGATAGTGCTTTCACTGGATAAAATTGTCAATTTTTTTAAGACGAATTTAAACAGAAATAATTTTATGCACTGCATATGTATTGAACTCACAGTAAAAAATCTGGGAAAAAAAAATCGTAACATTTTAACATATGAAAAATTTAGAGGCTTCTTGAGTAACAAAGGCTTAAATCAAATGTTTACAGCAAATTAAAATCACTATAATACAGCAGTCACTGCAGAAAGCAATTCCTTGAAATGTCCCAAGGAGTCATTCCATGTCAAATTAACACAAGAAAATGTTATTTTTTCCCTCACCGTCTCTGATGTTTTTGAAATTTGGTGGACTAATTAGATTTACTAAGAATGTAAAGCATGCAAAGTTTTAACCTAGGCCTATTTATTTTTTAGTTATATGCATTTAAATATAGCTGAAAGCATAAAATTTACCCTATGATGGCTACATTTAAATTACCATAACTCCTGTTCTAATTAATACACAGAAATAATTTTGGTATTGTTTTAAAGCTCTTTAAATGACATTTAAAATGGCACCAAACACATGAAGTTTTTGGAGAAACCATTTCAAGGTCATAGTACTTGACTTTTGACCTTGAATTGCTAAGAATCGATTTCTTATTTTTCACTATATTTTTCCCCTGAATACTATAACATCTTAACTACATGTATAGTACTTACCAATTTTCAAAATGGGCACTCAATGGGATCACACACACACAAAAAAATAATTAGAAACAAAAAATACAATATTTAAATATTGACATAACCCTTTGACAGTTTTTTTTTTAAATTTATTTATTTATTTATTTATTTTTAGCAATGCTGCAGTTTTATATACAACCTTAAATTAAATTACTACTGGTTTTTCCATGAGCACAATTTTTCATTTGCCACTACAGTTTCCTTTTCATTTATAGTGTAAACTCTTCCGATCGCTGTGGAGGGATTAACTATTGTTAATACATCTTGCACAGGTACCAAAAGTACATCTGGCTTATTTGGAAATTTGAATGATGGAGAAAACTTAATTTAACTATTGCATTATCTTCATTGGTATCAATTATACATGTCACCCACCATTTTTTGTCATAAACAAGCGTCACAAATCCTTTGATATCACTGATCAAAAGTTCGCACCCTAATTTGGTAACTTGTTCAACTTTTGATGCAGGTGAATCAGAATACACTTTAGTACAAATTGTATGTGCTATCAAAGGAATAAACGAGTGGAGCTTCTGAGTCCCAGCAATTGCACGTGATTGTTCAAATCATTCTTTCAGTTTCCCGAGACATTCAAATTATGATTTAAAGAATCTAGTGCTTCTTCACGATCTAAATTCATTAGTTCATCATCACAAACTTGCAGGACACTTGGTCCAGGTAGCAGGTCTCCTTTTGGACCTAGATTCCAGAGCTGGGTCATCTGTTCATGCACATATTTCTTTCTTGCACCGGTCACATATCATTTGTCCAACGAATTCAGGAAATTTTTCACAAATCAACTTAGAAACAGGATGTAGATTTTTTCTTTTGCACGAATGTTTCTCTTTTCCCAGAGGGTTGCAACATCTGTTTAACCACTGCTTGTTCACAATAAAATTTTCCTTACTTAAAAATTAAATTCTTACAAAAATATTTACACAAATTCTAGTAAAGTATATTATCAATGTAGCAATATTTCATTATAAATATGCTTTAAAAGCTTTATATGTGGTTTGGCTTTTCAACCTAAAACTCAAATTGCAAACTAACACCATTTGAATCAAACAGCCAGCTCTAATTTGAACTAAAACCCAAACTGCAAACCAGAACCATCTGAATCAACCAATCACCTCTAATTGAAACTAAAACCCAAACTGCAAACCAAAAGTAAGGATGTGCCAATAGTGGCACCAATTGGCAAATTTAGCTATTTTATAGCTAGAAATTTCATTTGCAGCTGTATTTGGCTGTATATGGATAAATCTGGTTATTTTTGGTAGTATATTTGGAGAACTGTCAAATCAACCTAATAAAATACTGAATCAAACAACATGCTAAATGCTTGTAATAGTATAGTATTTTTATCCACAAATCAAAAACTGCAGCGTTACTAAAAAAAAAAAAAAAAATAAATAAAAACCTGTCGAAGGGTTATATCAATATTTAAATATTGTATTTTTTGTTTCTAATTATTTTTTTTGTGTGTGTGATCCCATCGCGTGCCCATTTTGGAAATTGGTATACACGTAGTTAAGGTGTTGTAGTATTCAGGGGAGAAATATAGTGAAAAATAAGAAGTTCAATTTTTAGCAATTCAAGATCAAAGATCAAATACTATGACCTTGAAATGTTATTTTCCAAAAACTTAATGTGTTTGATATCATTTTAAACACCATTTAAAGAGCTTTAAAATGATACCAAAATTGTTTCTGTATGTCAATTAGAACAGGAATTATGATAATTTAAATGTAGCCATCGGAGGGTAGGGTAAATTTTGCTTTTTCGGCCATTTTTAAATGCTAATAACTAAGAAACTAATTTGCCCAGGAGGTTAAAATTTTATGTGCTTTACTTTCTTAGTAGGTCTAACTAGTTCACCGAATTTCATAAGAACCTGAGCTGGTGAGGAAAATGACTGTTGATTTGACATGGAATGACCCCAAGGTGCCTCACTATTATGTGTTTCAAAGTACCCCAACTGGTTAGATTCTTCTTGAAGGCTTCCATGCTTTTAGGCCTAACTCTGAAATGACCATTTTACTTCTAATTTTGCAGTAAACATGCCTGGTTTTTTTATACATAGTTTTATTTAAAGAAATTGAATTCTAATCCACTGTTACTGTTTACAAAATTGACAAAATATTTTAACTATTACAAAAACTAAAAAAGTTTGATAAATCATTAACTAATTGCAGTAGAGCTTTCAAAGCAAATTCACAAAAGAACTATCTAGTAGTACCATCGAGGTAGTATATATGGAGAGAGCTTAAGGATTGCAATCATCATCAAAGATAAAGGCAGGTGTTGTACGGACGAATTTCCCGAGAACACGTTTTCTCCCGACTGTGACCTATACATTTCAATGGTGATTTCAGACCTAGAGTGTACTTGAGAAATATAAATGGTAAAATAATGGTTATATACTGTTGTACTTATGACTGTAAGTAAAAGCATGTAAAAGGAGGGCTTTACTCTTTTCATGGATAAGATTTGTTTTCATTATATATCTTACAAATATAGTTAAAAAGTAATTTTGCTAGATTTTAGTGTGGTGCATTTCATTGGACTATTAATTTCATTAATATCGACATCGCGAACGCTTTCGTGAAATTCTACGCTAACCAGTTAAGAAAATCGTGTAACATTAAGTTCAGGGAGAAAATGATCGGGACTCAAATCAAGAAAAACATTAATAATTGCACTGAGAGGGTTTTTCATGCAGATTTTACAATCCCTGAACTGAAAAGAGCTATTGCAAAACAAAAAATAGGTAAAAGTCCTGGCCCTGATGGAATACATGTCGAGTTTCTGAAACATTTAGGCCCTTATGCTCTGGAAATTATTTTGGATTTATTTAATAAGATTTGAGCATCTAATGTCCCGGCAGAATGGAAGAAAGCATATATACTGCCAATTGCAAAGAAGAATAAAGTCCTTTCTAATATGTCTAGTTATAGACCCATCTCACTAACTAGTATTATGTACAAAACAATGGAAAGGCTGGTGAACGAAAGGCTGGTGTTCTACCTTGAAATTAATAATCTTTTGACACATACTGAGGCAGGTTTTAGAAAATCTCACTCGACGAGTCATCAAGTGGCATTACTGGCTCAAGAAATTAAAGATGCTCTGGAAGAAAGCAAAACAATGGTAGCAGTCATTATCTACTTTAAGTCCGCATATGATAAAGTTTGGAGAATCAAGTTGTACCAGGGACTTCAGAACATGGGTATTAATGGTAGAATGTTTAATTGGTTAAAAAGTCTAATGGAACAATGATTCTTTGCAGTGAAATACGGAAACCATATTTCCAGTTTGACAATCATATCTCGATTTGCAACAGGGTGGGGTCACGAGTTCCACCCTGTTTAATATTTTCATTAATGACTTGCCCCAGCTCTTGGAAAATATAGAGGGTATTGGCTGCGCCCTTTATGTGGACGATTTGGTAATTTGGACAAAAAATCCAAATAAAAAACGACATAAAACTGTGTATGATCTAAATGCAGCTTTGGGACTGCTCTCGGATTGGTGTTTTGAGAATAATATGGAGATCAACACAGAGAAAACTGTATATCAAACTTTTACTTTAAATCACCAGCCAACTAATATGCCTATTTTATATAATGGTTCTATACTGAAAGAATCTGTGAATTCAAAGTAGTTTGGAGTTTGTTTCAACAAAAAACTGACTTGGAAAAAACAAGTGGAGGAAATATCAGTAAGAGTGAGGAAGAGAGCTACGATTTTAAAGAGACTCGCTCGTGTACGATGGGGATGTGATAGAAGCACCCTCAACTTGACCTATAATAAATATATAAAACCTATTCTGACTTGCTCAGAACCCCTGATTACATGTAGTAAAGAAATTATGAATAGGATTGAGGTATTGCAGAATGAGGTTTTAAGACTAATAACTGATGCAGTTAAAACAACTCCCATACAGGTAATGCTTCTTCTGACCGATACTATACCATTAGAAATTGATTTTCAACAGAAGGTGTTATGTTTATATGAAAAGCTAATTCGATTACCTACAACCAGCTACTGGAGGAATTATAATTTACTCCAAGAAAGAAGACTAAAGACTCAAGACGGGGTACTTCAGAAATCATGAAATTAAAGATTGAGATGGATTTGCCAAATAAACCAGAAATTCTGCCTGGCCCTATTGTGACCCCATGTTATCAGGTGTGATGGGCAGAATACATCTT
Source organism: Amaurobius ferox (assembly GCA_951213105.1). NCBI lineage: Eukaryota > Metazoa > Arthropoda > Arachnida > Araneae > Amaurobiidae > Amaurobius > Amaurobius ferox. Next base: position 14,789,869 of record OX578136.1, read on the forward strand.
GTACAAGAAGTACAAAAGAAAAGCACAAGCGATGTAGTGCTGAGGGCAATGGCCTTAGAGACTATCTCACTTCTTTACCCTTTGACGGACTGGATACATATTTATACTGATGGCTCCCAAATGGCACATGGAGAGAACGTCGGAGCTGGTGTTTACTCGGATATGTTTTCACATCATGTATCTCTTGGTCCACATGCATCTTCCTTCGAAGGTGAGGTTGAAAGCCATCAGAATAGCCACGCAACATCTATTGTTGAGAACAGAGGTTTTTATTAATGCAGTGATTTTGTTCGACTCAAAGGCTGCAATTCAAGTGGTTACCAATTTCAATTGCGTGGATTCTTCAATAGTTAAAGACTGCATTCTGAATCTGAACATTTTGAAAACTAAACTAAAGATTATTGTGCTTCAGTGGATCCCTTCTCATTGTGGAATTATTGGTAATGAGAGGGCTGATTTGCTGGCGAAGGAAGGAACAAGAATAGTTCAATCCCCAAATAGTTCAATCCCTTATACAACTATGACAAAAATCATTAACCCTTTCGCGACGATCGGCACGCCCTCGTGCCAGCTGCGAACTTGCATTCAAGGACGAACGGCACACACTCGGGCCGGAGGAAATTTTACCGCAAGCGGATAGTGGCACCTATAAGTGCCACCACGCGGAACGTTTTAATTTGTCTACTAGATGGCGTTCCATGTCTGTGGAACTAACTCCAATGTATTTTGCAGAGGCATGACCTTGGCAGAAGAGGATCGAATGAATTATTTCTCCATTTGGAGCGGTGAAAATCATTTTGTAATATAAACAAACAGAGCAATTTTCGTAGCATCAACAATTTTATAATTGAGTTTCGATTTTTATTTTTATTTCAGCGTTATGATTTCGTTGGTGAATCATAGGAATATAAGAGAGTATTTTTTTTTTTTTTTTGAGTTTTAGAGGCAGTGAAATTATTCGTTTATTTCGGTTAAAAGAATGGGAGCAACTAACGAGTATTTTGTATTCAGATTTGTATGAAAATTATACATCAAATAGAACATAAATATTTCTTTTATTCCTGAAAAAAGTAGATTTCTGTGTTGAATAGGTGATTTTTAGTGAATTTTTTCCGAGAGTTAGGCTTAGCGCAAAAAATGCGCCGTCCTTTGGGACCAGTTTGGAAGCGAAGCGCTTCGTCTTTTGGTCCGTGACAGCTCCGGAATGCCGCTGTCCCGAAAGGGTTAAACATACTATGCAAAATAATTTCAAATCTGTACAGTTGAGGCTAATCGAAAGCAAGACTTTAAGCCTATGCTTAATAAGATCCCCAGTTTTCCGAGATGCCATGCAGTTGCAGCGTTTCGCCTGGAAACCGGTCACGACTGTTTAGCTAAATATCGTCATAGATTTAATCTAATTCCAAGCCCGAACTGTGTAGTGTGTGGTGCTAACGCAGCTATAGACTCTGATCATCTAATGAACTGCCCAGGACTCTCTGGTGACATGTACAGAAGGTATTGGCACGCAAGGGACAGGATGCAGACCCTTCAAGCTGTTTGACTGTTTTGGATTTGTGTTTTTGGTTACCGTCCATGTATCTCCTATGTTTGTTTTATTGCTGTTTCTGTTGCTTGTTCATGCTTCTTGTTTCTTGTTTTAGATTTTCTCCTGTATTTTTGGTGTTGTGTATTTGTACACCAGTGAATGATTTGTATCAAGTGCTGCTGCTAGAAATAAAAAAAAAAGTTTTCATTGCTTTTAATGCTGTATAATTAGAAGTTTTGCTTTATTTTTGGTGTTTGTGATATTGCAAAAGACTTATAATGTCATTCCAGCACTTTAAAAAAACATTTGGAGTATTTTGCTGATAGTTTTAGAGTTATTTTCAGTATCCTCGTATGTTTTCCCTTCGAGGTAGAACTTGGTGACTCGAAAGATTGGGTGGCTAGGGAAGAAAAATAGGAGTTTAGATAATGAGAGTAAAGACGTGTCATATGATAAAATTTTACGTTCATAATAAAATATAATAATAGTTTACATTCATTGAAAATGTCAGCTAGATTTTACATCATAACTTTTCAGTGCATTTTACATAAAGATATATGATATATGAGTATAATCTCATTTCTAGTTCATAGTAAATCGTACTTAATAAGTATTACTAGTTAGCATGGATGCCCATAGGGGAAGACAAGGGACAATTCAAAATTACAAAGGTTGACATCAAACTAGTCGATGTTGTTAATCTTATCCTTGAGTCCCTCTGGATAAATTCTATAGGTGCCAATGCTGGTTTTCATATAAACATCTCGATTAAAAGGATATATTTTCCCCCTTTCACAAATTAAAACTCAAAGGATGTATTATCAAACTCCCAGTGTTTTCAAGAAGTATTTTGGTATAACACTCTTGTTTAGTTTGGCTCGGTAGCCCAGTAGTTAGCATGCTGGAATTGCACTCGGTAGGCCCAGGTTCGATTCCCTCCTCTGCTAAAACTGCTTCCGTGTTTACGTGGATTATGATCATGTTAAAAATGTGGGTCCGTAGATCCTTCCGAGAGGTTGGTGGTAGGGGAAGGAGGTCCCTGTGGCTGCCTCCCCCACTGGGTTCCGGTCTAAATTGAGTGGCTCTTCCCGGCCGTGCAAACAGTTACCTTATACCTTTCTGGTAGGTCGGACTGTCTGGATCTCAACAACAACAACTCTTGTTTAGTTCTCGAGAAAGAAATATGCCTTGCCCAAAGAAATATTTGAATCACCGACTTCTTGATCATGTGTTAGCAATCTATTAAATGAACAATCTTAACTCTAAAATAACCTCACATTCTCCTCATCATAATTTAAGTAATAGGCTTCTTGATCTAGAAACAGCTCTACCAATATAAATATTTTTATTTACATCATACATTTTTACTTACATACTTTAGACACGATCAAAATTTACAGTAATGAACGCAAAGAAAGGGATCTGGGACTTATCTGAGGTCATACAAGAACTGGTTGATTTTCGATTGAGGACAGACATTGTTTCTTAAAAGCCGAGCAGGGGATCTGATCTGCTAAGAAAAAGGCAGGTAGGGTGCTTTTCTCGTACAAAGGGCAGGTAGGGTGCTGTTTTGGTAACAAATGGACAGGCAGGGTGCTGCGCCTTTCCAAAAGTGCCTGGGGCAAACTCTGTTTTATTTGCAATTGCTTTGTGGTTCAATTTGTTTTATGGAATTAACTTTATCAAAATTATTCTTTAGTACCTAATAAAATTTTTTGGTAATAAAATATTCTAATCCTTTTTCGTATTTTTCTTCATATTCTTTAAAATCCTATAATGTATAACAACTTCCCGTTCCCCCTCATCCTCGAGAAGTTAAAAAAAAAACAGAAGGTACACTACACAGTTCAGGAATCGCCTAATCATGAATTTTCTTCTCCTCCCTGACCAACTACACCTGCTCTATGTTTGACCATGTTACTAACATGGGGTAGATCGGACCGCTCCCTCCATATATACTAACTCGTTGAGTAGTACCTAAAATAGCAAGATTTTTCTCAAATCTGATTTTATATTTTAAGATGTTCAAAGTGCTCAATATTTGCTTCAAGGTAGCCAACTTTATGTCATTCAAATATTTGGGTTGGTAATTGTTTAATTTTGCAAGAAGTTATCACTATGGAATACTTATCTATAATAATAAAAAAGTATGCCTACTTGCATTGTTGGCAGCGTAGCGTAGAATCTAAAGGACCCATAGCCATAAAATTTGGTACAGTTATAGTTCATATCAGGACCTGGGATATCTTGTAACAGCAATTTTTTTAAAAATTCACGCAAATCTGTTCTTTAGTGATTATGAATATTATTACAAAGTTTTCATCTTAACCTTTACATTTTGGCTCAAAGAGTCACCTATTTCAACTTCAGAATGGCAGAATAACTGAAATTCCGCCCCTCTCTGAAAATATCTTGTCATTTGTGTTTAACCCATTCCTTCTTCTAAAACCCATCCCAAGCAAGGATTAAAATTTTTGTTTTTGCAATAGTAGTGCCCAAAGAATTTTAATGGTAGACAATAAGTGCACATCTGCCTGTCCAGAAAATGTGTGTCTGTGTATGTGTGTGTGTGGGGGGGGGGGAGGACATTGTGGAACCGACATCATACCATAGTCATTCCCTGAATTATAGCATTTCAGTGGTACAAGTGTTCTAACTGCTGTAGTTAAAATTTTAACACCATTGGAAATATCAAAGAATGCTCTTTTTACAATTTCTGCATCAGTGAAACTTTACAATCCAATCTTATAAACTGGTTAGCATCAAAAGCATTATTTAATTCCCTATGAAAACAAAAATTATATTTATAACTTTATTTGATGATTTTTGGCAATTAAATTAAAAATTTTAGTTACTGATGATTATCCATTCAAATGCTCACACCGAAAGAAGTCGGTTTTCCTATGTTCATGACTTCACAATTATAGGTTAATGCTTTGCTATGGAGATCTTGCACTTTAAATATGGGATGCAGGGGATTTTCAGTGAACATGATGTATTTAGTCATTGTTAGATTGTGTTGTCAATTTTTTGTGTGTATAGAAAAATCAAAGCAGGGGAATGTTTCCTTTACAAAAAAAGGCATTTCAGAAATTAAGTGCTGTTATTTGTATTATTCACATAATGGATGCTTATTTAGAGCCTGGGGATTCTGGGAATTCATTCTAGTCCATTACTTAAAAACCTTTATAGGATTTTTTTTTTAAAATCTGATGAAAAAATGCCTTATGATAAAATTGATAATTCATTCTTATGAATATGAATAAAATATAGACTGTGAAAAACCTTGTAATGGCCTGAGATTTCTCTGTTACCTATAGGTTACATGTGATTTGCAAATTCAAAGATTAGTATCATTTTTATTGCAGTATTTTTCTCCCATTTAAATTCCTAAGTATGACTTCAACATATTTGCTAACATTATCAGGCATTTGCTTATCTGAGCTGTCTCTTCATTTGATAACTTATCATATGTAGTTTATAGTTTATAGCTAGAGCAATAAACTATCATTCAAAATATGTACACTTTGATAAGTTTTTACTCTGTTAAATGTGCTTTTAAAAGTGAATTTTACTTATTGGGAAATATACAAAAGCAAAATATATTCTTAAGTTATTAATTGTTGTAGCTCTTATCAGTCAATTTAAATAAGGTTTCTTGAAATTAAAAATAATTTTTTTTTTAATTTCAAGTAAGAATTATAAAGTATTTTAAAATGCACTTGGCATTTCCGGAATTTAAAGCAGGGATTAATTGAATGAATTCATTCAAATTTTCAAAAGGCATAGTTGTGTCCCACCTGTTTTTTAAAATCAGAGATAAAATTAACTGCTGTACAAACTGACTATTTGAAAATCTTGTTGTTTCTTTAAAAGTGTCTGAAACTAATTTATTGTTATTACTGTTCATTTTCTAAAAATATTCCTTACTTTCGAAAATGATTCCTTAAATTTTAGGAAGAGTTGAAATGCCTAAAACATATTCTTTGTGATGCCTTCTGGGGGCTGCCATCCTGTCCTTTCTTAGAGGCTGAGCAAATTTGAAATTAAAAATCAGTTGAAAATATATGTTATGATATTTTTATAACCTGTTCAAAAACTGTATTCCAGTGTAATACAAAGCATGGTTGATTATGTTTTTTTTTTCACATTAAATCTTATACATGTTAATTGTGTATTGTCCCATAATATTTTGCAACTGCATTAAATATGTTGTCATATGTTTTAAACAGTACTTTCAATAGAATTTTCAAATACAAAAATTATATTTTTATTTATGCAGTGGAAAATTGACATCACCAAGATGGAAGCAGTTCAAAGGTCTGAAGTTACGTTTAAAGGAAAAAATACGTCTCAACAATATGATTTGGAGAGCATGGCATATGCAATGTAGGTACTTTGTGCTATTTCAATTTACTTTTTACTTTCCCTACATACATTTCATGCAACTTTAAATTGACAATGATCAATATTGGTAGCATCCATAACCATAATAAACAATATAGTCCATATATTGAAATACATTTTAATAATTAATTCATCAATTTGGGATCATTTTTGCAATTTTGATGGTATTTTCATCAATCTAGGCAAAATATCAAAATTGGGGATATTTCAATAAATGAGTTGCTAAGTTCACCAAATTTATCTCAACATTACAGACAAACAGAGAGAAAAGCATTTCATATATATAAATGATTGCCTTTGAATTGTTGGCATCAAAATACAAATCTATTACACAAAAGTATCTTCTCTCATGAATGGAATGAACTAGATTCCTGAGAATAATGTTAATAAATTTACTGCATAATATTATATATGAAAAGTGAATATATTTTACAATATTTAATATTTTTTATTTTGTGATTTTTTTTGATAAATTTATTTTGAAAAGTGTCAATATCTTGAGAACGTTTCATACTAGTATTCTAAAATTTGTCAATCATTTTCCAATGAAAAATGACATTAGAAATGATTATTTATCTAACATTGAAAGTTTTGATTTTTTAATGAATTTTTAAATTTTTTTTCCAAAAATTTGGGCATGCTCTGAAAATTTGATTGTTTCAAATCTCTGATTGTAATTTGTCTTCACTGATTGTAATTTTTGTATCAAATTTCATTCAAAACACTCTATTCACTCATGCAATATCATTTTCACAAACTCACGAACACGCACAGACATCACTTCAAAATTGATTGATTTATTCAGGGATGTTTGAAATGTTCCATTCCATTGAAAACTCGAAATCAAATTTTTTACCCTGCCTCAATACTTTCCCTATACATTATACTATATGTATATAGGGAAAGTAATAATGTATTAATGATTCCTTATGTATTAGTATTTTTATGAAATAAGGTCTATCATTTGAGTAGGTATTGTCTGTTTCAGTAATTCAGTAATTTAATTTTTCAAAAGATATTTTATTTAGAGTGCACACGATTTGTGAGCCACAAACATTCTTTTGTAATCTAGATCTGGACCATGAGCCACAATAGTTTAATTTCAAGTGCCATTTTTCACTTTACAACTGTTGTAAAATTTCTTAATTTTGATATTCATATTTATATTGACTTGTATTGTTTATAGATTTTATTGGTTTTAATATTTTTCCTTAGTTGTTATGAAGATAAAAACAGACAAATTGTGTCAGTTTGCTACTCCATTAGATGGGGATACTCATATGAAGCCAGAGGTAAAGTTATTTGTTTAATTATGTTTTACATATAAATTGTCTCAATGTGCTATTAATTAAATAATACTTGGGGCAGGGGCAGACTGAGTCACATTTTTGTAGGGGGAAATAAATTCTGTTGCTCCTGTAAATGATGACCCCACTATATATTTTTACCCAACCCTCATTACATGGGTATGATAATAAAACACATAAATTTTGTAAATAGAAATTTATGTAACAAAATTAATATAAACATAAAAAATAATGAACAGCAAATAATAGAAGATACCTTAAATAAATTATATGTGTATACTATTTCCATCTGCTCTTCATGTATTTGAAATACTAATAGTTATTAAATATGAGCCTATAAAGTAGAGTTCTGAAAAGTAACAACCCTTTCAGATTTAAGCAAAAAACTGCTGCACATTTTATAATTCAATTAGCATGTTAAATGGGAAAGTATATTGAATCTTATTTCCACATGCGGCAAAAATTTAATTGTTTAATTTGTCGACTAGCAGTGAAAGGATATAAAATTTAAATTTTATGACTTCTGAATATTCGTGATATTCATCATTTCCACTCTACAAAATTATTTAATTATTGTGAAATGCTTTTTAAAAATTACATCACATTATATATATATATATATATTATTATTATTATTATTATTTCTGAATGAAAAAATGGTGTATGTTTTTTAAATCCCTTTGCCCCAAATTTCATAAAAATGGAGTACAGGCTGCAATGGCCAAGTTCATATTTGCAGAACTTGCTTGAAGTGTCTAAAAGTATGAAACTGGTCATGAATGCTGTTTTCTGTAATGGGAGCACAATTCAAACTAGATGTTAAGCTTGTCATATGACAGGGTGTATAAAGTTATGTACAAATTCTTTTCCAGTCATCTGTCTGTTCACAGTACTTGCATTCATACAATTTCCAGACACATTCAGATATGCAACTATTCTGATTCCAATGATTACACATATCCTTAACAAAACATATTTGACCCTCTAATAAATAGCAATTACTATGCAATGCTTTAATAAAGTACCCTCTTAGAAATACATAGGCTCAATTTACATTGAATGAATTTAAAACTAAATGAAATTGAACACTTACCATCATTGACTTTCTCTACATTTAAACAATAAAGCTTATTTACGTATAGTGAATATTACTATTGAAATTATCAAGTAAATAGCATATTATATGAATAAGTAGAGCTAATAAATAAATGCTTTTTTTGTAAAATATCAAAATAAAATATGCTGGTTTGTATGCATCCTCTATGTTTCTTGTAAATTGCACCCAGGTTAGAGGTTACACTCTAAAATGCATCTGATTTGCCTAATCTACTCCCTATGACTAATAGTTTTCACACCTGACTGGTCACTAGCCCCAAACTGCAAAAAGTTAGAAGGGGGAAAGCAATTTCAACTTATGGCTATTTATGAACAGATTATTAGTTATAATTTTAGTTGTTTGATGCCATTGATCTAGTGTAATTATGTTAAATGCTTCTTTGTTTGAAGTTAATGCATGAAATAATCACAATCAATATAAGAATAGAAATTTTTTTTTATGCTTTTCTGCACTTTCATTTGCAAGTTGATAAAAAAGTATATATGTATATTGATAAAATTAAACAGATAAACCTCATTTCATGCAAGTGTTTTGGCAATTTTTTCAGCAAGATTTTTTTAAATAAAAGAAGGTTATTTGATGTAATTTTTTCTGAGAAATCTTCTGTTGGCTCAGAATACGGTATTATTTTGCCAAATTCAGTCTGAGTTTTTGGAGTATTCTGGCTATTAGATTGCCAAATAAACAATTTTTTACTATTTTAATATCTTTTTTATGTGTAAAGAACTCAGTTTTCTATCCAGGAGCCGCCTGATGCAGTAAGTAAAGTAAGCACTGCATAGGGGCACCTCATTCAATAGATTCTCCTCATGCAGTGATTTTGATTTATGCAAGCTGTTTAAACTTTAGGTTGATGTTTGACATATTTTATGGAAAGGGAAAAACAATAACTTTTCAGTGGAATCAGAATTTAAAGGATGGCTGCTTGCATGATGATCTATGTTGCAGCATCAAGAGAAATCAAATGTCAACACAATTAATTTTATTTAATAAAAAACACACAGCACAATTTTGCTACAAAGGAAATTATTTAGAACAATATAATTTATAAACATTATTTTGCTTAATAAACATTAAGTAATTTTGAAACAACATATAGAGGAAATACCTTGTTCTAAATTTATTTTGACCTTTTTTCTATCAAGCCTTTATAAAGACTTGTTATCTTTTGCATGATATTGCAGAGGTGTCAACCCTTAAATTTTTATTCCACCCAAAAAATTAATTTTGAATAATTTGTGTTCTAATTATGCAATTACAAAACAGTACTGTTTTGCTTTTCCTATCACGAATTTCAAAAAACAACCTCGAGTTAAAACATTTTCAAGCTTAAAAGCCTGATATTCAAGACAAAATAATTTTTGTTTATGTATTGTACCTGTGTTAAATATTTGTAATAAAAATAATTTCTTATAAAGTTTTTTAATTTATTGTCTTTGGGGGATAAGGTGGGGGAAAGGAAGGCACTGTTTTAACTTTTATATATGGGATCTCTATGTATACTAGGAATGCTCGTGTTTCTATCAGTTATATTTCAATTCTTGTTCCAGGAATTTATCATGCTCTCCATAGGGAATAATGCCATTTAAATTTTGAATAATATGTGTTCTAATTATTCAATTACATAAAAAAAAATAACAATATAAATATAAACTCTAAATTACAATATAAATTTAGAGAACCAAACATAGTAAAAGTGATTAAAGTGGCTCAACTAAGATGGCTTGGCCATATATATAGATATGGAGAGGATAACTTAGTCAAGAAAATAACTTTCCTGGGGTCAGAAGGAAAGAGAAGGAGAGGAAGGCCGTGTACAAGGTGGTTGGACAATGTGGAGAAATGGCTGAGGAACGTTGCCGTCAATAGATGGAGGACAGTGGCGTCGGATAGGTTGAGATGGTGGAAACTGACTGAGACAGCCTTAGCTGACAATCGGCTGTAGTGCTGAAGAAGAAGAAGATAAAAAAAATAAAATAATCTTTAGGTCTAGTGCTTTATGTATCGACACTCACACACAAAATCATATTAATTGAAAGTTTTGTGTGTGGATACATGATGTAAAAAACTAAAACTTAAGACATTCTTTTTAGAGCATTTGTTCTTCAATTATTGTATCAAAGTATCATGGGCATATGCAAATGGACTTTTTTCTATGTTGGAGATGTATTTGCATCAAAATCTTTTGAAAAATTTTGGGAAAATAATATTTTGTTTATGAAAAAAATAAATTACAATCCATTAGTTAGATTTAATAAAATCAGTTCTATACACAGTTACGATGTAACTTTTATGATGCTACAAAATGTCTCATTTTTATCTGTAATAGTTTAGAATTGGGCTAACCAACCTTTTAGTATTTGTGATTTACTTTTTTTTTCTTATAGAGCCAGCTGAATCTACATATATATACAGGAAAATAAGAATCTGATATATAACATTTAATATATATAGCATTTATTAAACTTTTGAGTGGGAATAAAAATTATACAATTTGTGATATAATCATGTCATAAAGAAATAAAATTAGGAACATTGTAAATACTAACATAATATAAAATAATATTAAAAGGATTGTTGACATTGTTCAGATTTGGTAATATTTTCAAAATCAGGGTTATATGATGAAAGCGATTATCATAACCATTGATCAAGATGTTCATCACTTAAAGAATCACTGATTTTAAAATATCTATATCAGAAAATGCAAATTTTACCAAGTACACAGAGCCAAAACAAGATATAAGTTTTTGTGCCGCATCAGGTATTTATCGTTGGTGTATTTCCAACTGCATTCTTTAGTTTTCAAATATAAGTCATTTTGAAGCTTTATTTCCCTCTGGAACTGAGACACATTCACACTGCAATTGAATGGCAAATTATGATAACTTGTTGGGCATCTCAGGTTTAAAAGATATGAGCAGTCTGTACCATCTTATTTTAAGAATTGCTTTTTAATTTCACATACTATTGTATAGAGAAAGTATTGTTTTAATTTATTGAGACTATTTGATGAATGTCACCTATGCATAAAGCATTTTAATATGTGTAATGTTTTTGTTTAAATTTTCAAATAATTCAGGTTTTTCAAAACACTTACGTTTTACATTTTCATTTTATGAAAGAAAAAAAGTATCAAATTCAGAACTTTGAAAACATGTTTTAAGATTTATTCACGCATTTCATACACCTTTGGAGTTAATGTGGTTTTATGTCTGTTAGGTGTAGATATGATAACTGAAGAACAAATTTGTAAAATGAAATTTTCTATTTATAGATAATGTAAACTTAATAAGTTTACATAATTAATAATTAATAATAATTAATAATCTATGTAATGTTTTATTTACATAGATTATGCAAACTTATGTAACTTACCAGATGTAATTTTTTGTAATTTGCATGATTTACGAATGAACATTATTTAAAATTTAACAAATTGCAAACATTCTCCATGGAACAATGATTGTTTTCAGAAAATTTATTGATCTAAGAGTCTATTATCATTTTTCAATAAATTATAATTTTCTTTGAAAAATTATAGTTTGCACTTCATTATGAGTACGAAATAGAATTTATTAACACTCATTAGCTTGAATACATGCAGCTTGTTAGACCCATTGCCAACTTTGAAAAATAAATGTTTAAGACTTTAAAAAGATTTGCATGAAATTAAAATTTTCTATTTTTCATTTTGATACTCAGACTGTTATTCAGATCACAGCTGTTCATATATTCATTTATATCATCACAGCTGTTCGTGATATAAATGGATCTGAACAGTCTAGCCATGGTAAATTATAATTTTATAGTGCAGACAAATGAATTTGAATAAAAAATTGCTATTTTTACGCATCAGTCAGATAAAAACTATTTATTTTCTATTAAATGTTGTAATTTATATTTATTTAACTTTATTTGAACTACAACATAGTAAATTACATGCTGACTATTTTATCTGAGTTTTTATCCATATTTCAGGCTGTGGTTATCGAAGGTACTTACTGGAAGCGGAGAATGGCTAATATTACTGCTGAGTACCAAAAGTGGAGACTGTTTTATAGAGATCGATGTAGAATAAAACCTAGTCCTGAGGCTGAAAGTGTATGTTTTAAAACTTTATTTAAAACCATGCTTTATTTATGTAAATACCTTTGTTGACTAAAATATTCTGAATATAACTTAGTTGACTAAATTTCATTTGAGGGGATGTATTGATGGAATTCTACTTATTTCTTTTAGTATAAAATTCCTAACAAGTGCCCCCTACATTTTCTGTGATCTTCCTTCATGTTTGAGGGGGCAGATAGAAGGAATTCTACTGTAAGTTTTTACATAACTTGCAGTGTGACACATTGTTTGTGATTTAAATAAAATGTAAATTCTAAAAACATCCTGAATTTTATAATTATTCAAATATTTCCCTTGCTCCATATAAGATGTCAAAGGAGAAGCTTAAATATAACAATATCTATAAGAACACTCCATCTGTTGACTAAATTAGTCTGAAATAAAAATGTTTTGTTAAAAAGATCTGTGGGCAGCATATAATTTTCCCTACAGACACAAATTCATTTTTTGTTTCTTTCTTTCACAATTCATTAAATTAGGTTTAATTGCATGAAATAACACAGCTAACTTTTTAAAATTACACTAAATTCACAGTTTTAATTCAATTTTTGTTTTCATTTGGTGACCCAACATATTTTCAAAAGCAACATAGCAAAAATCTGAAAAACTGAAATATCTCAAGAACAGTTCATCCTAGAGTTATAGGGTTAGTCTTACTCTTTTTGTTGTCAAAAATTATGTATGAAACAAGTATTTAATTGATACATTTGAGCATACACAGTCTTTTGTTTTAGATTTTGACAAATTTTGTGGGTCATTTTGCAAGAAAAGGCAGGTTTTTTTTCCAAATTATATTAATTTCCACTTTGTTAATTGCACAAAATAACAGGAATAATTATTTGAAATTCCACTGAATTCACAGTTTAAATTTAATTTGAATTTGACGACTGGACATATTTTTAAAGGCAACATAGCAAAAATTAAAAAAAACTACAATGTTTCAAGAACTGTTACTCCTAGAGTTATGGGATTGGTCTTATTCTTTTGTCGTCAAAAATTATGTATGAAACAAGCATTTAATTGACACATTTGAGCATACATAGTCTTTTTATTTTAGATTTTGATGATCATGGGCCATTTAGCAAAACAGCAGGTTATTTTTTCTCAAATCATACCAAAATCTAATCAGCATCAGGGTAATCCACAAGTGACATATCTACCAACTTTTGTGTAATTTAGTTAGTTAGTTTTTCAGCTAGAGTAGCTAGAGTATACATTGCACAGACATACAGACATCACTCTAAAAATAGTTTGTACAAAACGTATAGATCCATAGGGTTCGTACACCTTCTGGAAATCCTTGAAAACTCCTGGAATTAAGATTTTTCTTAAATCCATATCACATTCAAGAACTTTTTAGGCAATTTTTCGGACAACCAATTTTTTGAACAATTTTTACCCGAGTTGGGAGAAAATGTGTGTGTGATAAGCGCAAAAAGTTAGGACAACCCTGAACAACTTTTTCTGGACAGAGCAGAAAAAGTTGTTCATTTGGGACAATTTTTTAACAACCAGCCAATCAGTGATGAGCAGCGGAGATATCACTTGTAGCGAACAGGTTGGCGCAGTTGGTTTATGGCGTGAAATCTACGAGCAACGTGGCCAAAGAACGTGGAGGTTTCTGCATCTTTCAATATTTTCAGATGAATTTATACTATTTAAGATGGAATTATTTATATTTCTTTCCTGGAAGAAGCGTATTCAACAAGTTTGCCAACATGGTATGAAGAATTAAGCCGATTTTGATTCGCATATCGATGTACTATTTTATTTATTAAAAGTTTTAAAGATGAGCGTATGGAATACACTTTTAAACAGGTATGTTTTATATATATTTCGTTTATATTCTGTTGCATGATTATAAATTGACTTATAACATGTGGATGCTATTTATATTCACAATATTGAACACTTCGAGTTGCAGCCTTTTGATGAGAAATAAACATGTACTGCAATATTTCAGCCGATCTGTTTATTATATCAGATATGCTATTTTATTGCTGAACCCGTTATAGAAATTGCCCTATATAGTAAAAGTTTGATTTGAAATTATCATGTATTGTTCCTAAATTTTTCTTGTGTTTGAATAACATTTTGTTTACATTTTTGTTTGTATGTGATCTCCGAAATTGTAATGTTAAAATGTTTGCAATTTACTTGAAGTTATGCATGCAATACTGTTTATTTATAAAGCTAATAACTAAAATATGAGCATTGTCTGTATATATGAGCACTGTCATTATGTAAGAAACATAATTTATGTATGGGTACAAAGGAGTGTAATAATCAAGAACAGTTGTTAATTAGCTTTAAACCTATGTATTCAACATTCAAAGTTTTGAGGATAGCATTTAACATTTAAATTTTACTTCCTGTGCTAATTTTTTAGATACAAAAACTTCGAACTTTGAAAATTAACTTAATTTGAATTTCATCAGAAATATATATTTATGCTTTTTAAATTGTTATATCATAAATTTGTACATGACAATACATAACATTGTACTTATTAAAATAATTTCAAGGTCTGAATATCGGTTGTTAAATTGTAAACAATGTTTGAAAAAAAATGTTCAAGACTCTAGAATGTAAATAATTTTAAGTTAAGCATCAAAAAAATTTTAAACACAATAAATGTATTTTCTAGTAGTTAATTGCAGAACATGAACTATGAAGAATGATAATAATTGAAAGCAAACTAATCCATAGCGTATTGGTTGATATAAATTTAGCAGCTCATTCAACTTCAAAGTATTTCATAAATATTGGATAATTACTTATTTGTTTCCAATAGATGTAGTGTTTGCTGTATAGAATGTGTCGAGTACCTATCACAGGGCTCGCAGAGCTCCTTTTTTTTCCTTTTTTCCTTTTTTTTCGAAAATACTCCTTTTTTTCCTATTTTTTTTGTGTTCCTCCTTTTTTATGCTTTTTGACTCCTTTTTTTCCTTTTTTTTTACTTTCTTTCCACGTGTTCTCGTATTAACCATAACCGCGGACATTTTCTTCTTAGATCTAACAATAATTTTAGAATAAATATCGATTTTTTTTTATTATGGATTTATGAAAATTTTATTACGAAATAGCCCTATATTATTTTTATTGAAGGGAGTGCCTCCGTAGCCGGTAACCGGCAGTCAATTACTGCGTATGCTCATGAACTTCATGAGCATGCGCAGTTATCAACTGCCGGTTACGATTCAGACAGCCGTTGCCGGCTGCGGAGGCACTCCCTTTATGGAACAAATGTTTACAGTTTGGAAAGGAAGTGTTGCTAGATGAAATAAATTAGCGAAAGCAGGAACTTTAGTGTTTGTAGTTTGAGAACTCTTACTCGAAACATTTTTGTGTTACAAGTTCTTTTAGGATCTGAAATTTACACCGAGTCGTGCAACGCATTCCGAGTCGCGCACCGAGTCGCGCAATGCACTTGTGCTCTCGATATTTTACCCCTCCGGCTCGAGTACATTAACAGTTCCCATGAATCATTTGTCGTTTTTGCTATTTTCTGTCTGTTTTAGCTATTGGTGGGAGGTGATATCGATAGCTAGTACCAGGGTACTACTAACCTGGAAAAGTCGGGAACTTTTTTCTGACTGAAAAAGTTGTGATTATTATTTTACTTATAACTTACATTTACTTTTAGGAGTCATCTATAATGCCGGGTGGCCGTACAAAATTTCAAGAAAAGTGGCTGGAAAGCAAGGATGGAAATGGTGATACAATAAGTAATTGGTGTGTGAAAGGGAAAAATGAGTGGGAAGCATACTGCATGCTTTGCAAGTGCTCTCTATTGGTCTCCAATGCTGGGATATCACAACTTCTGCAACATGCATCAAGAGCGAAGCACTGCACAGCAGTTAAACAGTTGAAAGGTCAACAAAAATTAGGATTTCCAGAAACAATATCAATGAGGGAGAGACAGAAATCTCGTCAGGTGTAAAGCCCATTTTAACGGTTAATTTAAATGCTGATCAACTTGTGACACGTGCAGAAGCATTGTGGGCAATAAAAATCGCAGTGTCCAATTATTCATTTGCATCATGTAGAGGTATTGTGCCACTTTTCAGAGCAATGTTTGAGAATCATCCAATTTCTAATAACATGAACCTTAGTGACAGAAAAGTTTCTTATATTCTGGCACATGGTCTTGGACCAGTTTTCCGTGAGGAAGTTGTTTCTGACTTGCAAGCTGCCATGGCATCGGGAAGTTATTTTACCCTAGCTTTTGATGAAACGACAACAGTGCAAGTAAAGAAGCAGTTGGACATTATTGTAAGATTTTGGAGCCCAACATTTAATCAAATTGTGTCAGGATACCTAACGTCACTATTTTTGGGGCATGCCACTTCTGATGACATTTGCAGTGGAATCCTTAGAGTTTTAGAAGCTAATAAACTCCCCTTAAATAAGATATTGATGCTCAGCATGGATGGTCCTAATGTAAATCTTGCAGTGGCAAAGAAACTGAATGGAGAACTTGCAAATTTGGGATCACCCGAATTAATTGATTTAGGAACTTGTGCCCTCCACAAAGTCCATAATTGCTTTTCCAAAGCATTGGATAGCATTCCCTTAGACATTGATGAATTTGCAACAGATCTTTTTGCCTTCTTTAAACTTAGTGCAGCTCGGAGAGAAGATTTTAAGGAACTACAGAAGCTCCTAGAATGTGAACCAAAAGTTCTTCTACGACATGTTAACTCTTGGTGGCTCACCTTAGGTCCTGTTGTTACTAGAATTCTCTCTCTGTATTCTGCGTTGAAAGAATACTTTCTTCAAGTTCTGCCAAAAGGAAAAAACAACTGGGGGTCTCTTCAGAAGAATGCTAGATATAAACGTATTGCATCTGCATTAAAAGATCCATTGACAGTTGTTTATTTGGAATTCATATCAGCTGTTTTACCCAATTTGCAGGAATACTTAAGTTTCTTCCAGACTGAGGGTCCTCTGGTTCATTTGATGTATAGCAAAATGAACTTGTTATTACGTTCAGTAATGCTTCGTTTTTTAAATGAAACAACTGTGGGGAATTTAGAAGGAGAAAGTCTTCTTAGTATTGACATGGAGAACCATGCAAATTATCGTCTACTAAAAGACATGAATGTTGGTGAAGATACCAGAAGAGCCTTAACATGTATTCACAACAATGAACGTAAAATGGCCAGAATGGCTATGCGTTCATTTTTACTAAAGCTTTCTAGACTCCTCAGAGATGCTTTGCCCTTATCTGATAATTTCCTTCATGCTTTAGAAAAACTCCACCCAGCAATGAGAGCAGTAAGAACTGACAGTGCAATATGACGCTTATGTCTGAAACTAAAGCCATTGAAAATGGACTCTCAATCCATAGATAAAATCATGCTTGAGTGGCAAATGTATGTTGTTGACACTGAGGTTGATAGGCTGTGTAAAGATTATTGTAATCCGGGGCGAAATAAAAGTCAGCGTATTGACGTATTTTGGAAGAATGTCTTCAGTCTAACAGATAAAATTAGTGGTAAACCAAAATATGTCAATCTTTCAATTCTCATTAAGAATTGTCTGTCACTAGCTCATGGAAACGCCGATGTAGAAAGGGGATTTTCGGTGAATAACTCCATTATTACTGAAAGCAGAGCTAGCCTTTCTGAGGCTGTGATAATTGCTATCAGACACGTTAAGGAGGCCGTTAACAGGTATGGAGATATTTGTGCAATTCCAATTACAGTGAAGCTTCTCAATTCTGTTGTGAAATCTCATGCAATGTACGTCGCAGCAAAAGAAGCTGAAAAAACGATGACTAGAGAGAATGAAAAAAAGAGAACTCTTGAAGAAAGAGAACAGAAAGCTGTAAATGAAGCAAAGAAGTTCAAGAAAGAAACAGACGAGAAAGTTAAAGAAATTGATAATGCAATTAAAATTTTAAAAGATGAACTGTTTGCAGCGCAAAACTGTCTGGCTGAGGGGAATAAACGTTTGCAAACAGCCCTAAAGAAAAAAGATTTCAATGACATGAGAATTGCATCTACTATGATTGATGCAGCTACTGGCAAGATACAAGAAATTACTGTGGAACTGAATAAGGCACAGGACAAAAGGAACAAATTGCAATCATCTTTACATAATTAAAATATTAAGTGTTACAATTTGGTGTGGGGGGGGGGGGGGGGGGAATAAAAACCTCATTTTGAAGCTATTCTCCAACTTTAATTTGTGTTCCAATGCAGTGCTATTGCTTAATGTATCAGTAATGAGACAGTTGTTTTTAAAGCCATGCAGCAATAAATATTACATTTAAAGTTACAATTTCATTTTATAATTTTCATGTTTTTTTTCCAAGGTGCGAACTGCAATTTACTTATTAACCTTCAGCTGTAAGTTAATTGAGCATTTTTTTTTAATTGTTTCGTAAAAAACTTTGTCCTTTTTTTTCCTTTTTTTTCCTATAAGAATTCCTAGTTTTCCTTTTTTTTTTGAAGAAAATTGGCTTCTAGCCCTGCTATCAATAAAAACTAATTTGTAACCATTCAACGAGTAAGTCAAATTACAACTAGTATACATATATTATATGTTTATATAAATACCTTTATATATATATGGTAAATATCTGCTATAAAATAATCCGAAACCCATAATTGGGCGAAAAATCAGGCTAAATTAAGATTTTATAGATTTCAATGCAAAATCTATCTATAATATCCATGTAATGTAAAGCAGACGAATTGCCAAGCTGTAAACACTCTGCCATAAGTAACCCTAACCACAATGTTGCAAAATACACAACTGTATATTTCTCGCCGAAAAAGTGATAAAAATACAATGCTTTCACTCGCAGTTTTTCATTTAGCCCAACTTCTTCAATTGTCCGACAACTCTATCACCAACTTTTTTGCCAGAAAATTGGTGGAAAAGTTGTCTGAATTAGTTGGTTGTTCCAAAAGTTCTTGAATGTGATATGGCCTTTATAAGGGCCCTTGAAAACTCCTTATTTTATTCGTTTTGGTTCTAAACTCCTGAAAATCGAAAAATACTTCTGAAAAATCGACATTGCGATCTTTTATTTCATAATATAATCAATAGGTGGCAACCCCAAGCCAACAATAGTGCATAAATACTGATGTGGAAATACAGAGATGCCAATCATTACGGATTTTTCGTAATTCTTATGGATTTCTGAACAAAGTTACGGACTGCAGAAAAGACCCGTAAAATTACGGAAAATTCCTATTTTTTTCCCCATCCATCCTGTAATTATTGCACTTTAAATTGACAAAACTTGCTTATTTCTAGATGTTGGTTTATTATTCATGTAACTATTTTATTATTTTGACACATTTAGTATGATTGCGCGTAATTCAATGAATTCTCCTGTAGTCCTGGGCTTCTCACAAGTATCCTTTTCCATCCACACCTATCCTCTAAATATTAGTCATCAGATGAACTGAGCTAGCCTATTTTCACATTTTGGTTAATTATAAAGGCTAATTTTTTAATTATTTTCTTATAAATAGAGGGATTGCATAATTCCGGTAGTATGGCATACATTGCCGAGCGTTGACTAGTATCTTTTTCCATCAATCTCCATCCTGTAATTATTGCACATTAAATTAACAAAACTTGTTTATCTTTGTTTTGGTTTATTATTCTTGTGAATTTTATAATTATTTTGACATATTCAGTATGATTGCACAATTCAGGGAATTTTCGTGTAGTCCTGTGAGTCCACAAGTATCCTTTTCTATCCATCTCCTGTATTAATCATTAGATTGACAAAATTAACTTATTTTCACATTTTGGTTATTTATTAAAGTTAATTTTTTAATTATTACTTTTTAATTTTTTATTTATTTACATAAATAGTGCGATTGCACAATTCAATTTGCTCAGAAGAATTTAATATTATTTAGTGATGAAAGCAATATTATTTGCTCCCCATAATAATGTTCATATTTTGTTTATTTAGTTTAAAATATATATATATTCATATTTTGTTTATTTAGTTTAAAAATTTGAACATTTCATATAAGAATTTTTAAATGTTTGATCAAATATTTTTCTGATTATCATTGCAAACAATTTTTTTATCGCAAATCGAACCACTCTAGTCATTACTGAATGAAAATTTCCTGTCTAGATTACTGAATCTATAAGCAGCCATTATTCATATAAATTTTGTGAAAATACAAAGCAGCAATATACAGCAGTACAAAGCAAATGTGAACAGAGGCATTGCTGAAGGAGGATTATTTGTGGGTCAAACCCTCTCCCCAAGAACCCATTGAGCTTCAAAGAAATTATATATGGAGAAATGGAAAACAAAATATTTGGTTATAGTCCGACTCCCGTGAGTTGGCAGATGACCTTGGATGAGTCCACTTCGCTTAAGGGAAGAAGGCTGGCAAACAGACGATTTGTGCATTACAGGGAAAGGGCTGCTGAACGCAGAAACCTGTTTGGCGACTGCGTATTTCGCCAAGAATTTGGAATTTAGAATTGTTGGAATGTTATTTAGAATCGTTGCGTTGGACTAGCATTGCGCTTGCGACTAAAACTCTCTCTAACCTATGTGTTGGGTTATACCTTTGGATATTTAATAATTTTAGGAGTTTTGCTTTTTTGTCTAAACATGTTCAGGGGTCTTATTTGCATAGTCACTCTCCATTTTCCAATTGTTTAGGTTTTTGATATTCTTTGTTCAAATATATTCTATTCCATAGGTTTTGTGTTAAAAACGGCGAAAGTTCGTTCTTTTTAGGATTTAGCAATTTAAATTTATTTAAATTGGCTAATTTGGAATTCCATTTTTTGCCCTTTTTATTCCCTTTAATTTGATTCCAAATTTATTGCTCTCGGTTAAAAATTCGTTAGTTCATTGCAATTTTTCAGTTTTATTCTATTTTCAGCTTTTTAAATATTTCAGAATCGTCCATATTTAAATTACTGCCGAATTCGTATATTTCCAAATCGTTTCACTTCATTTCCTTTTAATTTTCATCTGCTTTGAAATTCCATTGCTCTTCTTTAAAATTTCGAGTTTTTAATTGGTTGATCGTAATATTAAAATCGTCTGGCATTAATTATTTTATCGTTCATCGATAATTTTGTTTACAATCTGTGGCAGCGAGGTTTCGCAGTATATAAGCAAAATCGCACGTTTTTTCGCTCTCTTTGCTTTTTTGCTCTCTTTTCTCTCTTCTGTTTTTGCTCTTCCTTCTGAATTAAAACCTGAGATGTGATCTGTTAAAGTTGTTGTTTTCAGCGCTTCGGCGCGAGCCGAGCCGAAGTTTAGTTTCGGAATGGAACGTTTTTTTTTAATTCTCATCTAAGCATGTGTTTAGTTTTCTCCGAGATGAATTCTTCTGACTGTTAAACCAACATTCTTTTGATGTTTTTTTCATTTAATTGATTCCTCCTTCCGTGCTCTCTGAAAATGTTTCGTCTGGATGATGTGGGAGCCGGACGTTTGTTATGTCTAGACGGACGGAATGATTGGAGGTGTTATTGGTTTCCCATCCTCTAAATAATGTTTCTGCGATGTCAGCGGAGATGATTTAACACGTCAGCTATAAGTTTTGTTTCTCCCAAGTTATGCTGCTCTTATTATGAAGAACTGGAGCGTCATTTTTGGTAAAAAGCACCGGACATATGCTATGCATTCAGTTCTGATGTCAAAGATCCGGTGCAGCTGTGTGGAGAAATCATTTCGTTGTTACTAAACGTCCTATTTGGAATCCTTTTGGAATTCGGATCCGGCCGGAGATTTTCCTCACCTTTGATGGACATAACCCTCCTTTGCCGTGTTTGCCTTTCAAGAAGTGTTCTCTGGGAACTTTGGTGACATTTTTGCTGTTGGGTCCTTTCCTACAGATCTCAGAAGCTTATCTTGGAGCCTTGGTGATATTAATCCTTTTCTTCTAAATTCTAATTATATTTCTCAATAGTTAAAATATGTTTTTATTCCAATTGTTTTGAGTTAGCATTAAATAAGACCCCTTTGACTTATATATTTTAAGTTACGAATCCTGTGGATTATTGTTAGGATGTTCTAAATTCCCTTTTGGCTAACTTATGTTCTTTTATCCCAAATTCAAGTTTAGACAAATAATTGTATAATTTTATTATTGTTAACTTTAAAATTTAATATTCTAACGTTTTTTCTACCACTATACGACCAGCCATTCCTTTTATTTATTTATTTAAGTTGTTTGTTTAATTTGTCTAGTTAATGAGATGTAAAATGTTTTGAAAATTCTTTTAAAAGTGAAGTTTAAAATTTTAATAAACGTTAGATCTGAAAACCTAAAATCTGTGTTCTTTCTTTTATTTTAATGCATTTTTATATTTTTTTGGAAAGTGCCATTTTTAATATTTTACAGGCGTACATATTTGTACACGTAGGGAGAAACTGATCAAATGGTGCATTTTCAGATTTATTTTAGATGAACTTTACAAGTTTGGGAACTTTTGGAATGTTTTCAGGAATTTAGAATGTTTTGAATATTTAGAAATGTTTTTAGTATTTCATAATGCACCCCCCCAACAACTAACCTTGCCCCTTGCGACTAAAACTCTCTCTAACCTCTGTTCCAACTTCTAACATCAGTTTATTTAGTTAATCAGAATCTGATATTAGTGAACCTTGCTTCTGTCGACAAAATGTCTGTAAAAGGGAAAGTAATTCATTCCAAGGAAAGAAATGTGGTCCACAAAGTCCTCAATTTTTTTGAGGCCGAAGCAACTTCAGGAAAGTTATGCATCCCCATCCAACAGACCCAGAAGCGAACAGCCACTGCAACTGGTGTGTCAATGAGACCAATTGCACGCATCAAGAAAGAATCAAGTAAATCACCGATCCTAGTGTCGCCACGTAAAAGAAAGAGAGAAAGATACCCGAGAAATATCGAAATGCAGTTTCAAGTGTGGATGACAACACAAATTGGGAAATTGACAGTTTAGTGGGAGAAACCATAGAAGAAATAAGTTATAGATTCCTTAGATGACATGGTCATGCAGAGCTAAGCTCTAATGCAGAACTCTCCAAATAGTGGCACACAAACAAGGATAATGTTTAGGTAACATATTTAAAATTAATTAAATTACAAAAATTTATTTCAAAATGAACAAATATTAATATTTTATGAAATATGTAACTGTATAAAATGTGATGCATAGATATTACTAAAATGATTTTCAACGGCAGCAAAAGTATTTGGATTGAAAAATTTTCTCTGTGTTTGATAGATGTTAAACGCGTTATATAAAGAGTAAAATATGTAATGATAAAAAAATATAGAGATGTGCGTATGTCACGTTGTGCATTCCTCACTAAATAAAAGAGTTTAAGTTACAGGATAAGTATTACAACACGAACTCTTCAGTTTTAATAAAACATTTACAACCATTATTGTAATAAATAATTTTAATCATTGTGAAGAAAACAATTCCACCTTATCCCAACACTTACACTGAATGTACTTTTTCATATAAAGCTCTTTATCGTACTGCACAAATTATAAATTAATTCGCACTAAAGGCGCCAATTCTGGAAACCCATTCTTCTTAAGACGTTTCTACCTATCATTGAATTTAACTAATGGACTCGTCCAAAATCACGTGACCCAAATGCCTTCTCGCTGGAGTCGTACTATACCAGCCAAGATGATGTTGGATTCATTTAAAAAATTATTAAAAGACATGGTTAAGAAAAAATTTATTAATGGTCCCTGTTCCATCACTGATATTTAATAAATTATGGATTGTAAATTGGCAAACTTTTCCTTGATTGGTGCATTGTAATTTAAGACAAATTTTTGTATGGCCAGAGTGATGTAGTTGGTATAAAATTAAGCGACATGGCTGAAAGAGAAACATCTGTAGAATCTTGGTTTCGCTTCTACTTTTAATGTGTAGAAAAACTCTTGGAAAAATGCTCGAACCCTCTTGGAAAACTCCTTAGAAACTCCTGGAAATGGGTTCTTGCAAAAGAGTATGAACCCTGGATCCATCAAAAACTCAAGTTGCAATTTTTGACATGATTCCAATACTTTCTCTATACTTACCATGCATTGTAGGGAAAGTAAAAATTCATTAAAAGTATTAATTGTTTTCAAAAGATAGAGACTGAATATAACTTCACCAGTAAAGGCAACAGATACATTCCAGTAGGCACATTTTTGCCTTGTATGTTTACAATCTACTGCTTTGTTGGTGACTTTTTTTTAGATACAATTTTAACAGAATTGCCCTTTTATAAATCATCATACATACACTATGTAATGTGATGTGGCAAAAGTAAAAAAAAAATTAAGTTACCTGCTGTTGCCAGCCAAATGATTCTATATTCTGAATGTGGATAATATATTCTGTTATTGGGCATATTTTTGCTGCATTTCATATTCTTATAGTTTTATTTCTCTTTCAGATGGCTATGGACTTGGATACTCGGTGGCCCTCTTGGGCCAAAGATACTTATTCTAGCCTCCAGAGTGCCATGGATGAAGATTTTATAATGGACTTCAGTGATACGTTATTTAGTAGTTTTAATCCAAGTCAACCTTTTGATTTCCCCAATCCAAGGGAGATTGGTGAGTATTTATAATTTGTACTGAAGTAATTTTATTTTTAACTTTCCTTACAATATATAGTAAATGTATAGGGATAGCACATAGTAGTACATGTAGTAGATTAAAGGTTGTAAGATACTGGGCAATGTGTGAGTAAAACTGCAGTTTGCAACGACTTTGAATAATTGTTTGGATGTTCCGAAGTCATGGGAGTCATCCGTGGGTAAGGACCTTTGATTCTTGATTAAATTCATCTCTTTGAAAATGCGATGAGTGTGCTAACAATGTAGTGCTCTAACAATGTGCTCTAATAAAGTAGTAGAATACAATTCAAACAGATCATGGGAATACTTTATTCTCCGCAAAACCCCTCATATAGGTATGTACAACATCCATATATCTGGATTTGTGAGAGGCATGCAAGTTCTCTTACTGCTCCGTATCATCTTTCCCTACTCATCTCGCGAGCTCCTCTCAATGTGACTCCTCTAACATCTGTCTCGTGGGTGTCTCCCCTCTCATCTTATATTTTCATATATATATATATATATATATATATATATATATATATATATATATATATATATATATATATATATAGTTCACCCTAACTTATTTCTTCAAATTTTGACTCTGACCCCCTGCAGTGGTACTATTTATCGCGTGAACTTAATTCTTGGGAATTTTAGTCCCCTCGTCTTGGACAACAACATAAAGCCTGTATTTCTGACTCTTGGAACACATTCTACTGGTGACGAAAATAGTTTTGTTTTCAAATTTACAGCTGTTCACCTCTACTTGGAGGTCTATGACTTCACAAGAGTCAGACATATCTAACCAAATATGTCCTGAGATTTTCTGGATTTTTTACATAAGTTATTTTGTTCAATGAAATAAATGCTAAAGCTGAATTAATAACAGGATTAAAATTGAAGGGTTAATTGGTGCCTGAATAACAGTATTCAAAAGAATTAGAATTTAAAAAAAATTAGCAGTTAATTATAGAATGCAGCTGGTACTCATCTTCTATTATGTAAGATATAATGGTTCTCTATGATATTTTACATAATAAAAGATGCTCGTTTCTCTGTTCCCTCTGTAGTGGAAAATGTATCCGACAGTGGTGAAATTTGTTACAGAGGGACTTCACGTCCTTGTAATGTGTTGAGATTTAAAAAAAATTTTAATTAGCTTAAAAGTAATTGAATTTTTAAAATCGAAAATCCAATTTTCTGTCATTTTGTCAAATTAAATCTATTTTTTCCTTTTGCCGCTGCAGATGATAAATCTAGAGCAGTTGCACAACATTAAATCACAGACATTTTGTTTCAATTAAAAAATAGCTGATCACATATTAAGTGCATTTAATTTATGGATTTTCTAACTTTGCAAATTTAAAATATATTGTCCTAATTCTTTTTAATTTGGTATTATACATCATTATATTGTGCTAAAATTTGACTTGCATTGGATGAAAATTCACTAAAAAGGCAAATATTTTTAAATTTTACTTCAGGGATAAAATAATTTATTTATTTTCCGTAATATCAAGTATTTCATTGTGTCTTTCTGCTAACAATTGGTAATAGAGAACTTATTTATGGCTTGTCAAAGGAGTTTATTTAGGACATATCAAATTATCTTATTTAGGACGTATAATGCTTGTGTTGTATTATTGGTGTGGTTGCATATAGAAAAAACAGAGCATGGGAATGATTTTAGTTCAAAACAGGTGATTTGGAAATTGAGTGGTGTTATTGAGTAGCAGGTTCTTATTAAGGATTTCGGCAATTTCGGATTATTTATTTTAGTATTTAATAAAATATGAATAGTCTGAACATCAGTATGTAGCATAATTAATATACAGCCTAATTTGCATTTTGGTTTTTTCTGTGGCATCCATCCTATGTCTTTTGTCT
Organism: Amaurobius ferox; assembly: GCA_951213105.1. Taxonomy (NCBI): domain Eukaryota; kingdom Metazoa; phylum Arthropoda; class Arachnida; order Araneae; family Amaurobiidae; genus Amaurobius; species Amaurobius ferox. Next base: position 14,816,823 of record OX578136.1, read on the forward strand.
CTCCCAATGTAAAATTTTCTTTACGAGTAAGAAATATGCCATCAGTTCAGTCAGTGCTAACAATAATTCACTAGCAACAGTGTGATTCTCTCTCTAAGAAACCCAAACATTCCTCAACTTTTTAATTTTTGTATGATTCCTTATGAAAATTTACATGTACGTATTTTGTATGTTGCAAAACCAGGTTTGTCTGGAGCATATGTTAAAAATGGCTCCCTCCAGCATCCAAGCACCTTTGTGTACGAGTCTGCAAATTGACAAAGACAGATGCTAATGTGACATTGGCAATAGCAGCAGCCTCCTGCTGTATCGCATTTTTCAGGGCATTCATTCTGCTTCAATAAATGCAAACTTTGTGAATGTCAGTTTTCATAGGGAATCGTATAAAAGTTGTTGAGGAATGTTTGGGTTTGTTTTCTAATGAGAGTAACACTGTATATTGTACTATATTGGCTCAAGAAAAATATTTCCTGCTTAAATTGTCCATTTATCAATTCTAAATATCTTCATGTGTACATAAATGAGTTTAAGTATTAAGTAAAACTAGCAAAGTTTTTTTTAATATTTTGGGTTCAGAGCATATAGGCTATGTAGAAGGAATGCAGTGTGAAGATAGATCATATTTCTCACTCTAGGCATGGCTATGAAGGGACAAATGTTGCTAGTGTGTGTTTGTCGACAGTGATACTATTTCCTAAAATGGATGGGCTAAAAGGGACTTTTTCTTTAACTGTGGTTATTAGAACTCTGATATGATACATCAACCTATTTCTCAATAATCCTCAATATTTTTTTTTATCCAGAATTTTTAGATTGCTTGTTTATGCTGTTACTATGTATTCTCTGGAATTGTGGGTGTACTCTCAGGAAACAAAATTTCTGTCAATTTCTGTCAAAATTTTGAGTCAAAATTTCTAGATAACCATCACTTTTATTTAAAAGCACTAATAAGCATAAACAGGAACAACAATTTATGCATATAGCAAATAGCTTGATAGCTATCTTACAAGATCACTAAATAACTCAGATACAATAAAACAGCAATTAAATGCTCAGCTAATTCTTAAAATAACAGATACTATTCTTAAAAGACCGACATATCTCTCACTCCAATTTAGCATGTATCAAATCAACTATTTTCAACTCCCTTATATACTCACCATAGAAATTTCCAGAGAGTGCTCGTATCCCCCAGAATAATCAATATTTTGAGAAAGTTATAGTATATTTGAAAACTCACCAAAAGTCACTAAGTTGGCAATAAATCACCAAATCCGGCACCCATGCCCTGAAAAGTATAGCAACCCGACTTTCACAAAATAAGAATGGTTGCATGCAAAAGTTGTTTTTCCTTGGAGATAGGTGTAACAGTAAAATATTTTTCATATTCGTAACAATGTGTACTTATCAGTAGATTTGTACCTTGTGTTTTCATAGGGGATGGATTTTAAAAATTTTAAATCTTGTTAAAAAAAGATTATGATGTCGTTTAATGTTATTATTTAACATTTAATTGCACATTTGACAGTCGGAGACAAATCAGAGAATCTTTATTCTGAGAGTCTAACAGTTGTGGTGCTGCCTTTACTGCAGGACTACACAGTTCACCTACTTGATCACATCAACATAACTGATGCACATGTTTGTAGAATGATACATATTCTTCTGCAATTACCGGTAAACCAGAATATCTACTTGTTCTTATGATGATTTAAGTCGATTTGGTTATCTCAGCTCTTACAGCCTTAAATACATTATGCTCATGTTAAGTTCATATCATGTTTACTTATGTTAAGTTTATTTGTTAATAAATGACTACATTAGATGCACGTTGACCTTTTCTTCAAACAGGCACGTTACACATTGGCATCCATTGGAAACCAATTTTTGACTAAATTCTGCAAATAGTATAATGAGCTAGTGATTTATATATTTTCTTTCCAATAGCCATCATACAGTATTTCATTGTTTTAAATTTAATTTTGTGTTTTGTAAAATATTTCCAAATTTTTGGTACTTTTCCCATGAAGATCCTCAGTGAATTTTGCTTCCCCCCTCATTACAATCAATGCCCTATTCATGATGTTTGAGATATAAAATTAAATTATTTTATTTTATAACAATTTGTTTATGGACAAGTTTTGATGTACAATGAGCGGTATTTTTAAATATTTAGCTGCCAAAGCTGGAATTGCTGACTTTATTCAACCTGGTCTCGTGCAGTTGCAACCATCAGTTGATGATTTCATGGACACATTAGAGCCTATAGCAGGTTCGTTATTTAACTAAATTGCAACTCTTTTAATAAATAATTTTCGAAATTGCAGTGTTGAAAGTTGTGTTGAAAGTGTAAGAACTTTATTTATGTTTTTGAATCTTTTTATATTATTTTCAGAATATAACAACGATTTCTTTTGGATAGATCTTTTTTCAGATTATTTAAATGCCAGACTTCCACCTCTACCTGAAGAAACTACATTTAGTAGTAGTTTACAGGATATGCTGCCATCAACTTCTGATCAAGTGAGTTTATTATTTTTTTACTAAATGTGTATAATTCTTATCTTTAGTTGTTTCTCAATTATGTTTGATTTAATTTTGGGCATTCATTTATATTTATTTTAAATAATTATTATAATTTTTGGTTATAATTTATAGTTTCACTGTTATAATTTATATTATAAATGATAATATTTTGCTGTTTAGAAAATTTGTAGCTTCATTTCACACACACACACACACACACACACACACACATACACATAAAAAAAATAGTAATAGGATCCATAGTTAGTAAACAGTCTCAACAAATTTTCCTCTTGTTAATTTCTATCAAAAGTGTAGTTTTTCTTTGAGCAATACTGTCATTTAAGTATTTAGAAATAATAATAACTAAGAGTAAAAATTATATATACAGACCTTACTCTAGGATTTTTTTTCTTTAGGCACGAATTAGCTACTTTTATATTTTAATAGTCACTTTTTATAATTTGTAACCACAGATTTTATTTTTGCTATATCTATTGGTTTTTTTTTCTTTATAAAAATCTGGTACTTTACTGCAATAATTGGAAATTGTTACTCTAACACTACATTAATCTGTTTTTGTGCAATTCAAAAAATAAAAAAAATATATATATGAGATGTAAAAAGGAAAAAAAAAATTTTTTTATTTTTTTTAGCAAGTTTTGTTACTTTGAAACTTAGTAGCCACTTTGATTTTCTTATTGCAAATGGCGAATGTGATCAGCAGTGTGAGGCTTGTATAATGAATAAAATGACGTATCTAGTTATTCATTCATCATCATTATTAATAGCTCTAATAGTCCAGTGTGGGTCTTGGTCTTTTTTAGGAGCTTTTCACTGTGCACCTTATTTGTGGCAGTTCTCCAGTTTTTTAAAATAAGGATCTCAAAGTACTTGTCTACACAGTCAATCCATCTTATTTGAGGTCTCTTTTTAAGTCGTCTCTTTCTGACTGGTGAAGACGTTTTTGGTAGTTGAGTTGTCATCTATTCTTTGCACATATCTTGTCCCTTTTATTCTGTTTAACAGGGTGCATAACGGGTGCTTGAAAATTCGGAAAGTACTTAAATTTTAGATTAACATTTTCAAGGCATTGAAAGTTTTTGAAAATTTCCATTTTCTTGGTTAAGTCCTTGAAAGTTCTTGAAAAGGGCAGGGTTGAAAGTGTTCTGCACATTCACAGCATTGTGTTTTTTCTGAGAAGTTCTGCTTTCTCTGCAAATTTCGCTAGCAGTTACACTATCGCTGAAATTTTCTTAAAAAACATTGTTGGAGCCTGTAAGTATGTATGAAAGACGCCAAGTGTTCTTGTTTGGCGAGCGCCAAGCAGCGGGTTGCTGGTTTTGAAAAAGCAAAATTGTAGTGTTGGAATAAAACTTGTGGCGTCAGGTGACACGAGAAAATGGCTCATTGTTCTCTGTTGTTAATTTAGATAGTTAGTAATAAAGGTATGGATAAGTATTACTGCAGTCTTCTTTTATAGATTTACAGTCCACTACTCATTTAGAAAGACAGAACGAAGTTAGTTTTGATTCATCCTTCAAACATTGTTTTTCCCAAAAATTTCCTAAACGGCTTCAACATTAAACAATAATGTTAATTTGTTATGAATTTTCCTCCCAGAAATGCATATAAATTCATAATATGAAAGAAATGGTGGCCTTCAAAAATAACTGCATGGTACTTGAAAGTCCTTGAAAAGTTCTTGAAATTTTTTTTTTAAAGAAAGTGCACTCAGCCTGGTTTAATTTTAATGTATCTAATTAACATTAACATGATTGTCTATATGATTCAAAGTTATATCTTTTCCATTCTCTATTTTCTTGAATATTTCCAAAAATGATTCAAATTTTCCTTTCAAAGATGCAGAGGTCTTTTTTATAATTTTTTTGGAAGTGTCCAGGTTTTTACAGTATAACTTAGAGTAGGTTTTACAAGTAATTTATATCCAGATATTTTTGTCCTTTGAATCAAGTGTCATCTGAAAAACTCCTCAATTTATAAAAACTGTGATTTGCAGTGACAATTCATCAGTGGATTTCTAAATTTATATGATTTTTACAGTTGATTTGAGTACGTAAAATGCTCTATTAATGTACTATCTATCAAATGTCACTATACTGGCCTCCAAATTTTTCATATGTTAAAATGTTAGATTTCTTTTCAAAATACATCATTGTAAGTTCAATAAATGTGTATAAAATTGCTTTTGTCTAAATTCCGAGTCTGTTGTATTAGTTCTTTAAATTAGACAATATAACTAAAATTTGTCTCAGAAAAGTTGACAAATGGAGTTAGAAAGAGGGAGATAAAGCTCCTATGGATGAAATGCTTGAAAATACTATAATGCTTTGAGACTTATATCTAGGTGTCACTAGTGTTAGTGAAGTAGTCGGTATTGTTAGTTGATGCAACAGAAAGGCATGGTATTTAGTATATGTATTTTTAATTATTTTTAAATTTAGGGTTCTCTAATTATGAGTATAATTAACCAGTATTTTTTCATAGTTGTAGGATAGAGTACAGAATATATGGAGATAAAAATAAATTGAAAGGTAAAATAATTTTGAATATGTAGGAGTGCTCTTTTTTGCATTGCACTCACAATTAATTTTTTCAATATTAATAATTTAAATAAATACTTTAGGACTTTCGTCATAGAAATACATACAATGCAAGACTACTTATCTTACCCCAGCACCACCTAAATAATTGTCTCATACGATATTGGTGTTTTCTTTTAATGCCTTACTTTTACCACTATAAGTTGATCATTAATAATGTTTTATCCATTGAAAGCACTGTCCCAAGGTGCTTCAACAGGTGGGTTATCTTGGAACATTGGAAGGGCTCTGAAAAAATATATCTATTAATTATGTATGAGACATTTGAAGTGGATTATACTTTTATCTTAAGCAGATGGGTTTGATGTATATGAATAAAGTGTTTGATTAAGATATAAATGTAAAACATATTTATAAACATTGATAACTGAAAAGTGTCCCAAGTGTTCCAGCATGAAACTGGTCCACGAATCATGTTATCTGTAACAAGAGTTTAATCCTAACTTTGGGAATGCCCTTATAGGTGGGTTCTGTGAGTATGAATTTGGCCATTGCAGACTCCTGTAGCCTGAGCTAAATTTTGAAGAAATAGAACTCGGCTATGTGGTAGGACAAAATTTTCAATTCCCATAGTGGTTTGAAAAATTGTGACACATCGTAAGTTTTTTTGCTGCTAATGCAGGTAGATATTGGTTATTCCATGCTGATAAGTGCATAGTAAGCACAAAACTATTTGATGCTGTTAATTGCAATGGGAACATGAACTTAACTTTGATAACGTCCAGTGTTCGAAATTAGCGGTCATTAGTTGTAATTTGTTACTAGAAATTTCAATTTGATGACTAGATTCTTCAATCTGGTTGTCAAATTTGACGCCTAACAATGTTATTGTTAAATATCAGTCTTCTCTTTCCCTTTGACTAAATTAGGATCTGTGGTAAAAGACTGGACAGCAAACGAAAAAAAAGTGGCATTTTATACATGCCCGCAGTGATAAATCTGCAGGCGGTACACAGACAGTAACATCCCTCAATAGGTGGGTTTTGTGACTATTATTGCTCATGTTGGTTGTTTCTGAATTCTGAAATATTTCTGATTCCTCTTTAGGGATTAAGGCAATAAATGGAAATTTGTTTGTCTTTGCAGGACTAAATTAACTAGAGTGTGGCTCAGGTGCAGTTAATTATATTAGAATCCATTTTTAAGTAGCTTGTAAATTATTATTTTTTTTATTTTTGCAAATTTTGCAAGAAAAAATTTGAAAAATTTGTGTTATTGGTTTAAATGATCACAATTATAGCTTGTTACCCTTCATTTCAAAGGGTTTGAAAAATATTTGATTGATACCAAGTTTGACAATGTATCTCCTCAGGGGTAAGTCACCCCCCCCCCCCTTCCCCAGAGGGCTAATAATGTCACAAGCACAAAAATTGTATCACAGCTATTTTTTGATGACTGAAACTGTTAAGTTTCATGATCATTGAGCTATAAATAACCCCTTTTATACATAATTCTGTCAAATTTTGTCCTGTGCTGCCACTTTAAGAAAAATATTAAATGATGAATAAATTTTGAAGTTTTCATTTGAATTTCAAAATATTCTATATATAGTTTTAGATTTATTGATAACAAAGCCTGATATAAAGTTTTGTGAAAATCCATTAATATTTGTAGCAGTTATCGTGTACACAAGAAATCAACCACAGACAGATAGACAGACGAACATCACTCTATACATAGCCAAAACCTGTTCAAGAGATCCTTAAACATATATTGGCATCAAAATCTCGAAATTGAAAATTTTTGTGAACACAATACTTTCTTTGTACTATATTTTACAGTATGAGAAAGTAAAAATTCATAATAACCAATATCTGAGCACTTAATTGTTCATAATACTGGATCTGTTTAATGACTGTGATATTGCAAGTTCAAGTAGATTGAAAAACTTTATTATAACATATTCTTTGTATCTGAGTTCATTTTAAGTGGGCATCTCTGAATTTTGACAGTACCAGTGAATAGAAAAGTTTACATGACACAAATGTTAGTTCAGTTTGTTTTCAAATTATACAATGTGATTCAAATATTTCTGTGCAAACTTTAATGGGATATAGATCACACCAAAACAAACCTGTTTTGTTAAGAAATGTATGGTAGCAGACATCACCCTTTGACACTAGAGGATGCTGTTGGATGGTGTGGCAGTTGGTTATTTTTCACCTTCATCATTCATAATGCGGACTTTACCTATGTAATATGGAACATTTCATGAATGCTGATGTGGTCGACAAGAATCTAGTGAATGGAGCTGCCAATATGGAAACAGAAGAGCTGCTGTAAGATTATCTGTACAGTCTTACTCAGCTGCACAATGTTTGACTTAAAATCAGAGGTGTGCAGCTGAGTGACCAGAAGTTTGGATGACCTGAAGAGAACCACCCAATTTAGACTAGGACCAATAGAGGTGGAATTGCAAGGATCGTACCATCCTTTCCCTAACCTATTACATCTCAGATGGACTTTCGGACCTACAGATTTATCATGTTTATACTCTGTGTGAACAAGGGGGCAGTTTCGAGTGACATAGAAGATCTCCCTTTCACATCATAATCGCTGCTCTATTCTGGCACAAATGTATGTCAGCCATCTCAGCATTCGTGAAATATTCCATTTAACACATTGTCTGCTTTATGAATGATATTCATAAAACACAGCAAATTTCCACGTCACCTAACAGTGGCCTCTAGTACCAAAGGGTGATGTTTGCGGACATACATTCATTAACGAAAAATGTTTGTTTTAGTGTCCCCTATCTCCTAATGAAGTTTGTACAGAGAGTTTTGAATTACCCTATAATGGTTTTTCGTATTTTACAACTGTTATGTTATATTCTTGTTTGATGACTAAATTACAATTTTTCATTTTAGGATTTATTTTCACTTCCCAAACCACACTTTGGAAGAAGTTCTCTTTCAAATGCCTTTAGTCACTCAAGCTCATCTAGCTCATCAGGAAAACGTAATAATTTTCGCAAACCGTTACCCTCAAGATCATTTCATCAGCAAAGCCCTTCTTCATTTACAAGTAACAAGACTATCTTAGAATCCTTGAATACCAGGTCTTCTAATAACCCTCTTATGAATACTCCTTCATTTTCAGGCAACAAATCAATGCTAGAAACATTAAATGCCAGATCATCTAATAGCCCTCTTATGAATACTCCTTCATTTTCGAATAACAAGACTATGTTAGAAACCTTGAATGCTAGGTCATCTAATAGCCCTCTTTTGAATGAAAATGTGCCTTTATTAACCCCTGAACAGCCTTTGCCTTCTCAACCTAATCCCACACAGTCTTTCTTATGTAACAATGTTATGAACCAGTCTGCAGAAACTCCTACGATTGTTTCTCTGTTGCAAGGTAATATGCAGAATGATGTAAATAACATACAGCCAACGCAAGAGAGCTTAGCTTCATCTTTAAACATGACTTCTGGGCATCAAGCAAAACATGATCATTCAAATCAGTTTTTCTCTCAGCAAACATATGTGTCAAAACCTTTTGATGAAACTAATTATTCTCAACAGCATATGGTTCAACCAAACTCTTCAGTACAAGTGCCTTTACAGACTTTACCCCAAGGACAGATTGCATCGAATGTGATTCCCAGTGCTACGACAAATGAAGGGAAAAATGCCAAACACCCTCTTTTCTTTTCTGTCAGTCTTGGACAGCTGAATCAGACTTTTAATTCACCTGGGAATTTTAAAGTTCCGGCACAAGTTGCTTCTGCAAACATCTTCCAACCATCTACTGGACAGCAGACTACAGTTGTAACAAGTGCAGATATGCCCGTTTTCCGAAGACATTCTTATACCACTGGTCAGCACTTACAACCTGCACTACCAGGTTCTGGCGATTACATGGGATCAAGAAGGAGTCGGCCTATTGCTCCGGCAGCTACAAATGGGAATTTTGCTGTTCCTGAGATACCGGTAAGTTTAAAAGAAGTATATTTTAGACGTACAGTGGAACTTTGATAAGTCAAAGCAGCAGGGAAAATGAAAATAGCTCAACTTATCAAAAGTTTGGTTTATCAAAGTTTATAATTAGCAACATACTTTGAAGTGAAAACCTTCAACTTTGACTTCAATTGATTAAAACGTTAATGATAAAAGTTTCAATTTAGATGTATGTAGTTTTTGTCTTTAGAGGATACTAAAGAATATATATATATATTTTTTATTACGATAAAAAGTTCTTAATTTTTTAATGAGTTTTGTTTAGTTTTTGTTTAAATCAGCACTTCATTCAAATAAAAAAATGTTTATTAAACAAAAAAGATCAATCATGCATAAAGCCTTGATTATGAAACACTTTCCAATTTCAATTCAATTTTATATAAACATATCTAAAATGCGATACATTCCTCGGTAATATTTTAAAAATTATCACAATACTACATTAATTTATTATATTTGAAAACTTAAAACTTCATTGAAAAAAATTCATTCACTAAAAAACTTCATTCAAATAACAGCATTGAAATATAAATTGCCTGCTTTAAACATCTCTAAAATGCGATACATTTCTCGGTAATATTTTTAAAATTATCATAATGTTACAATAATTTATTATATTTGAAAACTTCATCAAAAGCAAATTAAATTTATTCAAATGACGTCATCGAAATATAACAAGCCTGGCTCTCTCTATAAAAGCAGCATTTCATTCATAACCATTTTTTCATTCCTTTCATTCATCACAATACTATAATAATTTGTTTTATTTAAAAACTTAAATCCATGGACGTACAAGTAATTTAACTCTATGCTTAAAACTTCATTGAAAAAATCGTCTTGTTCTGTGTGTAAAATCAATGAATGTTTCATTCATATCAGCTATATTGTAGACTCCATGAGCTAAATAATTTTGTGTTAAAGAAATGCAGCAGTTCTTATACAACTCATTCTACATCTTTTGGTATTTACATTCTCCATAAGTGAAAATTAGTCTTCATTGTAGAAATAATCAATGTTTGATGATCATTTAAACTCAAATATATTGTAATTGCGTTCTTTCAATATGTCGTTGCACAGAATTTAAGCAAAAATAAATTTAATAACATTTAAAGTTTAAATACATTTTACAAACATTTGAAAAATAGGAATACTAATTAAATGCATGCCAACACGCCTCCCCTTGTCAAAAATCACACTTAAACATAAGCATTTTTAATTTGTACTAGAATTTCATTCAGAAATTGTAGAAAATTAAAATATATGAATTTCTCGTTATATTAAAAGCTTGCTGCGTTTGCAGATGGTAAAATTATTTCTGATTGCAGCCCACAATTTGACAGTCCAGCAGAAGTGAAGAACTATTTTATGTAATATTTTAACATTTTTACAAAATAGCGCTTATTTGTGTCAAATTAACATTGGCGACAAACTCACTAACTCTACACAGCCTGATTAGAATCCTCGAATTCGAGAAAAGTGTTATTCACCCATTTCTACTTATAACGGTATTGATTCTATTTTTTGTACTATATGACCTGATTAGTTATGATTTTTGAAAATAACTTACTGATGGGCATGATAAAAATAATAATTAAACTCTTGGAAAGGTATTTATTATAAATTATATCTCTTTTTTTTTCTGGAGAATATAGCAAGAGTCAGAGTTTAATTGAATTTGTTTTTCTCCCTATATTAAACAATTTTTATTTAAAAAACTACCTAACATATTTTACTGAATTTTGTTTTATATATTTTATGGGATAATTTGAATATTTCCTGAAACTTTCGAAGCAATTTATGAATTTTAAATTCGCTTAAAACATGTTTGAAGAATAGGGTTCAATGTATTTCATTTTTTCAACCCGAGTTCAATCCAAAACTAATTGGGTGATATTATTCATTTATATTCCCATAGGTCCCACAGGCCGTCTGAACAACATACTAAAATTTCATTTTGATAAAGTCATTTTTACGGCAGCTATCGTGCTAACGGACAGACAGATATACAGAATGAACAAAGTCATAAACACTTTTCAACTATGTTGTAAAGTGTTAACAAGAAAGATGAATCATGCTGAAAGCATTGATTATGAAACACTTTCCAACTTCAATGCAATTTTATTTAGACATTTTTAAAATGCAATACATTCCTCGGTAATATTTTAAAACTTATCACAATACTACATTAATTTATTTTATTTGAAAACTTAAACCTTCATCGAAAAAAATGAACTACATTCAAATGACGGCATTGAAATATAAATTGCCTGGTTTAAACATCTCTAAAATGTGATACATTCCTCGGTAATAATTTTAGAATTATCATAATACTACGATAATTTATTATATTTGAAAACATCTTCGAAAACAACTGAAATTCATTCAAATGACATCATAGAAAAAATAACATGCCTGACTCTATAAAAGCAGCATTTTATTCATAACATTTTCCCATTCATTTCATTATCACAATACTATAATAATTTATTTTATTTAAAAATTAAGACCATGGAGCTACAAGTAATTAAACTCTATCCTTAAAACTTCATTGAAAAAAATCGTCCTTCTCTCTGTAAAATCCATGAATATTTCATTCATATCAGCTATGCAGACTCCTTGAGTTAAATAATTTTGCTTTAAAGAAATACAGCAATTCTTATACAACTAATTCTACATATTTTGCTGTTTACATTTTACATAAGTGAAAAATAGGGGTCGTTGTAGAAATAATTAAATTTGGATGATGATTTAAACTCAAATATATAGTAATTGCGATGTTTCAGTATGTAGATTTTGCTTAAATTCGTAGCACAGAATTTAAGCAAAAATAAAGCGGTTTTAGGACGGATACAACACTCAATGTAAATTAAAAAGAACTTTAAAAATCACGATTTTGGGACAAGATGGATGCCATATTTCATTTTGAAGTGGGTCACGTGATATGAGTCTGCAGGGAAAGACATGTGCTGCCCACATCAGAATTGTTAACAATATTACAACAATGATTTATAGAAGTTCACCACCTTTGACAATAAGTCCAGCTATCAAATGAGAACCAAATTTAAGTTTACTGTGCAAATTCAATGTCATTTAAAATACTTATGGCTGTTATTTTGTGCAGATAAACTCAAATTTTTATTGAAGAAATAAAGAGAATGTGAATATGAGTCTGCAGGGAAAGACATGTGCTGCCCACATCAGAATTTTTAACAATATTACAACAATGATTTATAGAAGTGAACAGGGATTATTTGCAGGCCATTTCGAAAAAAATGTATGATCTATATTTAAAGATCCACCAAATATGTATAGAATAAAATGTTCAACAAATTTAAGCTGTGTACCAAATTTTAACTCTCTAGGACTTAGGAAAGTCCATTAAAAATGGCATCAAATAAGTATATCATGAAGAGTTATATAAAATTAAAAAAAAAAATTTGAAAATTTTTTATCTACCAAATTTATTTTAAAATGTGAAGGCTTTCTTATATACAAAATGATCAAACTCTTGGAGAGATATTTATTATATAATATATGTCTTTTTTCTTTCTGGAAATCCCAAAAGTCAGAATTTAATTGAATTTGTTTTTTTCCCTATATTAAATAATTTTTAATTAAAAAACTACTTAATATATTTTACTGAAATTTTTTTTATATATTTTATGGGATAATGTAAATATTTCCTAAAAATTTCGAAGAAATTTGTGAATTTTAAATTTGCTTAAAAAATGTTTGAAAAATTAGGTCCCATAGGGTTCAATGTATTTCATTTTTTCAACCCGGGTTCAATAAAAAACTAATTGGGTGATATTATTTATTTACATTCCCATAGGTTCCACAGACCATCTGAAAAACATACTAAAATTTCATTTTGATAAAGTCATTTTTACGGCAGTTATCGTGCTAACGGACAGACAGGCAGACAGACAGACAGAATGAACAAAGTCATAAACACTTTTCAACTATGTTGTAAAGTGTTAATAAAATTGAAAATTTGTCTATCCGTATCTGTGTGTTTGTCTGTCTCATCAGGAGAATGGCTGGACTGAATTTCATGAAATTTTTTGGATAGCCTTGGAATAGCCCCACTTAAAATTTAGTACATGTTTTGAGTTTCTAGGACCAGACCAGGAGTTGATTAGATATTAATAAACAAGATCAATCATGCTTAAAGCATTGATTATGAAACACTTTCCAACTTCAATGCAATTTTATTTAAACATCTCTAAAATGCAATAGATTCCTAAGTAATATTTAAAAACTTATCACAATACTACATTAATTTATTGTATTTGAAAACTTAAACCTGCATAAAAAAAAATGAACTTCATTAAAATGACGGCATTGAAATATAAATTGCCTGGTTTAAATGTCTCTAAAATGCGATACATTTCTCGGTAATATTTTTAAAATTATCATAATACTACAATAGTTTATTATATTTGAAAACTTCATCGAAAACAACTGACATTTATTCAAATGATGTCATAGAAAAAATAACACGCCTGGCTCTGTCTATGAAAGCAGCATTTCATTCATAAATAATTTCCCATTCATTTCATTCATCACAATACTATAATAATTTATTTTATTTAAAAATTAAGACCATAGAGCTACAAGTAATTAAACTCTATGCTTAAAACTTCATAAAAAAAAATCGTCCTTCTCTTTGTAAAATCAATGAATATTTCATTCATATCAGCTATGCAAACTCCATGAGCTAAATACTTTTGTATTAAAGAAATACAGCAATTCTTATGCAACTCATCCTACGTATTTTGTTGTTTACATTTTACATAAGTGAACAAACAACAGGCTTCGTTGTAGAAATAATCAAATTTGGATGATCACTTAAACTCAAATATATTGTCATTGCGTTGTTTCTGTATGTAGATGCACAGAATTTAAGCAAAAATAAAGCAGTTTTAGGACGAATGCAATACTCAATATGAATTAAAAAGAACTTTAAAAATCATGATTTTGAGACAAGATGAATGCCATATTTTATTTTGAAGTGGGTCATGTGATCTTTTCATATCATGGTCACGTGATCGCTTCATATAAGAGGTGTAATTATTATTTTAATTTTTATTTAAAAAACTTCTGAATATATTGTGCTGAATTTTTTTTATATATTTTATGGAATAATTTGAATATTCCCTAAAATTTTCGAAGCAATTTGTGAATTTTAAATCCACTTAAAAAATGTTTGAAAAATTAGGTCCCATAGGGTTCAATGTATTTCATTTTTTCTACCCGGGTTCAATCCAAAACTAATTGGGGGATATTATTCATTTATATTCCCATAGGTACTACAGACCGTCTAAGCAACATACTAAAATTTCATTTTGACAAAGTCATTTTTACTGTAGTTATCGTGCTAACGGACAGACAGACAGACAGACAGACAGAATGAACAAAGTCATAAACACTTTTCAACTTTGTTGTAAAGTGTTAAAAATGCACAATTAAACCTTTCATAGACATAGCATTATGCAGATCATGTTTTCCCCCCAAATTTATTTGAAGAAAATGATATGTCATTTAGCAACGGATTTACATCCAGTGTGTTTATGCGGCAGACAATTTTTATTAAATCTTTTCTAATTTAAATAATAAAGAAATGTATATAAAATAAATGTTATCGAAATTGCATTTTTGACTGGATTATATCAATTATAGTTTTCAGGTTTAAAGATTCCAAGGGTTATTTATATTTTTAATCTATTACGTCATTTATTTCATTTTGGTAAAAATTTTTGAAACTCATATATTGTAGTATGGGTAATCTACTAATACACGAGTATATTTTCTACTACAAGAATATAGGTAATACTTCCCATACAATTTTAGCCCTTTCATTTGACATATATTGGAATCAATTACTTCAGGTTTCTAGATTATGGGGATTATTGATGTTTTTAAATTTATTATGTCATCTTTTATTTTGGCAAAGATTTTTGAAACTCATATTGTAGTACGGGTGATCTTCTACTTATACATGGGTATATCTTCTGATCTATGAAAATAAAAGTAGTATGGGTATATCTTCCTATACAATTGCATATTTGATTGGATTATAACCATTATGGTCTTTGTGTTTAATAAAGATTACAAGGGTTATTGATATTTTCAAATTTTTAAGTCATCTATTTTATTTTTGAGAAGTAGTTTTCAAATTCATATATTGTAGCACAGGTATATCTTCTAATATACTGGTATAATCTTCTACGAAAATATAAGTAGTATGTGTATATCTTCTAATCCACGAGAATATGAGTTGTATGGGTATATCTTCTAATACAATTTTAGTGCTTTATTTTTGGCATATATTGATTCAATTTCATATTTTTTTGTAAATTTGTTTATAAACAGAACCAGGATGTTTTATTCTTCTGATCTGCCTGTGAAGATCATTTTGTATAGTGAGAATAGAGATTCTTAAACTTCTTTTTAGGAGCATTAATTTAAATATTTTAGTAGAATGTTGTGATTAACAATGTCATTTAGAATACTATAGGAATTTGCACGTGATTGTGAATTTTAAATTTCTTAATAATATATATTCTGTACGAAGAACGGGTATGCTGCTATTTTGCAATAGTTTTGTTTTGTATGTTTTTAACACTTTACAACAAAGTTGAAAAGTGTTTATGACTTTGTTCATTCTGTCTGTCTGTCTGTCTGTCCGTTAGCACGATAACTGCCGTAAAAATGACTTAATCAAAATGAAATTTTAGTATGTTGTTCAGACGGTCTGTAGGACCTATGGGAATATAAATGAATAATATCACCCAATTAGTTTTGGATTGAACCCGGGTTGAAAAAATGAAATACATTGAGTCCTATGGGACCTAATTTTTCAAACATTTTTTAAGCGGATTTAAAATTCACAAATTGCTTCAAAATTTTTATGTAATATTCAAATTGTTCCATAAAATATATAAAAAAAAATTCAGCGAAATATATTCAGTAGTTTTTTAAATAAAAATAAAAATAATAATAATACCTCTTATATGAAACGATCACATGACCATGATATGAAAGTATCACGTGATCCACTTCAAAATGATATATGGCATCCATCTTGTCTCAAAATCATGATTTTTAAAGTTCTTTTTATTTCATATTGAGTGTTGTATTCGTCCTAAAACCACTTTATTTTGGTTTAAATTCTGTGCATCTACATACTAAAACAACGCAATTACAATATATATGAGTTTAAATGCTCATCCAAATTTGATTATTTCTACAACGAAGCCTATTTTTCACTTATGTAAAATGTAAACAGCAAAATATGTAGGATGAGTTGTATAGAAATTGCTGTACTTTTTTAACGCAAAAGAATTTAGCTCATGGAGTCTGCATAGCTGATATGAAAGAAATATTCATTGACTTTACCGAGAGAAGGACGATTTTTTGCGATGAAGTTTTAAGCATAGAATTAAATTACTTGTTGCTTCATGGTTTTAATTTTTAAATAAATTAAATTATTATAGTATTATGATGAATGACATGAATGGGAAATTATTTATGAATGAAATGCTGCTTTTTTAGAGAGAGCCAGGCGTGTTATTTTTTCTATGACGTCATTTGAATGAATTTCAGTTGTTTTCGATTGAAGTTTTTAAATATAATAAATTATCGTGGTATTTGATAATTCTAAAATTATTACCGAGTAATATATCACATTTTAGAGGTGTTTAAACCAGGCAATTTATATTTCAATGCCGTCATTTGAATGAAGTTCATTTTTTTCGATGAAGGTTTAAGTTTTCAAATATACTAAATCAATGTAGTATTGTGAGAAGTTTTAAAATATTACCAAGGAATGTATTGCATTTTAGACATGTTTAAATAAAATTGCATTGAAGTTGGAAAATGTTTCATAATCAGTGCTTTAAGCATGATTGATTTTTCTTGTTTAATCTGTTTCAGAGATTTACTCACAATTTTATGATTCCCCCTTGGAAACATGTTTTACTTGTACAGTTAATTTTTAGGCTATAGCAAATTTCTTTCAAAATATACAACTTTTAATGTAAGTGCCAATCTTTATACTTTACTCTTTATATCACTTCTGAATAAAAAAATTGTATTTCCCTTGCAGCATTTATTTCTCACAGTTGGCTGTAGATACAGGTTAGATGCTGACTGATTCGGCATCGAATTTCGGAGGTGGTAGGGGTTCATTACGGATTTCTATTTCCTGTTTTAGAGATGTCACATTTGGGTTTTCCAAAAATTCATATGATTCTGTGAAATAAGTGTGCAAAAGAGTATAAAAATGCTTAATAGTTTCGTTAAAAATAAAGTGTGTACACCACTTGCCACTGTATGAAAGACATTTATAAATTTCTTGTTATTGATTATTTCAACTAATTTCTTTATCTGCCATAAATAATCTAGTTGTTTTCCGAATACTTTTGGGGCAAACTGTAATTGAATATAATACTATATTTTTATATTATAAATTTCTGGAAATTTTTGTGAAATTTTGGGTCATTCTCTTTATTATTCCTTTGTCTAAACACTCTTTTCCTCCTTCTTAGCAAACTAGGCACAGAACTCGATCTCGAAGTGTTTCATCTCCACAATCTAGTAGTCCAAAGCCAATAATGCAACAACCAGTGCAAGCTCTTTCATTAACTGACATAAGTTCACCTCTTCAAACCTCTGTGTCCAATCAAGATTCTTTGAGTAAAAGAACAATGACTGCTGACATTATTGGACAACCAGTCAATGTTACAAATTCTAGTATTCTTCCTCAGAATGCAGTTCTCGCTCAACTTCTTTCTTCAGGTAAAATATTGCATTCTTTTGTTATTTGATCAGTGTTTTTTACACTTTTTGAATCACAGCTTACTTTTGCTGCAGTTGATAAGTTTGAGAGGTGAAAATATCTCTTCCTTAATTCGGCAGAATATTTTAACGGAGTGAAAAGGGTCCATATTCACATTTCTACACTAATCGAAAGAGTATGATTTCCTGATTTATGATTGATAAGAGTATGATTTTCTATTTCTACACTAATCAAAAGAGGGAAGAATTGTAGCTTCTGTTGGTTTAGAAATCAATTGTTGATTCAAAACTCGTTGAGTATTGCCATTCAGTGATAAATTCACAAAACATTTTTATATAAAAAAAAAAACCTGTGGTCCAATGTAAAAGTCAATGTACTACACAAATATTACCATGTCCTGTAATTTTATATGTGGTTTATGCTTTTGTATCGAGTATTAGCTGAGATTTTGGATGTACATTAAAATAGTTGGCAGATGTAATCTTATATTATAAAAGATGTTTATTTTTCTGTTTGTCTGTGTGCTGTCTGTAGCAGAAAATCTAAGTTTCAGAGAGCCTCGAAACGTGGTACTGGGTTAGCTAAATTTCTGGTATGGCAGATCTCGGCAAGATTTCTTAAAATTTTGAATTAGTTTTTTGGTTATTTTATGTGGAAGCATAATTTTGAGAAATTTTAACACAAATCGACAACTTAGCCGATCAAAACTATTATCAGAGAGTTTCTATCCTGACATTATTGGAGAGATCGAAGAATGCTTTTTTGATCTCTGAACTGAATCTATAGAATATTTCTTTCATATTTATTTATTTATTTTTAAATGCATCGAAATATGCATGCTTTATTTTTTTTTTTTTTCTTATATCATATATCCGAAACAGGAAGATTAGTACAATTCTATAGTTTGGTACAAATATGGGTGTCTATCTTTGCATTAAAAAAAAAAATTAAATTACTCTATTTTTGTATTTTCTGTTAATTTTCAATCAAAAGCATAGAAATCAAGATTTTTGATTCCATTCTTTCTCTGGTTGGCGGTTGACATTACAAACTGGGTGTTGGTATGAAGAGGCAGCGGATGTTTGTGCACATGCATCACAAATTGTTGGCATGAATTGAAACTTAAGGATTTGGATTAAAATGAAATGTGGGAGTGATTTTGGTTTAAAACAGGTGATTTGGAAATTGAGTAATGTTGTCTGTGCTTATTTAGGACCTGAGCTATTCATTTTAGTATATAAATATATCAATATTTTAAATTATTAATTTAATTAACTTTTTTTAAAGTTAAACATATGTGTTTGTTAATTTGTTTTTGTGTTATATATTTAGTTGTTTACTTTTACAGGTTGTAATCAACAGGATGCCAATCAGACTATGTTAAAAGTTACTACAGCAGCCACTGCCAGTGTGTCATCTCCAGTGACGATTATTCGCCCTATTCTTAGTACAACTGCTCATACTTTTGTGTTCTCTTCGCTTCCAATATCAACAGTTAGTTTCTCTTGTTATATACTTCCCAGTTTAGTTATTTATATAGTGAAGCCATCCTAATGCAAAGGGAACATTAAAGCCAGGGCCATTTTTTACGATAGATAAATGTTGAGGGCCCTTGAAGTTATGGTAGGGGACTCACCTTCCATGCTCATGCTCATATACCTTTTTTATTATAAATGTTTTATAGGGGAGGGGTGTCCTAGAATTTACTTTTGCATAAGGGCCTCGACAAAGGTTAAGGTGTCCATGAATATAGAAAATTTGAGTTATACAATAAACATTTCGAAGATATTTCAAAATATAAAATTTCCCTAAATCAGTATTTCTGTGTGGTTTGTCATTGAGATAACCTTGATTTTTTATATATAGCATGTTACATTGTCATTAATAAATTTCTTATCTGTTCTAAAATGTAACTTATTTAAAAAATTACTTTTTCACAAATTTATATGTAGAAGAATTACAATTTACGTAAAACTGAAATATATGTTAATTTTTTACAGTACCTTTTAGCAAGCAGTGCTCAACTAGTATATGCCTTCCTCCTACAATTTGTAAAATGAATGTTTTACTTTTCAAGAAATATAAAGTTGGAGGGACATGGTCTAAGAAGGTGGGGCTAGGTGATAGATGTTTCCTGTGAGGAAGAGAAAAAATGCTGGACTTGAAAATTTTTAAATGTTGATGGCTTAATTTGCATTGAATGTCTTATGTTGGATTATGGACATGATTGTAAATATTTGTAAATAAATGCAGGTATTGTTTTAAGTGCAGAAATTATTATGAATATTCATTCACACTTAGAAAAAATGATTTTAAAGATTTTTCTGATACTAAAATTTATTCAAGTATAAAGAAGTGTAATATTTTTTATCAATTTACGTAGTTTTATTTAATATCTTATATTTAAAAATGAAGAAAACGTTTTTTTGTATCACCATGATGTCATCTAGCCCCGCCTCCTTAGACCACTCCCCTCCTTTCAGGAGGGAGGTGTATACTACTCACCATATATATCTCACCACCTGTGGACCATGGTTTTGTGGTCATTGGCATTCATCAGCACAAAGCATGCAATGAGATGATCAGTAAGTAGAAAACTCCTTTTTTATTTAAAGTTTTTGTCAATGACCATGAAATCATGGTTCACAGGTGGTAAGAAATGGTTGGTTGAGTACTTTCTTACTATTTTGCAACGCCCTGTTATACAGCAAAAGTCACTTCACTGAAAACCTTTAGCATTTGTGGAATTATTTTTCTTTTAATTTTGACTTGCTGTTTCTGACTTCTAATTTTATTCTATTATGCAAGCATTGAAATGTGTAATAGCTTGAAAAATGTTATGAAAAATAAATTTCCCAAAATAAATTCTCAATTCAAATAAATTTATTGAAAAAAAAAAAGAAAATCACAAAATTAAAAAAAAATATTAACTTTTTCAAAATATGTTCACTTTTCATATATAATATTATGCAATAAATTTGTTAACATCATTCTCATGGATCTAGTTTGTATTATTCATGGGAGAAGATACTTTGAATAATAGTTTTGTATTTTGATGCTAAACAATTTGCCAACATTCATTTATATATAAGAAGTCTTCTTACTGTTTGTCTGTAACACCTGGCAATAAATAAAAATTCTCAAGGGGCAAAATAATTTTTTTTTTTATTTTTATTTTTTTTTGAACAATCTTTTTTTAGTTTAAAAAATAAATATATTTAGCATATATCTACTAGTCTTGCTCTGTTATTTGAGATGTGATTTATATTTTTGCATTAAGTATCAGTCAAGATTTTGAATGCAGAGTAAGAAATGTATACTTCTTAATTCCTATAGTATACAGAATTATTATTTCTATCTGAAAATATAAATTGTGTAACTTAAATTATATATATATATTTTTTTTAGACATCTGGGGTGACTGATTTTCAACGTAATATTCTTATGGGTGCTGCCAATCAAGTGTTTGGGAACCAAAATTCACCTCCAGCATGTGTTCTGCCTGCTCCAGACAGTCCTGGTAAATTTTTTACATTTTTCATTTTACTAATCTCACATAAATAAAAGATGTTTGTGTGTCTATGTAATCTGTAGCAGAAAATTGAAGCAACAGGCAGCGTGAAAATTTGCTATAAAGGTACTTCAGTTTCAATGTACTACAGAAGATTTTTTAAAAATTCGAATTAGATTTGTAGTTATTTTATGTTAAATCACAATTTTTAGTGATTTTTATACAAATTCGGTTTTTTAGTGATCGAAGGTATTATCACATCACAGAGTTTCCATCTTCATATCATTGGAAAGACTGAAGAACTTTCTTTAAAACCATCTTTGAAACAAAATTTGTAGGACTATTCTTTCATATTTATTTATTTATTTTTAAATGCATCAAAATATGCATGCTTTAGGTTATCTGATTCTTATTTCCTCATATTAAGAAATGAAAGAATAGCACAATTCTGTAGTTTGGCAAAAATATGGGTGTGTATCTTTGCATTCTAAATTTTCTTTAATTAAGCTATTTTCTGATTTTCTGTTAATTTTCAAATGAAAGTATAAAAATTGAGATTTTTGATATTGCTATCAAATGGTTTCATTTTTTAGTTTACTGGCCTCTATGCACTGGACGTAGCAATTGACATCACAACCTGTCTGTTGCTATGCGAAGCAGTGGTGTATGTATCATAAAAGTGTTGTAGGGTTTTGAGGCATTCCAGGTAGAAGATAAAGATGGAAAACAGCTGTTTATCTAGCAAAGTGGATTTTATTTATTGGTTTTCTAACTTTTCAAATTTAAAATATATTGTTCTAATTTTTTAACACTTTCCAACATAGTTGAAAAGTGTTTGACTTTGTTCAGCTGTAAAAATGACTTTATCAAAATGAAATTTTAGTATGTTGTTGTGATGGTCTGTGGGACATATGGGAATGTAAATGAATAATATTAGCCAATTAGTTTTGGATTGAACCCGGGTTGAAAAAATGAAATACATTGAACTCTATGGGACCTAATTTTTCAAACATTTTTTAAGCAAAGTTAAAATTCACAAATTGCTTCGAAAATTATAAGAAATATTTAAAATATCCCATAAAATATATAAAAAAATTTTCAGTAAAATATGTTTGGTAGTTTTTAAATAAAAATAAAAATAATAATTACACCCATATTATATGAAGAGATCACGTGACCCACTTCAAAATAAAAAATGGCATCCATCTTGTATTCCCAGTGTTAAAAATCATGATTTTTAAAGTTCTTTTAAATTTATATTTAGTGTTGTATCTGTCCTAAAACCGCTTTATTTCTGCGTATTTTCTGTGCATCTATATTCTGCACCAGTGCAATTACAATATTTTTGAGTTTAAATGATCATCAAACTTTGATTATTTCTACAACAAAGCCTAATTTTACTGGATGCAGAATGTAAACAAGTGATTGTAAGATGAGTTGTATAGTACATTGTCTAGTAAAAGAATAAAATTGTGTGTGAAAGTAAATGAAATAGCTTGAAAAAAGCCTTCTATAGAATAAATTACATTTCAGGTTCATCGACTTGCAGCTCATCTCCAGCAATTTCCACGGTTTCATTTGATTCCAATGTAAGTTTTTTTTTTCTCTATTTGAAGGGGTACCTAACATATATACAGGGTTCTTAGGAAAATCCTTAAGCACCCCAATAACTTTGTAAAGAATATGCCCATGACTGTACTTCTTAGGTCCAATAAAGTGACCATGCCCAATCTAGTAAAAGTGATTTGCTGTTGCAATAGCAAATGATTTTAAAAGTTAGAATAATGAACTTAACAATAAAGCAGGATATATGAAAAAAGTGAATCACAAAGTTGTAGAACATTGTTTAATTAGAAGGAATGCACAAAAAGCATATATGGAAGGCAATAAATACATGTTAAAAAGCCAAATGATCAGGGTATGTAACACTGTGACACCTGCAGTGCTTGTCAAGTACATGGTAATATTCTTTCTAGAATTCAAATGTGTATTGTTGCTGATGGAGGGCATTTTAAATAGGCTATATGTGAGATTCCTGTGTATGTAAAAGTGTTATTTATTTTAACATTCCTAAATAGGAAAACAACTTACCAATATAACCATAGTTAATGCTTTGCACAATTATAATTTGCTTTTTTCATCTCTCGCTTTGTTGTCAAGTTTGTTATTCTAACTTTTTAAATTCTCTGTTAGTGGAACTATAATCACTTTTATTTCATTGGGCATGGTTACTTCACTATCAGTAGACTTAACATGAACCTTCCCTTACAAAGTTATTGAAGTGTTCAAGTAGTTAGTACCAGAGATTGCCAAAGTCAAAATGATGAATTGGTGTATGTCACACCTCTGCAGTTTTTATATTTGTGCCTATTTCACAATATTAACTTTAGGTTTGCTGGTCTTAGAACTGATGAAGAAGTTTGACATATCCTTGAAACAGTTGTATGCTGTGCTGTAACTTAATTTGTGCTTAATTTTCCATTATTAATATTTATAATTACAACCCGGAAGTTTAGCCAATATGCTTTAAAAGGCTTATTTTGCCTATTTCTCTCATATTTGGAAAAAAAAAATGCCTTTTTATGTTTTTAATGCCTATTTTGCTTATATTTACATACCATAATTTATGTTTTATATTAACATTCTTTTCTTCTCAATATATATAAAATTGTAAATCCAATGTTAGAATGTAAGTAGTAACTCATAATACACTATCCCAAAATTTATATAAATAAATAAATAATAATAAAAAAAGTGCAGTTGAACTGTGTGATACAAACATTTGCAAGGAAAATGAAATTTTTTTCGAGTGAGTTGCTCTCTTGCATTGTTAATAGTTAAGATGAGGAAGAATAAAGAATACAGCTCAATATGAATTGCTAAATAAATGCTATCTCAGGATTTCATTCATTAGCTTTTACTCGAGCACACTTTTCAAAATTGCCTGATATTATTACTTCTCTGAGTGAAGTTAAAAATTAAGTTGATTAAATTTAATCTGTTTTATGGCTATTATAAGTGAAAAATGAAAACCAGTTTTTTTTGCAAAATGACTTAAAAAAAGAGAAATATGTAAAATATTCGAGGATGATACTTATAAATTTAGCTTTTATTGTAATGGATTCTTACAAATGTTATAAGTTTTAAATATGCTCCTATTACTTCCGTAGAAGTCAAAGATTATTTTTGATTCTAAAACACATTTTAAGTGACAGAAGGCAAAGTTTAACTTTCAACAATTCAAAAACAAATATCTGTAATTATGCGCAACCACAAAATAAGTGAGTGGTATAAGTGAGTGATCCGATAAATAATTTGTAAAATTTTCTAAATACTTCTATATAATTTAAATTTTTTGAAACACTATGCATTTAATAAATGCCCATTTTTGTTGCCTATTTTGATATTTTATTTTGCTTTTTTGTACTTTTTACTGTTTGAACTTCTGGGCTTCTTTTATAATTGTTGAATTTTGCAATTGATTCATAAAAATGGGCAGTGGCTTCAGTCCAATGGAATCAAAATGGGTTTGCATGAATACCATCTTTTGAAATAAAACTTTAATAATGTTCAATAAGTTTATTTGTTGTTTTCAGTCTCATTTGTTTCATTTAGAACAGACAATATGGGCCTATGGTAACTAAATTTAGATACATAATTGAAACAATGTAATCTGTTTAGTTATTTACAAATACCGTCTGTACAAGTTCAACAGCATGCAGTATATTTTTCAAGATCTGTGTCGACACAAAGTCTTACAACTTTACATTTTTCTGATTTCTTGATGTCTATGTCTTAAAGTCTTCAATTAATATGATGCACATATTCGGCTGAAATAAATTCTTCCCTATTAAATCCACTATATTTTAAAAATTAAGCACCCATTCCCAAATCCAATTATATATATATCCTTGTAGACATTCAAAAGGCTACAATTTACTCTGTTACTATTCATAGCTAGTAGTTTGAGATCTAAGCATTATAAACTTTAAAAACAGAAAATTTTCAATCGTTTTGATAAGATAATTGTTCGACAACTATAAAAACTTTTTAAAAATAAATTATTGATCTAGAAACTGGATTTCCTACTCAACAATTTTGTTGCTTAATATTTTTATCTTATATAGTTTACAAGAAATTTTTGTGAAAGTAAGCTAAGGGAAGCAAAACTTGCTCAGACAAAAATGTTTTACTTAAAACAAAATAGTTCAAAAATCATAAAATATTGAAATTGTTTTTATATACTCATAAATTGTGCCATATTTTGGACAAAACAAGTATAAATTGTTTACATTTGTATCTTTTAGGTTTGAAGATAAAAGCATCTAAAGCGTTTACATTTTTTATAACATTCTAATTTTAAGCCTGACATTATATTTGATTTACACTTAGGATTAAAAGTTGAATATAATGCATGTTTTGTTGTAATTAAGAAAATGATCTATGCTCTCTGCATATTCATCATTTGCATACTTTGTTTACAGCAGGCTTCCAAAACAGTACGGTTAAAATCCAGTGAAGAAAAGATACAGTACAGGGAGCACAGGAGAGTTTGCCACATTAATGCTGAGCAAAAGAGGAGATGCAATATCAAGGTTGATAATTTTACTCTTAATGTTTGGATGTATGTTCTATGGTTTATATATATACTTTCTTTTTCTAATTGAATATACATCATTATATTTTGGAACATATCCTCATTGATGTTTTAAAAATTTTCACTACAGCCTCATCAGTATATATCTAGAGGTGATAGAAAAAATAAAAAATTCCAATTTTTTTATAGCATACATATTTGGTTTAAGAAATTTATGAACTTTGTTATGGGAAAAATATGTCAGTCGGGCTTTTTTAAGATTTAGAAAAATAGAAAAATTTTAAACACTTATTAGATTTTGCACGGATATCAGTGGGATGATAAAATATAAATTAAGAAAAATTATTATTTATTTAGCTTATAAATATGTTGCAAACTCTATAAAAATTCAATCTGTATTCTGAAAACTAAAAATTAAAATTTAAGGAAAGCTCTCTTAAAAATATCAAAATGTTCATTCCTCGATGTTTCAAAATTCTTGATTTTGACTTAAGGGCTTTTTTCCTACAGCTCTAGTTATATTCCCAATATTCTACTTTGAAGTTTTCGTGTGAAATTTAATATCTAAACTATGGTTATGAAATATGGAACCTTACAATCTTCTAATGTGTCAGGATTCATATAGTCCTTAAATATACTCCAATTTTTATTGGCTAGAAAAGGTTCCAGCAGAAGAGACTGCCATTTTTCTTGGGGGTGGGATATGTGAAATATTTCAAAGTCAGTAAATTAACAGGAAACTGAATAATCAACAGAAAAAAAAAATGTGTACAGTAGACTCGTATTATAGTAACCTGAAGGGACTTTTCCTGTAGGAACGTTATATCAGATGGTCATTATATCAAACATTCCTCTTCTAATTACTTTGTAAGTTGTGGGAAATACTGATTTTCAAACTTTACTAAATGTTTGCTAGTTCAGAAGAAAAATACCCTTTCGCTTAAGAAGCTGTCCTTTAAAAATAACAGTATCAAATAAAGTTTAAACTATAGCACAATTAAAAATTTTAAATTGAATAACTAAAGTTAAAATCAATTTAATGCAACACACTGCAGAAATTAAATAAAGGAGAAGGTTATACTTGTTATATACTTTCTAGTTTTTCTTGAAGAATGCTGTTATTTGTTTCTGCTGCAAATTCTGTCTGAAGTATTCAAAAACGCTATTTTCTAAATAGTTGATGTCATGAAAGTATATGGACCCAATAAATTAATTAAAATGGCAAATGCTTTATACCTGGGGATCATTTTAGATCCCAGGCTAAGTTGGAATAATCAAGCCAATCGAATGATTGGCATTGGTAACTCCAGAATCAGGCTCTTAAAAAGGCTTGCGGGAGTAAGGTGGGGTGCCTCACAGGACTTACTCTGCACCACCTATAAGTCCTACATCAGACCTGCAGTCGAATATGGAGCTGAGCTACTGATAACTGCATCTGAAACTATCCAGAAGAAATTGGAGATTGTACAAAATAATAACCTTAGACTTATTACTGGTGAGGCTTTTTCCACCCCTATTGAGACCATGCAAATTCAGGCTGGTCTGGAAGAACCATTGGTGGATCGGAGACAAAGAGCTGCCTTGAAACTTTCTGAAAAACTTTTGAGAACTGATGGTTTTAAAAGGCATATACACCTGGCCAGACTAGGTTAAAAGCTCAGAGAACCTTTTTGAGTGTGGCCAATGAATTGTTAGATAAATTTGATATTCTGGATGTTGAAAGGGAGCCTTTATTTGGTCCTTCCACTTATCATAGACATAACAATAAAGTTGATTTCCACCTTGACCTTGTTCTTCCAGTGAGCAAGAGTTTTTCTACGGATACTGAACTAAGGATGGCTGCCCTTGCTACTATTGAAGAGCGATACCCCTCATCAAATTGGTTACATATATACACTGATGGATCTGCTATGGATGCCATTAAAAATGCTGGTGCAGATGTGTATTCAAAATGTTTCAGACTGAGCAAAGCTATGGGGGAATTCTGTAACATCTGCAATGGTGAGGTGGCAGCTGTGTCTTTGGCACTTGAACGAAATTGGCAAGGGAAGAGAGTATAATATTGTAATCTTTATTGACTCACAGGCTACCATCAATTCACTCTCTTCAATCACACTTAGCAATATAAAAACTGTGTACCACTGTCAGATGGCTATTAATGCTCTTTTGGAGGAGGGACGTCAAATCGTTCTGCAGTGGATCCCCAGTCACTGTGGTATCTCTGGTAATGACCTGGCAGACAAACTGGCTAAGGCTGGTTCAAATTTACAGCAACCTTGCCTGACTTTGGACTATCACACTGTTAAAAGGCTTGTTAAATTAAAAATTGGCTCCTTTCGACAAAAATTTTACAAGGATTTTGTGAAGGGAAAGACTTGGACTTCTTTGTTAAGGGAGCCTGTCCCGTTCTCCCTCCATAGAGCTGTGGGAGTGGCTAACTTCCGGCTCAAGACTGGCCACGACTTTCTGCAGAAACATTTACATCATTTTGGCTTGTCGGATTCCCCGACATGCCCACATTGTGGCCTTGGTGACATGATTGTTGACCACCTCTACATTTGCCCTGGGCTTAGTGACGTCGCAGTTAGAAATTCTGCAGAGGATGACTTTTCGTTTCGTTCAAGACTTTACTGGGCTGCCCGACAGAGACTGATGGTTGAAAAACCAAGGTCCGGCGTAGCATAAAAAGAAAAAATGAAATGAAAGTATTTGTCCCTAATTTCTTGACTTTTAAAATCATATTTATAGCTTCTTTTATAGTGGGAAAAGTGAGCTCTTAGTCTTGAGAAGAAGAATCACTGGCTAATTGGCAAATGTTACATGCAGTTATCTGCCCTCTACTGAAATAACATTTCAGTACACATGGTTATTCAGCAGATGTCCTTCCTCAAGACTTCCTATAAGATGCTTCCAATTTCTGTTTACATTCCCCTGGGCAGTGAAAAAAAAGATGGAGTGCTAGTCAATTTGATAGCAAGGAGAAGTAATGAGGAGAAGTTGGAATTTCTGTCCTTTTGTTCAGTAGGTATGGGAGAGGGGGTGTTTTACTGCCAGAAGGTGCATCCACCTCCAGGAATTGATTAATTGATTGAAGGGAAAGGAAAGGACACAGTTTGGGCAACATGAAGTTGGTGTGGCCTAAATTAACTTTAGTGGGAATTTTTAAGAAAAGAACCCTCTTTTGTTGCTTGGAGATTGCAGACAGTGGTTAGGTTTTGCCTTTCAACTCTGCTGATCAATGTTCCATAAAGTCGCTGTAACAAGATTTCTGCCTTTTTGCTATAGTAAAATAGCATTTCACCTGTAGTAGAATTACTGAGACTTTTTAAATCAGACTTTATATTGCAGTGAGTTGCTAAATTGTAGCTGTAAGACAAGCCTACTATATAAAAGGTTCACATATATATGTATATATATATATATATATATATATATATATATATATATATATATATATATATATATATATATATATATATATACATACAAGGTAGGATCAAAAAGTTCAGAGACTGTGCTGATATCTCCAACCCTGATTGGAGAAGAAGGGAACTATTTAATCATGGTGTAGCGGCACATGTGACGCGAGATATGATAAAGAAGAAGTAGGTCTGCAGTGCAGAGTTTTTCCTGACAATGTGTGTCAGTGAACTATAGTCGTTTGCGTTCGTTAAAAAAATGGAAATGGCGTTTGAAGAACAACTTGCGAATATCAAATTCTGCCAGTGTTTGGGGAAATCACCGACAGAAACATTGCACATGTTGCAGCAGGTGTACGGTGAGAGAGCAATGTGTTGTGTGAAGGTGTTTTCATGACACTCCCGATTCATGGATGGCCGTGAATCCGTAGAAGACAATCCGCAGACTGGGCGTCCTTCAACGTTCGAAAGTTGGCGGAAATTGTGTTGAAGGCCCAGACCACTTGGCTGGCCCTAAGGCTTACAGAGCCAGCCGAGTGGTCTGGGCCTTCAACACAATTTCCGGTGGAAATTGTGTGTGCTGACTGATGTCAAACCATCAATGTCATTGCTGAAAAAGCAGGAATTTCATACGGGAGCTGCCAAGCTATCCTGGTGGACAAACTGAACATGCATTGTGTGTGTCAACACATTGTACCAAAAATGCTAACTGAAAATTAGTGTGATGAACGCATGCTGATCTGGAGAACTGATTGACATTGCTGACAAAGATCCATCATTCATTTCAAAAATTATCACCTGTGATGAGACGTAGTGTTTCTTGTACGATCCACAAACGAAACGGCAGTCCTCACAGTGGAAGTCACTGAAGTCAAAAATTTCCGTTTGGACCTTTCAAAGGGGAAGGTAATGCTGGAGGTGTGTTTTGACCAGAAGGGCTTGGTGCATTACAAGTTTATACCGGAAGGGGCAACAGTGAAGAAGGATAGGTACTCACAGATCCTGGCTCGTCTCTGTGATGCTATCTGCCAGAAATGCCCAGAACTCTGGGTAAGTAAGGATTGGGTGCTGCAACATAACAATGCCCCTGCTCATTGGTCTTTCATGGTGCAGTTCGTACTGGCCAAACATGGAATGCTAACCCTTCCACACTCACCCGATCTTGCCCCATGCGATTTTTACCTGTTCCCGCATCTCAAAAAAGAACTCAAAGTATGCCGTTTCAAAAGTGCATCTGAGGTTGAGGAAGCTGCAATGGCCACACTGAAGACATTCTCATCCAAAGGCTTCCAGGAATGTATCTATCAGTCAAAACTCAACCAAACTAGTAGAAATACACTTCAAAACATGGCGAAATGATGTACTTGGAAAAATATTGTATTCGAAGATTACCATCAGGAGTCAATTTAGTACTTCTGCTGCTGAAAATGAGTAAAATTTACATACAGTACAACTTTTATGGCATAATTTATGGATTACCTACTCGGGAATTTTTTATGCCATTTTTGTAAGAAAAGCACAATGATTCTCACATAGGGGAAAATGCTGTGCTTTAGAATTTGCTCAATAAATAAAATGGAAATTATGGAAGATATATTGACAGGCACATAATAGCACAGAAGCGGTCTATAGATGCTGTTATCTGCAATGGGAGTGTCTTAAATTTTAGGGAACACCCCTTACAGGCTAATTCTGTGATTTTGAATGGCAAATATGTAGATGTGCTCTCAAATTCACCTCAGAAAATCAATAAAATTTATTAATCACACTTCAGGTTTAATTTTTTGGTTTATTTACCTAAAATTTTGTACACTTCATGATCACTCATTTTCAGTCCATTTTGCCTCTTTTAGTGCCAGGTATTTCCTATTGATAAATGCTTGAAACTATGTCATAAAATTGCTTTCACATGTTAAGGTATGCTACTGTACCAATTTAGGTGTATTTGGATTCATAAATATATCTCTAAAGAGCATTGAATACGGGTACTTAAATTATGATTACTCAGTATATATATATATATATAATTTTCGAGTTTCTCAAAAATTTTATTAACTTTAGTTTCTCTACAAAATTTTGCTTGGAATAAGTTTTTGGAAATGTTTAGATTTCTAATAGATAACAGATCTGTTTAATATGATTAATGGAGTGTAATGCATATGCATTACATTCATATGTCAGAAATAATATATGGGTTTGTTTCATGAAAATTTAAATAAGTTTTTTATAAAAGTTTGCTTGAAATATTGATTAGGGAACTGAATGCACTTGATAAACATCAAGTCCTTGTATTTTCAAACTTTGCACAGGGAGCTTGCTGTCCTTAAAAGTCCTCAAAAACTGCTTAATTTCTGGTTTTCGATTTTTAAGGACCTTAAAACTGCATAATTTCTGGTTTTCGATTTCTAAGGACCTTAAAATTGCTTAAAAATTGCTTAATTTTCCGACAGATATCACAGTTTAGAATTAAAATAAAAGTAGGAAAAATCAACTTCCATCAAAGTGTTAGAATTGGATCCAAACTATGGAATTTTCCCAATTACCATATGGAAAAGGGGTCAGCAGGGGTTGCTCTAGATTTTTGATTACTTTTGCCAGTCTATTCACTAAATGAAATTTTCTTTTGCTAAATGGAGTTATTATTTGGCAAATTTTATTTTGACTTTCCATTTGAAAAATTTGATTTGGTTTATAAATTCTCAAATTCTAAAGATCATTGTTTTGGAAAAGATACATAGTGTTGTAGTATACATTATAATTAGTATACCAGGATTTTTGATATTGGCAGAATTCGTAATAGCCAAAATTTTTGCCAAATCCTTTTTTTAATCACCAAATCGAATTTTTTTTTACAAAATATGACAATGGCGATTGACAGCGTGACCTCTGGATAAGCTTGTTTCATATTTTCTGGTTCCTGTTTCTTTTACTGTCCTGGTAGAAACCCAATTCTGATTTGCTGAATCTAATAATAGATTATTGCAGTACCCATAATCAGGGTGTACCTGAAAAACAGCAGGATCCTTTTGTGTAACATTTATTTCATTTTAATGTACAATTATATTTATAACCACCTTCTGATCTTCTGATTAGAAAAACCTTCTTCCATTTTTTATGATTCATTTGTAAAAGGCTCATGAAATAGTATACTTATTCACGAAAAGCTCACATTTCCTTACTTTAAGATCATTAGCACAAAATATTGTCAAAAGTCTGACAAATGTTTTCAAATCAGCAAGACCCAAAAGACAGTGAAACCTGGCTCCTTTGGGACTGAGAATACTGGTGACTTTATGAAAATGGTGGTGTTACTGTGGGAAAATAGTATGGTCACCTATGGGAAAAGCGGTAACTTTAGCCAAGTGGTCAGTATCCCTTGTAGATAGTCCTTGACTAGGTGGTCACTTTACCAGGTTTCACTGTATGTGAATTTTGTTCAAATTTATGAAATTTATATCAGTGGCAGCAGAGATTTTTATAAATATTTATCAAAATTTTTTGGTGTAGTGTTGAAATCAAAGAATATGTTTGTTTACAAATGCCGTTCGTTTGGCCACTAGGCCTTTAAACAGCGAGCTCTCCAGTATTTCTCAATGATTGAGTTAAAAGTCAGTAGTGCAGGGCACTCGTCCAAATATTTTCCATATATAGGCTGTCCTAGGTCACATGAAATATAAACCGGGGAAGCAGCAAAACCAATTTGATGGAGATGAGCCCTGAGACAGTCATGACCAGTCAGAAGTCTGAACTTGGTTACTGTTTCTTGTCGTAGAGCCTCTGGAATGACTGAAATGTTTTTACTGAGGATGCATCATGACTTTCCTTTAGATGTCTCCAGAGATTCTGCCTCAATTTCCTTTTTGTTTAGCATTTTAATGTACAGTATCAAAGAATATTATATCTTGTGCAATTTGATAAAACTTCATAATGCATTAAACTTATTTTTTCACAGTACTTCATTTTCTTCTGTAGTCTTTAAGAAGTGCTTGATTTTTTAATGGAAAATGTGCAAGAATCTTGTTTTCAGAACACTGTTCATTATTTGTCTCTTATGATCTTGTTTTCTTTCTTTAAGAATGGCTTCGAATCTTTGCACAACCTTTTACCTCCTGTGGGTCAGACTCCAAATTCTAAAGTTAGTAAAGCAGCTATGCTACAAAGAGGTAAGCTTGTGTATGTGTATTATATTTTCATTTCTTAATCTTTTTGCTTTTTTGTATGGTAAAAACCGGTTATAATGAGCTGCTCGTCACCTACTAATTTGTCACTCAATCTGTAAAACACTATAATCTAACTAAAAAGTAAAAACTTTGTTAAAAATACATAAATTGGTAATTATATGATATTATAGATACAGTTACCAATTGTGTTTAAGCCGTGCTTTTAATGAAGTTTTTACTTTTTAGACATTTTTGCAGAAAGTTAAGAAATTTATTTATACTCGGTAAAATAGATTAGAAATGGCTTGTAATTCTATTCTTAAGATATAATAAGGAGATATAAGAATAATACCCTTCCCTTTATCAAAATTAGTTGTCGAACAATAAGTAATAGGGACTTGGCTGGGTAGAAGGAGGCCTGTTAAAATTTTATTTGCAGTGTCAATCTTTATATTGCTTAATAACTTTTTAATGTTCATAAAAGACATTCTCTTCATTTCTTCTATTTTCATTTTAATAAATCCTTTTGTTATTAGTGGCAAGGATGTTTCCATATTATTCTACCAAAATTTTTTCTTGAAACACATTTTTTAGGATCGGCTATTGATAGAGTGTAGGTAAATAATTGATATGGATTCAGCATAAAATTCAAGAGAGATAGGGAGAGAGAGAGGGGAGGGGGATTACTAATGATTTACAGTTCTGGTTAAAAAAAATTTCTTTGTTGGTGGCAAGCAAAATTTTCCCTCTATGTTTTTACTTAAAATTTTCCTTGAAATATTTTTTCTCAGAATCAGCAATAGATAGAGCTTAGATGGTGACTGGTATGGATTCAGTATCAAATTCCGGAGGGTGTAGTGGGGTTATTAGCGATTTTCACTTCTGGTTTAAGAGTTTTCTTTGAAACATCTATTTCACAGGATTGGCTATAGATAGAGTTTAGATAATGACTGATATGAATTTGACATCAAATTTCATAGATGGTAGTGTGTGTGTGTGTGTGTGTGTGGGGGGGGGGTCACTAAGGATTTACATTTCTGATTCTGGAGATGTCACTTCCCTTTTCTTTTCCTTAAAATTCATTTGACTTTATGGAAGGAGTGTGCAAAAGAGTCTGCTGGCCATCATATGAAGGCTCTTCATAAAATTCTTGTATAAATTTTTGTTAAATATGTTTTAACTGCAAAAGTATGTTATGAATAGCAAATTATGCAAAGCACAGATCTTTGGACTATTGAAACCATTTGTCTAGATACTAATTAAAATTTAATTAGAATAATTATTAAAACCAAATTTTGCTACATTATTATACACAAATTGCAATTTGTGTATAATTGCAACTATTATACACAAATTGCTATAAAATTAATCTTTTGTGGTAGATTTAGAAATGTTTATGTCACTTTGATATTGAATATTTTTCACAAGTGAGTGTTGAAAGTTATGCTTGTCTACAAGGGAGCTCAGCCCCCATTGCCCATTTCCTGGCTATGACCTGTGAACAATATAGTGGATACCAATATATATTTGTGCCCGACACAATGTAAGAGTTTTCTTATAATCCTCATCTAGTAGCATTAGACAGACTAAACTAGCTTTTTTTCATGTATTAAAAAGTTTTATAAAATTTACAACCCCTTCCAAAAAAAAAAAAAAAAAAAAAAAAAAAATTTTTTTTTTTTTACAGAATTAACTAAATATTTAATTTTATATCATAAACTATATATAATGTTTTCAAAAATTCATCCAAAAATTTTGGGGGGGGGGGGTGTCTTCTGAACATTTGATCACGTTTAAAATCAGTAGTGTTTCAACACTCATCGATTGTAATTATCAAACCAAATTATTTTTGAAATGCTCAAATTCATTCATGAGATATCGCATCCACAGACTTCTGGACACACACACAGACATAATCTCAAAAATGTTCACTTCAAGTTCAGAGATGTTTGAAATGTGCTCTTTCATTGAAAATTCGAATTTGCATTTTCGACCCCATCACAATACTTTCCCTATACATTATACTGCATATATAGGGAAAGTAAAAAGGATAAAAAATGTAAATAATGATTTCAAATGAAAACAAAAATGCTCTTAATATATAAAAAATACCCTAAAATCACAATGGATGCTCTAAAAAACGCCTTATAACAGAAAAAGCTCCAAAATGCAAAAAATATTAAATGTCAAAGTCCAAGTCCTAGTAATTGTCTATTTCATTTAAAATAGTAGATGATATTTCTGTTATACTTTTGTGGGTAGATTAGTGCCATTTGCTGAAAAAGAAATTCTACTGTTTCAATTTCTTGAAACATTATATGATTTAAAATTTCATGTGTGCTACTTTTTATTTTCCCTGCAATACATGGTAATGTATAGGGAAAGTATTGGAATCATACCGAAAATCACAACTTGAGTTTTTGACAGATTTATACATTTTGAGACCTCTAGAACATGAAAAATCTATATATAGTATGACGTCTATATGTGTGTGTCTGTCTGTCTGTCTGTGCAGATTTTGTATCCACTCTAACTGAAAAACTAATTGACCGAATTTTATAAAATTTCATAGGTAAGTCCGTTGTGGGTGGCTCTGCTGATTTAATTTTTGTACAATTCGGGATAAAACAACCTGCATTTCTTTATGAAATGGCCCGCAAAAATTGCCTGTATCTACTCTAGTTGAAAAACTAATAGACCAAATTTCACAAAATTTGGTAGATAAATCACTTGTAGGTTAACCTAGTGCTGATTAGATTTGGCATGATTCAGAAAATAGGAACCTACCTTGTTTTATGAAATGGTCTGCAAAAATCTTTAAATCTAAAAATAAATGACTATGTATGGTTAAATCTATGAATTAAATGCTTATTTTATATGCAATTTTTGATGACGAAAAGAATGATACCAACCTCATTACTCTAAGATTAGCCATTGAGATATTTTAGTTTTTTTCACATTTTCGCTATGTCACCTTTGAAAATAAGTTCAGTTACCAAATGAAAATGAAAATTGAATTAAAAGTGCATATTCAGTGTCATCTCTACTTATAATAAAACAGAGTGTGTGTTTAATGGGGAACGCTTCCAGGGTGATCCACTTGGAAATGTTGCTGGGACAATCCACTCCTGACAATCAAAACAAAAACGTTTTACATTTGCCGCCATCTATCGGCTGAAAATAAAAGTCAAATAATGGTCAGAAAATATATTCAAAGTTCTCACAAGTTGAATCGATTAAAAACTGCCTCAATATTATTATCAAAAAAGCTTCTTTTTGATTTGTGATGTTCTTTGAAGCAATTGAAGTAGCTTTCATTTTCAAGTTCTACCAGAGCAGAGAGAGATTGTAAACAAACCCTGGATGTGATTCTTTTTGCCGTGATTCATTCACCGTGTTAATTGGCGATTCTTTACAGTAACATTTTTTGATATTCTTATATATTAAGATAAAGATAAACAGAATTGATTTAATTATAACGTTTATTTTTGTATATTTAAATATAATTTATTTTCATATATTTAAATATTTTCGTCAAAAATAAAATACTCAATACTCAAAATGATATGAGTTTAGGAAATGTTTGATTTTGCTGTTGGCAATTGGCAGCTATAGTTTGTATTTTCGTAAGCAGTTTTTAAGCAGTTTTTATTATTATTTTTTCGTTAACATTTCTTTAAACTTACGTTTACCCACAGTAAAAGAGTCTGAAAATCGAGCATCTCCAAAGATAAATTTCATATGAGGTGGCACCATCTACTATTTTATATAAAAACTAAAACGTCTTATTGATGGATTATATTCATTAATGGATTATATTCAATTTCGATCGAATACATTAAAACTTTTTTTATACATTTTAAACGTTTAAATGCTTCAAAAAATATGAATTATATCTGCAAATGAGATTAAAATGATCTGAACTGCTTCCGTAATGAAATTATCAGCTAAAAACATAATAAATGTGTTTATTTTTTCATTAAATTTTAACTCTTATTTTTTTGTCAATAATTTATTTTTAAGCATTGACATCAGTTAAAATAAATTAAAAGTTTAAATTTCAGTTTTATTTAGATTAAATTCCATTTAGTCAATTCATTCAATTTCTGTATTTAGCAATATTAAAATTGTGTTGATCGACTTACTGTTATTTAAACATTTTTTTTTTCAAGGAGTCAGAGTCTGTTCTGGAAACACAGAAGTTGGGATAGTTTTTTCCTAACCTCTCCAACCCTTTTATCCTGAAAAACTATCAGAAACAATTTTCTTTCATGACAATAATCCCTTCATTTCCACCAATATATTGATGGTGTCACAGCAAAAATATTGATGGTGTCACAGATGTAAAAAAAAAATGATAAAAATATTTCAAATAAATGCCTAAAATACATTAAATGTCTATGTAAAACCACATATGTACTTGAAAAATTATAAGTTGGAAAATGTATAGAAGTATAGAAGCTAGAAATAAAAATTGAGATGATCAAAAGGAGATATATATTAATTTATTTTAATATTTTTGTTTCATACTATTCCTTAATTGCTTCAGAATTAAAATTCTTGTAATGTTTAATATAGGAACTCCAGACTTATCTAGCATGTGATACGATACTATATTAATTAGGTTTTTGTAGTTAATATTGTCTATTAAATACTGGTTAATAAATACTTATTTTGCAATTTACAATTTGTATATTTTGTACATTAGTAATTTTTTTAAGGTACATGCCACAGGGAAATTTGAAATTGACGCAGACTTTTTATATACGAATTCTAGTAAACTTCCTATTATAACATTAAAATTTACATTGTCGAAGTAAGATAAAAATTCCATTATAAAAACTGAATTTAGATTTACATATATGCATAATCATATGTACATAGAATCTATCATATCATTTCAAAATCAAAATGCTGAAAAAGTCTCTTATTTTGTTTATAAATTGGACTTTTAGTATGTTTAAAATAAATAATAATAAAAAAAATTAGTTTATAGTCTAGTCTTTAATTGTGCCAGTAAAGTCTCTCCGAATAACTAAATTATACATTTTACATCTAGCCATAAAAAGAGCATCAACTGGATTATTGTGAATGATATTTACTAACAATTGTACAATATAAAATTAGAATTCTAAACTATTCTATAATAATAATTACGTACAGGATAAATTAACGAAAATACAAGGCAACCATCTCCAGCTGAAAAATAACACGCTGCGTCGATTCAGATCGTGACCTCAGAATCCGTTTTTGAAAATTCACCATGTCTTGAAATTTTAGGACTTTTTCACTATGGGCAGAGGCTTCTTTTCTTTAACAGTAACGATTCTTTACAGTAACATTTTTTGATATTCTTATATATGAAGATAAAGACAAGTAGAATTGATTTAATTGCGTTGCGTGTTCGCGGGTTGGAAGTAAGGGTAATCTTCATATCTTAGCTCAAAATGGTAGAACAGCTAATATTGTGTATCTAGAAGTTCTTCAATATTAATATTAATAATGGGGTATTAAATGATAACATAAATGATACTTAACATAAATGATTTTTAACTTAATTTATTTGATATTTTACAGAAGTTACTCTTCTCTTACTGCACATACATTTTTTACATGCTTTCTAACTTTAATTTAGCCATTTACACAAATATTATATCAAAAAGACCCATATTATACTTGATATAATTTATAAATTTTGGCTGCAAAGAACTATGCAATTTTTTGGGAAAAAACCGCTGAATGAGGAAATGTGCCTATAGCGGAACCCACCTCATTTAGCGGTGTATAACAAAAGAGGAAACGCATCCATGCACTCTACCTCAAAAAGGGCGAATGTGGAAATGAGTACAAAGGAGTAGCATTTTTTTTATTTTTACACTACAAAACATGTGATCACAATTACAAGATTTAAACATATGATATAAATGTTTAATTGCATTTTTCTTTTTCATATTTTATTTCTTGTTCAATTATATTCTTATGTTCATCAAAGATTTTTGATATTTTTTTAATTTGACTGCGCCCATTTCTCCTAACTACGCTGACCAACCATCGTCTGGTACAGCTATCGATTCTCACACTAACAGCCACCTGGTTGACCTGCAGGGCCCAACCACTTCCATTATCATGCTGAGAGATAGTTTTTAAACGAGCAGCATCCCGTTAGGCACCCAGGGCCCGTCCACAACTTTGGTAAAAAATTGATATTTGCACATTTTCTGGTAGCTGTACCAGACGAAGGCTGGTCGCCGTAGGCGGCTAGTTTAAAATAATTATGGATGTTATTTTGTGCAATTAAATTCAATTTAAATGAATTATTGAAGAAATAAAGGGATCGTGAATATGAGTCTGCAAGGAAAGTCATGTGCTGCCCAAATCAGATTTTTAATAATCATCTTGAATTAATATTTAAAAACTTGTATTGTAACCCTATTCCCTGTTTTTTCTTTTTTTCGTTTGATTATAAACCCTCTCTGTATTATTCTCTTACTTTGAAAGTGAGGAGGGTTATTATCAGAATTCTACGATATCCGACTTTCACAGATTAAGGGTTAAGGAGAATTTAAACTGCTGCTGTACTAAAGATGTATTTTAAACCCTCTATTGATTGGATTCATTGTCAAGCATTAATAATTTAGATGCAAATCAGAATGAAAGATATAATATGATATAATGCACTTGCATAAAGTTAAATTTACTTTTAAAGAGCTTTTCATGTGTTTTCTTCTTTATTAAAGGAGCTGATTATATTCGAGTTTTGAAATCTGAAAGACATCAGCAACTCGAGGAGGCAGAAATGTTAAAGAAACAAATTGATGAATTGAATGAAGCAATTGGGTAATTATATCTTTGTCAGTTTTATAAAACTGTTGCTAATTGAATTGAATTTTTTTTTAATGTTATATATTGTTGTAATTGTTTTAATGTTTTTGAATAACGTATTTTATATTTTTGTTAACGATATCATAGATTGGTATTTATCATTTGCTGTTTGTGTCATGGAGTTAGTGAGAAGGAGATAAAATCTGTATGGATTGAAATGATTGATTCCTATGAATTGATCCCTGGCTTGATAATATCAGTGTGGTTTGAGATTATATTTAGGCATCACGGCATTACTAGTGTTAGTGAAATGTTCTGTGTGTTCTCATTTGACACAACTGGAAGGCATAGTGTTTAGTATATGTATTTTTGAAATTTAATTTTAAGTTCCCTAATTATGAGAAGTTATAAGTGTTTTTTCTTAATTGTAGAACAGAGTACAGAATATATGGAGACAGAAATGAATTTTAATGTAAAATAAATTTGAATACTTTGAAATATTCTTTATTGTTTGAGTTATAATTTTGTTTTGTATGGATATTTTTCTCCTGCAAAACTAATAGTTTAAATAAATATTCGTATGAGCCTTTTCCCGTAGAAATACCATCCATAGAAGGACCATCTTCAATAATAAAGAAAGATGTTTGTCTGTAGTGGGAAAATCCAAGCATCATACGACCATCAAATTTAGTACACAGGTACTTCAGGATCCAGGAAGGTGCACCTCAACAATTTTTTTTTTTTTTTTTTTTTAGTATTTTTACACAAATTGGTTTCTTAGTGACCAAATATATTATCATAGAGTTTTCATCTTGCACATTTTTAGATGTCTCTGGAAGAGAGAGATATAGCATGAGTGTTTTTTTCCCAATAAGTATTAACAATACTGATATAACCATGTTGGTTTATTTTTTTAATTCAGCTTTTATACAAGTTTATGATTTTGGTCAAATATTTTACAGTAGAATTAGCTACTTGGCTTTTGCATGCATTGAGTTATATTCGGAAATATATGATATAAAATTGAAGTCTGTTTGTTTGTTTATTTATTTGTTTGTCTGTTTCGTATATAAGTCCACAGTTTTGACAATTTTTTTCAAATTAATGTTATCTTTTACTTCACTGAGGATAACCCCCTTTATGGTTTGAATTTCTAGACTCAGAGTATGTTGATATATTATTAAAAATTGCTTCCATAGAAATAGCATGGTGCATGCAATTTTTTTTCGAAACTTTATTTGAAAAAAAATTATATGATTTTACTTAGCAATGGAGTTAATTCAAATGTGTTTATATGCAGATGATTTTCATTCATTAATTCAATTTAAGTAATAAAGAAATTGATTTTAAAAATAACTTTATAAATGAACGGTGGCATATTTATGATTGAGTTATATGAGGTACAGCTTTGGGATATAAGATTATGAGAGTTATTGATGTTTTTTGTTTCTAAAGTCATCTGTTTTGTTTAAGCAATTATTTTTTGAATTCAAATTTTCTATTTAACTGATTTTTGCAACAGGATAAAAATGGCATATTTCTTTTGCTACCATATTAGTATTTTCATTTTGGCAAATGTTGACTAAACTTCCATTTTTTGTAAATTAGTTTGCAAATTGATCAGGATGTTTTATTCTTTCGATTTACCTTTGCAGATAGTTTTGTATAGAGAGTACAGGCATTCTTATACATCTTTTTTAAGGGAATTAAATTAAATATTTTAATAGAATCTTTTGATGAACAGTATCATTTTTGAAATATAATATCACTCCTACTACAATGCATACCCTTTAAATCATGTGTAGGGCAGTAATTATTTCACAGCCCAAATTTAGACGATGAAAATTTTTTGAAAAAAAAAAAAAAACTGAAATTTCGAGAACATCAAATATATTCATGAATTTAAGGTGTTATTGTTATTACTTTGAAATCAAAGACAACCAAAAAATAGGTTTAAAGGTTTAAAAGTCTTTTATTAAAAATCTTCTTTTTATAATGTATAAAATCACATGGCCAAGTATTTTTGGGTACGATTATGCTCTTCATCAGTGGCGACTTTGCCACTGATGAAGGGCATAATAATACCCAAAAGTGCTTGGCCATGTGATTTTGTA
This sequence comes from Amaurobius ferox, assembly GCA_951213105.1. Lineage (NCBI taxonomy): Eukaryota > Metazoa > Arthropoda > Arachnida > Araneae > Amaurobiidae > Amaurobius > Amaurobius ferox. Next base: position 14,859,364 of record OX578136.1, read on the forward strand.
CGTCGTAAAAAGGAGATTTTTTAATTAAAGACTTTTAAACCTATTTTTTGGTTGTCTTTGATTTCAAAGTATTAATTGGTTGATGTATTTCCATATTATTTTATTTATTGTTATTGCCTAATTTCTATTATAATTTTTGTCCTGCAAAACGAATTTCCACAATTTTTTTTGCAAATTTTAGGATGTTTTCAGAAATTTCATGAATGTTAAATATTAAATCCTTTTAGACAACAAAGAATTGTTTGCTTTTTTGTTCATAGAAAGCGAGTGTAAAAGCTCTTCATATAATGCTTCATACGAGGCATGTTTTTTAAGTAAGTACCGTTTTGGAATTAAAAAAAGACGTGCAAAGATATCGCAATAATTTTATTTCTACATGAAAGCCTGTACCTTAATCTACTTTTCTACATAATTTCCGTGAATATTGAGGCACTTGTCATAACGTGGCACCAGTTTTTGAATACCCTCCTCATAAAATTCTGCCGCCTGACTTGTTAACCACTGTATCACAACTGTTTTGACTTCGTTATCGTCTTGAAGACGCTGACCACCCAGGTGTTTCTTCAAGTGCAGGAACAAATGGTAGTCGCTGGGTGCCAGATCAGGGCTGTATGGAGGATGATCTAGAGTTTCCCATTTAAAAGATTTGATGAGATCTTTGGTCCGATTAGCCACATGTGGACGGGCATTGTCATGCAGCAAAACGATACCCTTACTCAACTTGCCACTTCTTTTGTTCTGGATTGCACGACGCAGATTGTTCAATGTCTCACAATAAGACGCTGCATTGATTGTCTCATTACGAGGCAGAAACTCCACTAGCAATACTCCTTTTTTGTCCCAAAAAACTGTGCACATGATTTTCCGGGCAGAAATTGTTTGCTTAAACTTCACTCTTTTGGGTGATGATGAATGTCGCCATTCCATGGATTGTTGTTTTGATTCTGGTGTGACGTAGGCCACCCATGTTTCGTCACCAGTAACAATTTGATCTAAAAAATCTTCACTTTCATTGTGGTACCGCTCAAGGAAAGTCAATGCACTGCCTAAACGTTGGGTTTTGTGCAAATCCGTCAACATTTTTGGAACCCAACGTGAACACAATTTCCGGTAATTCAAGTTCTCTGTCACAATGCGATACAAAACACTACGAGAATATTGAGGAAACCAGTCGCACATTGATGAAATTGTAAAGCGTCTGTTTTCTCTCACCTTTTCTTCCACTTTCTGCACCAAATCTTCATTAAAGACCGAAGGACGCCCACTCCGTTCTTCATCATGCACATTTGTGCGGCCATCTTTAAATGCTCTCACCCATTTCCTTACCATTCCATCACTCATAATGTTTTGTCCGTAAACTTCACAGATCTCACGATGAATATCGATCTGTTTTACGCCTTTAGCACTAAGAAATCGTATAACAGCCCGTACTTCACAATCGGCGGGACTCACGATTGTCGGAGGCATCTTAAACACTCAGTAAACAACGTATACAATGAAGAATCAGACTGTAATGGCGTCAGTGCGTAGACAAGATATGTAGGTAACCAGCGCGCATGCGCGGAACGCCGACCGTAGCACTGCGGCGGCGGAATCGCAAAACTGTACTTACATAAAAAACATGCCTCGTATAATGCTTATTTGCATAGAAGTTATTTCTATTACTGCTTTGTAACTGGTAACTGGTAGATTTTTTTTAAAGAAATGTTAGTGTGTATCATCGGGCTCAGAAGTTTCGGGAAGTACCATGAAATTTCACAATTTACTTCACGAGCACACAGCAATGTTTTTCTTTTTTTCTCACGATAAAATTTCTGCATTAATCATGTGCAATGCTGGGTATATAGGCTAGTATAAAAAAATTTCGGCAAATCTGCAGGATATCACTTTTTGTTTAGATAAACATTCTGTTTCATGAAAATTCGCTGAGTAGACTCTGATAACATACAGGGACAGGAATGTCTTGATATTTTAAATATATATATTACAATAAATGTACAATATTTTGCATTTTGTCTTTTACTTCTAGTGTATTTCAAAGTCAGCTTCCAGCATCAGGTGCTCCTGTTCCGTGTCAAAGAACGAATAGAATGAAAGAGATGTTTCAGGAATATGTACGGCAGAAAACGCTTGAAAACTGGAAGTTCTGGATTGTATCCTTTTTCACATGTTGAGTGGAATATTTTTATCTCATTACAGGAAATTGAAACTTCATTGGATTGATATGCATTTATGAAAAAGTATAAAAATTACTATTTTGTGTGCAGTACATAGTATATGTGAAAAATCCAACATTCACAGTTTTGTGTGATTTTCTTCTTTTAAGCATTCCAGAACATGATTCAATATTAAAAAAAAAAGTGTGGGCAAAAATATCTCTTGAACAAATGTAGGGTCTGATTTTAAAGAAAACTGCTGAATTTTTCAGCTATTTTTTCTAATAAAAAAAAAAACAGAATTTTTTTAAAAGATATATGTACATGTTTTATCTTTCCTATAATACATGGTAATGTATAGGGAAAGTATTGGAATAATGTCAAAAATCTCAGATCGAGTTTTTGACGGTTTAATTGTGGTGTTACAATCATGGTGTTTAAAACCCTAGCAAGGTAGGCATTCAAACTGACTGGTTTGATAACCTTTGGACATAATAGGTTATAGTGCAGCATGTGTTAGAACTGGTTTGAGTGTGTTTGTTTATTTTGACTTGGCTTTTTTATTTCAATTTCTTTTCTAGATGGTAATGCTACACTTAGGTTACTTTTGTAACTTATATGTTGAATGACAGGAACCTCTTTTGCTTTGATTGAGGTGGCTGCTTTGTCTTTATATCTTGAAGAAGTGTCTGCTCTTTGCCTCTGAAACGGATTGATACCTATTATCAATTAATTGTTGTGCACAACAATTTTATTTTTCAGTTTATCTTTTGCACCAGTTTGAAACATAATTGAAAAGGTTCAGGGTTCATTTTTACTTTCTGAAGTGAAACTTCTATGGTTCCAAATCGAAGCCGGACTATTACAGAAGTCCATAAGATCAGACCATCAAATTTCTCCCCTGAAACTGAAAATGCTTGGTTGTGATGTTACAGCACTGGACTACTATTATCACAGTGAAAAATGTCTTGGTGACTAAGGAGGAGAACCTTCACTAACATACTCTTACTTGCCTTGAGCTAGCACCACTTTCCTTCCTGACCTCAGTACAGTGCACCTCTTTTGGCACATTTATCACCGACTACAGTAAAAAACAATATTTTTGCATTACCAGTACAATTTATCCATTTTTCTTCTCTTTTCTTGTTTATTTAGGAATCTAAACTTTCATGTCCCCTTTTCAGGAGTTATTAGAGCAATTTATAGCTGATCAAAACATCACCAAATTAACGAAAATGTTACTAAATTGATAAAATTAAGCCAAAATAATGAAAATAATGCTTAATGTATAAAAATTTGTTTTTAAGAGACCCTGAATAATTAGTGCATTTGTATCCCTACTGTTAGCCAGTGCTAATTAATCAAAATGTTGAAAGTGTATGTGGACTGAGAACGGTTGTTTACCCTTAAACCTAAATGATTCATAGAAGTAGCCACTCTCTATCTCACAAAATTTTCACTTGTACCATATGGTTCTCAGCACACATATTTAAAATCAACCTATTGTTGTAGAAATTGCAAGTATAAAACTATTACATTTGAAAATCTGAAATATTGCATACTTTTATCATATTTTCAATTTGTTATTTTGAAAAATTAGTTGATACGAAATTTGTTAAATTGAAATCTTATATCATAAACAGATTAGAAAATTTATTTTTTTTTCTTTTTGCCATATTCATCAGTTTGAAAAATTTATTTAAACACTATTCATTTCAGTACTATTTTATAGTATTCTATCGTGTAGAACACAACTCTTGCATTTTAATGTTATCCTTAAGAATATGGTGCTTGCTTAGTAAGGGTGTTTCTAAAGTCGTGCAACCCACATTTCGGTTGATATCTCTCATAAATATAAAGACAGATGTTTGAATTTCGTGCTATTTATACATATAATGCACAATAGATTGCATTGTTAGTACAGAGTCAGTTCACATAGTTCTAAAATGGCGCTCAGTCATTTTTGTATTGGGAAATATCAAATGAAATGTGAGTTACGCGACTTTAGAAACACCCTATATATTTCCTCTGTTTATACAGAACCAATTTTCAATGCTATTTTAGGACCACTGCTTTTCCCCTTTTAAGTGTGCTAGGGTAAAATAACGTGTATCAATTTAAAGATTTAAACTGCACATCAGAAGAAAATGAATGCTTTTCTAATATCTAATAAAAGAAGTTTTATATGATATCTGTATATGTTAATCAGTATTATTAGGGAGGCATTCTCAAAGTTAGAATTATGTTGCTGTTGCAGGTAACAGCATCCATAGGTTAGTTTCATATGTTTTTTATAGATTAGTCAATACATGCAATGGCAGTAATAAAATTTGCTATAGGCCAGGATTTTACGAAACTCTGTGGAGACTGACACATTCAATCTTATCACATAATCGACATTAAATTTCATGAAGATTAACCTAAGGATGTAATGGCACTGTTCCCTAAGTTTTTTTTATTCATTGAGAATGTACAAAGAAACTTTAAAGCATTCTCAAAGTTTTTTTTTTTGTACTTTGTATAGGGTTCTGTGAGTACGAACTTGGCCTTTCAGCCAGAGCTCAAACATTTGATGTCAGTTGTGTGGTAGGACTGAATTTGCCACCCTTCATAGAGGTTCAGAAAATTGTGGCACATTGCAATTTTTCTCTCTTCCTTTGCGGATATCAGTTATTCCATGTGGAAGAGTGTATAAACCAGTCCATGAATACTGTTATTTGCAATGGGAATTCATCCAGCATTATTCTGTTCAAATCTTGTATAATAAAAAAATATACATGTGTGTGTGTTGGCTGTAGCAGAAAATCAGAGCATCAAACAATCGTGAAATTTGGATGGGACTAGCTGGATTCTCGGAACGGCAGACCTTGTCAAGCTTTTTTAAAAAATAGAATTAATTTAAAAGTTATAAACATATAAAACCAAAAATGAACCATTTTCTGAATTTTGACAAAGGAATTTATTCATTGCCACTGCAGACAATTCTTTCATGCACCATCCACTAATGTTCTAGACATCCATCGCAGCATTAACTAGGATTCAAATTTAAATCAGATTAAAATTCGCTGAGATAGCACTTAATTTTATTAATTTTGCTTCTTAGTAAAGGTTCATTTTTATTCTGAATTAATTATAACAATGTTTGGTTTTCTCAATGTGAGGTGTTCTGAAACCGACATACAATATATTAATTTGATAATTTTGAATTTCAGCTTCTAATTATGCTAGAGCTTAATTTTAAAGACTGTAATTTTAAGCTTGTGCCCAAATTGCATACACCTTGCATGCTTATTTCAGACATATTACACCCACGTAGCCAGTTATTTATTTTTTGTTCTAAGTGGGTATATCGTAAAAGTGTTGTTTTGTTTTTGATAATTTGCTAATAATTTGTAATTTTAATCAGAAGTTTGCATCTTAAATCTCTAGCTATGCCAAGTACACTTTTTAGTTATGTATAAATGCAAGTTTTACAACTTATAAAACAATATGAGTGTATAGCACTTAGCGTTGATGTTATTGTTTGTTGAATTTTTAGATTATTATTGGTATTTAATTTTCTTTCTTTTACGTTGGTTGACACTTAACTTATTTATCTTAGTTTAGTTTAATTATTGAGCCCCTAGTTGAGTCATATAACAATAATGTGTCTGGAAACAGTAATGAAGAACTTGCAAAAACTCTTATGGCATGGGCAGACCAGCATTGTTCTCTTGTAGCATTAAGACCAGGTAAATATTTGTTTAATACTACTCGATAAGGTAATTTTACATGAAATTTACTTTTATGTGCTTTAATTTAATTTGAATAAAAGAGTAGGGGGAAAGTTTAATATTTGTAGTAAGAATTATGTAAATTTCATAAGCAAAATATGTAAAAGGGTTCCGAAAAATTTTAGTTTTCACAAAATTGAAATATTGTCTTCTAAATTTTGGGGCCCTCCGAAATTTTAGTTTCCCCCCCAAAGGAAGTAAAAGCTTTTAAAATACGCTTTTATTTTTGGAGGCCATTTTCATAAGTGAAAAAGTTTGAAATTTTTTTTATTTTCTTAAATTTCTCTCTCTCTCTCTCTCTCTCTCTCTCTCTCTCTTTTTTTTTTTCATTTATTTTTTAAGGTCCACTACTTCTACATAAATTTTTGTTAGCCAGGTAATTGAATAAAACTTATTTTCAAATGTATAAAACAATAGTTTGAGTAACTATTCACTGCTTCGTCATCATTCATGGCTCAATAGCCCAGAATGGATCTTGGCTTTTTTCTGAAGATTACTCCAGACCTTCCTATTCAAAGCAGCGGCATGTCAATTTATCACCTTTGAGATTATAAAATTCTTCTCCACAGCATGGACCTAGTGCAATCTGGGTCATCTCCCTTCCTTTCTTTCCCTGAGGCTTAGTGAGAAACATCCTCTTGACATGGCATTCTTTCTCCATTCTTATAACATGTGCAACTTAATTAAGATGTTTGATTGTAATAATTATTATGATATCAGGTTCTCTATGGCTCCCATAGAGTTCAAAATTATACCTTCTTCTCAGTGGTTGTTTTTCGTTATGCCACCCACAATACTCCCAAGTATTTTACTTTCAATTGCTACATATCTTTCATCACTATTTGTGAGTGTCCACATATCTGAGTCATAAGTCAAACCAGGCTGTATAAGAGTTTTATAAAGCAGTAATTTAGTTTTCTAGAAATTAATTGTGATTTTAAAAGTCTCTTAAGTCCATATAAATTTCTATTAATAGCCATAATTCTCTTCTGAATTGTTGAAATAATTTTGTTACTGCAGTTCACTTCTGAACCCAAATATTCACTGTTTCAGCTTATATTTAAAAACCATTTGAACTTTAGACCATTTACAGTTTGTGTGCTATTCCTTGCTGTGAAGTAAAGCCATCATTAGATGTGCAAGCAGACATTTGACCTCATTCTGGCACCCGATTTACGTTTGATAGGGTCACACATGTTTTAAATTTTGAGAAACATTTTTGTTCATATTTAACAAGTAATGGATATTTTGTATTTATCATAAAAATGAGTTTCATTAATATTATAGATAACTTAATACGTATAGTTGTTATAATAACAAAATATTTTTACTTTTCAAAAAAATTTTCGTGGAAAATTTGTTTTGTTCTGAGTGTTTCAAATATCTCAGCTCATTCTGGACTCCTATGTCTTTTGGGCCCTTAATCATTGCGTAACCTTGGTTTAATATTAATTGCACCTCTGTGAGTGGGGCTAAAATAATGCCTTACTACTGATACAAAGTAAATGCTTCTACCAGAAAAATTTGAAAATCATTGCTTTAAGGCAGTTTGTGCTTAGTGGTCATTTCATTATCTGCCTTGTGCTTACAAGCTACAATGACAGCAAAACTATGGCCCATGAGTGAGGAAGTAATGACTAGTTGAGTAAAGAGTAGAAATAAAAAGAGTAAAGTAGGCCAATTAACTGCTAACTAAAGTTAAGTGTGTAATATAATATTTAAGATAATTAAAAGAAATGATACAAAGTAGAGGTGTAAAAGTGCTCTTTATATTTCTTTATTTTGGTAATAAATAAAAATTTGTTATATTCTATCCAGGGTCAAATAAAAGAAAAACCTTATTTTTAGTTACTTAATATGATTAAAATAATTGATAAACTTAAAAATTGAGGTAAAGTTAAAAGACAAGCAAAAAATTGAACTTAAAATGTTAATATGCGTAAAAAACATTTTTTTTTTGGTATGACCTTAACTGTTTTCGTGGTAGGGTTTAAAAAAAGAAAAATTGTTATTTTGAGTGATGGTTTTGTGTTCCCATAGTTTTTATGGGATCCCTAATTTAGTCCCTTTTTTATCTGAATGTTCCCCTAAGTCCTTAAAATAGACTTGAATATGTAGTATGAGTCTTGCACTTTATTTCTACAACCGACCATCTTCTATAGTAATAAAGGAAGATGTCTGTCTGTGTCGTCTGTAGCGGAAAATCTAATCGTTGTATGGAATTGAAATATGGTACACAGATCTTTCAGGACTTGGGATAATACACCTCGAAGAGATTTTATAAAAATTAGAATCAGCTTGTTAGTTATTTTATGTTTTAGCATAGTGTTGAGCAATTTTGACACAAATTGGTTCCTTATTGGCCATAAATATTATTACAGAGTTTCCATTTTAGAAACATACGACAGATTGAGAAATTATCTTTCAAACAAACTTTGAATGAAATTCAAACGATTATTAGACAAATTTTTATGAATTTTTTAAAAATATGCGCATTTTGCAGGTTTGAAAATTTACTGATTTTTATATTAAAATACAAAATAATTGACTGATAATTCCATCTTTATAATTTACCAGATGTTTCTTTGAATATCACACACTACTATAATAAAAAAAATTATGTGTCTACTGTATTTTATTCATTAATTATGAATTTTTATGTAAAACCTTAATAAATTTCAAAAGAATTCTAACATTGCATGGGACAATTGAATAAACAGGTTTATCCCTTGTCCTTAAATGCACCTTGGGCTGGGTCGAGCATTTGTATTTCGATGCAATGTCATCAGTGGAATTTGCTTAGAGATTTATTTAAATTGTTAGTTGGTACTGAAATTTAAAGTATTATCAGAGTTTGCAAGAATTTTCATTTAGAAAACGTGTTGATTTTCACTTTTGTTTGATTCACTGCATAAGCTTATGCAGTAAAATGAAGGAACGTATATAGAGTGTATCAAAAGAGCAAATTTAAAGCGTGTTATGCTCATACAGAAGATGAAAGGTATATTTGGGGCGAATCAAAGGAGATTATTTATTGTGTATCAAAAGAGCTTATTTAAGGCATATCAAATGAACTTATTTAGGGTGTATTAAAAGAACTTATTTAGGGCATATCAATCTTCCCTTGTCTAGGAGTGCTGTACTGCACTTTGTAATATTGCCAGCAACAATCAAGTCACACTTTACTTAGTATCTGGACATTCAGGCACTTCAGGTAATGAATTGGCTGATGAGTTGGCTAGAAGAGGTTCGAGCACACCCTTTGTTGGTCTATAGTCGGCTTTGTGTGTGTCTGATGCACTGATCAGAAGAATTGTTTATGGCATCTTTAGGAAGGTGCAGTGCAAGAATTGGCGCGACATCAAGGGCCAAAGACAGGCGAAAAAACTGAATTGTAAGTGCCCTAGTGTGCATCATAGGGAGCTATTTAAGCTTAATAGAACTGGCATTAGAAGGGCTGTTAGGCCCCTTACTGAGCACTGCACCCTTAAAAGACACTTAAACATTATGGGTGTCACTAAGGACCCAATCTGTAGAGACTGTAAGTACAGCAAAGAAACTGCCACACACATACTTTGTGAGTATGAAGTGTTTTCTGCCCATAGGTTCGAGCACTTGGGTTGACATGTGATCGAACCCTGGGAGTTGCAGGATATTCCTGTCAAGTGCCTACTGATCTTTGCCTCAGCTACTGGTCAGACTCCTTCATCTTTTGAGGACAGTACACTAGATCTTGTCACTGTGCTAAGCTCTCTTTGAGCCACCCACCTTTAAGTCATAAGTTATATTAAGTCATAGGGCATATCAACAGAGCTTATTTAGGGCATATCAAAAGAGCTTATTTAAGGCATATCAAAAGAGCATATTAAAAGAGCTTATTTAGAGCATATTAAAAGAGCTTATTTAGGGTATATCAAAAGCTTATTTAGGGCTTATCAAAGGAGCTTATACTCCCGTGCACAGGGTAAAATGCATATTTAGAGCGTAATACTCAGTTGGGTTAGAGCATAGCATTCGATATGTCCAATGCCGGGACCAAGGTGTGATTAGGTGCTTATGTATGACAATCATGTACTCGCATGTATTTTGCAATATAAGTGTGTGCTTATGCAGTAGGTTGTTATTGAGACCCAGACTGTCCGACCTACCAGAAAGGTGTAAGGTAACCGTTTGGACGGCCGGGAAGTGAGTATGCAGTAGGTGACTAAGTCTTTCAAAAAACTTAATGAATTCAATTAATCCCTGCTTTAAATCCTGGCCAACACCTGGTGCAGTTTCTAGTACATAATAAAAAAGAGGTATGTGTGTCTGTGCATGCGGTCTGTAGTGGGAAATCTAAGTGTCATACAGCCATAAAATTTGGTTTACAGATACATAAGGACCCGGGAAGATGCACTTTGGCATTATTTTCTTTAAATTCTAATTAGTTTTTTTAAAATTATTTTATGTTTTAGTGTTTTCACACAAATTGGTTTCTTAGCAACAGAAAATATTATCACAGAGTTTCCATCTTAACACCGCCAGAAAGATCGAAGAATGTTCTTTTCAATGATGCTTGAATCAAATCTGCAGGACAATTCTTTCATATTTGTTTTTTATATACATCAAAATTTGCATGTTTTAGGTTATCTGATATATATATATATATATATATATATATATATATATATATAAATATTGTCATATCTGAAAAACTGAGATTAGCCCAATTCCATAGTTATGCAAAAAGTTCCATATATATCTTGGGATTCTAACAAAAAAAAAATTTTTTTTATTTCATAAGTAATTTTAATTTTTGTGATTTATGAAGTGATCATATTGAGTGATTGCAAAGCAATGAGCACATCTTCTGCAGAAATCTCTAATTTCGACTTTTCTATTGGGGGATTTTACTGTGCATGCCCATCTAAAAAGGTTTGGGCTATCTCGCCTCATCATTGAAAATTTTGTGGTGCGGTGCTCTTTGTGCTTAAACTAAGGATTTCACATTTTGTGGTGATTGGATTGAAACTGATTTTGTGATTTAGAAATTTAGTGGTATTGTTTCAGTAATGGGAACTCATTTAGGACCTGAGCAACGCCGAGTATTTTGTTTTAGTAGATTTTGTTTAGTATTCCTTTTGGACACTCTTCATGAAACACCTGGTATAGATGAAAATTGGTAAAAACCCAGTTGTTTTGTTTCATATATAAATGTTAGTTGGTTTAGTCGGAATCTACATATAATATTTTTGATCCATGTTTTTCTGTATTGAATTTTGTTTAGGGGTGCTGAATTCTCTTCGTCATTTAAGCACAAGTACTAATATTCTGTCTGACCCTGCTTGTATGCCAGAAGAAGCTACTCGAGCTGTTACAAAGAAAGAAAATAGGCAGTAACATGCTACTTTGTAACTCACTGTTGGTAACCAACGTCTATCTCAGGGGTGATTGTTATTAAATGATGCACAGATTTTATAAAAATATTGTTATTATTTTGATGAAGAAAAGCATATTTTATGCTTCTGAGTTTTATATGGATTGTTTTTGTTGTATAACTAATATAGAAAACTAAATTGCACGTGGAAAATGTTTATGTTCATACTTTTTTTCAATTTTCATGACTAATAATATTTTTTTTTCTTATTTTGCATGAAGACATTGATATAATTTTTAGTACAATTTTTTATATAGTGTTGCATAACATTAAATTTTATGAAGCAATTTAACTAATTCTTTTAGATATTTGTGATAACTGGAACTGTACAAAAAGTTCAGTATATATTTTTCTACTTAATGCAAAGTCGGAGCATTTGAAGTAGAATTTATTTAGCTGCATTTTTATTTTTATTTTATTTTGTTTCAATTTTAATTCGTTTTTTGACACTATTCCATGATTTGGAAAAATGCCAATTTTTTATTTTTTAATACTATTATGTTTTACTTTCTAATCAATAATATAAAAAATGTCCCTGAAAATTAAAATATTTTGTTTTTAAAAGTATAAACAGTTGATTAAATATATTAATTATTTTGCAAGACAAAAATGATCCTTTGTATGAATAAATGAGACAAAGCAGTTGCTACAGTAAAGGTAAGGAAAATTGTGTCAACAGGATAATGCTCACATGACTTTGGAATCTCTTTTCTCGTTGTCAATCGAGAAAACAAAACAGAGCAAAAAATGCCAGGGTGGTATGAAATGGCAAAACAAACAACAGAAGATTGCTAAAATATTGCTCAAAACATTAAGATTAATTATGAATATACAGGACTACACAAAGTTTAGTGGCAGCTAATAAAATTTAAGGAAAAGCACCGATTTTGGATAATAAAATAGCTGCCTTCATCAGAAAGTTTAACAATAGTGAAAGTACAAATAAAGAAAACAACCAGCTTCAGAAACTGAATAGATTACTATCAATAAAGAAAAGTGTTGTTGGGTGCCACTAATTAGTATTTTGATTGAATTTTTTGCAATCTTCTGGTATTTGTTTTGTTATTTTTCATATATTGACTTTTATTTTATCAAATTTTTGAAATTGTCAACTATTTTCCTGGGCATTATTTTGTTGACAGTAATTCCTCCATTTTACCTATAGGGACTGGTTTATATCTTTTATCTTGATAAAGAAGTTTCTTTTTTACCTTTCAAACTATTTAATGCATTTAATCAATTGCTTATGCAGTTACTAGCAAAGTATTTTTAGATTATTCATTAATCTAAAAATACAAATATTTTGTTATAATACAGCAGTTTGAGCAAATTTTCTATATGAAAAAAAGTCTCTTAATTTAGAAGATTGTTAGTCTTTTTCATTTTGTTTTTCATAAGAACAAGAAAAGTCAGCAGTTTAATATGGTTCAGATTAGCATCTCAACTTGCTACACAGTTACTTTTCTATTTCTTAATTATGAATAATTTAATATTAATAAATTCACAAGTTCATTTGTGCTTTCTATAAAAATTAGGAAATTTCAATGGTTTAGTAATTTTTGTGTTCATGGTAAATTTTACTATCGTGAATCTCTTGTTCAGAAATGTCTTCAATAAACTGAATTTTCGTTCAATCACCCCTTTTTTATATGCTACTGTTACAGGCTTCTGATAGTCATTTTGTATATACAGTGTGTGCCAACACATATAAATAAAAAATGTTATAATATAGATATTTTATGATTTATGTTTATTCTTTTATTTTGCTCATGTATGTTTGAAGTCATTGTTTTGTTTCACAAAATGTGAAGCATTTTATCTTAGTACAACATAAAATATTGCAATGTTTTATTTGTCGGTTTGTGTTCTTTTTGTAAATGTTTTCGTGTGTATATGAACTTTGATTGCTGTTTTAGAATTGCACGTTGCAGTTTATTTTTTTGTAGACTTGCAGTGCTATTGAATAGATTTTGTAATTGTTTACAGAAAGGATCTGAAGTTTTCTAAGAGAAATATATTTCAAATACTGGCGTATAAAAATGTAGAACCATTTTTGTTCAATCAAAGCAATCAGATGTAAAACTGCCCCCACTGTAGCAAACCAATATTAGTCTACAATATTGCACCATTATTGGCATATGAATTTTTTTGTTACCAATATGGTACAAATGCATTTAGTGAATATTAACTTGTTTCAGTATTGATTAAATGCCTTGGTTGAAATTTGTTCTGATTAGCTGGATATCGGAAATATTTCTAAACTAAAGCTTGTATTCGAAAAATTTTAATTGATTCAATATTAGCAAATCATCCACATGCCAATATTAGTTTAATATTGTATGCTATTATTGATTTGTTATTGGGGATGCTGTATGCTTTTCTATAATATATTGGCAAATTGATAAAATCATCAATAGATGGTATTGCTTGATTTCATTTTTCTTTATTTTTATGAAGAAATTGTTATCAAACATATTTCTTGGCAGTTATCAGTTATAAAATTTAAAAACTTTTAGTATGCTAATAATTAGAGACTAAAATGTAATGTCTAAATTCTTTGTATTTTATTTTGTAATTATTTTGAAATAGTTACATTATGAATTTTTCTCAATGATCAATTAACAGATGCTATGGATTTTATAGATTGTAACCATTAACTGAAAGAAAAAAAAATGTACTGTTTGTATCAATTTATTTCATTAATATTTATATATAAGGTAATCTATTTACCAGAAGTGCTTATGGTAAGTCCTTTATTTTTGCGTATTTAATTATTAAAGTTTTATTTGTGTAACATATTGATATTAGTCAACAGTCTTTAATCTGGTTATTAACTTATTTATTAAAAATTTTTTGACTTAAAGAAGTTATGGATTCTTCAGAAAATACTTATTTACATATTTCAAAAATGAAAAAAATTAGAATGTTTTATATCCCATGTAAATATTTTTTTGTGCTCAATATATTTTACTTTTAAATATAATAATTAGAGTTAAATAATTTTATAATCAATTAATTATTGTTGACTCATTTTCTCTGCTCATTGTATGTACCAGCAAAGTTTTATGAGAGCTGTATATTACATTTGGCATTTATTATGCAATAGACTATATATACTTGGGTCTTATGTTAAACTAGATACTTAAAAAATTTTTTTTAATTAAAATTAATAAAAAAAAAAAGGCAAAATTGCCTCAGAAATTGCCATAAAAATCCCCTCTCCTCCATCTTTGTCAAATGTTCAGAAAAATAGTGAATTATTATTATCAATTTATATCATTTAACAAAAATGACTTAAGGTTTATTGTTATGTAATATTTTTTTTTATAATTTAATTAGTTGTATCATAACTAAATAGAAATATAAATTGGCATTATGTCTAAATATTTATTTTGGCATGAGGTTACTGCACCAGACTAATAAATATTAGAAGTATTGATTTAGATGATGATTTTTTTTTTATTAATTGTACTTCCTCATTGATAAGCTCAATTTTAACTTTGAAAAACTTGAGCTCATGAGGTTATTGCTAAAGTTGAGTAACAATGAATTTTATCCTAAATGACATTTTGGATTTGATATTCAATTTACATGAGTTATCTATCTTGAACAAATACCTGAATTTTTCATTAAGTATAAAGTTAATTCACCCAGAAATATTTTTTATACCCAAATAATAACTGTTAAGCCTATTCGAACTGATTGTGCAAAATGGAATAGAAAAATTATATTTTCATCAACTTGAAATCTTGTGGGCATATTGTAATCAAAAATTAAAAATAAGTACACATAGGCAAATCATAGCACCATTTTATGTAGTCCACAAGTTTTGAATATCTTATAATGTTAAATGTACATTTTTTGATTTTCCTTTTTTATTAATTTAAATAAAAATTGTATGAAATTGTATGAAAAAAAAAATTATGAATATTTGCATTTTTATAGTTTAAACCAGTGGTCTCCAGAGCGAGACAGCTGTATCCAAAGGGTTATGTAAAACGATATGGGGGGGTGGGGGGGGGATGTCAAAAATATTTTATTTTTGTATTTTTTCTTAAAACGAGTTTCATATTGACAGAAAAAAGAAATTGAATTAAAGCATAACAAATATTAGGGTTATACAGGGTTTATAAGCATCAGGGAGAACTTAGAAAACCTAGAAATATTGGGAAATGAAAGTTAGCTTAAAAAAAATCAGGGAAAAATGCATATTTTCATAAAAAATCTGGGAAATTTCAAAGTTGACCTGGAAATTATTTCATGTTTTTTTTTTATCCCTCTTCTCCATATCTGAAATACCTACTACTGAATATGCACTCTAAAATATTGAACTGGAAAATAAAAAGTTGTAATGAAGGTGTAGTTAAATTAATTTTTTTACTAAAATTACAATATTTTATGTTTTTATTGTGAAGTTATGAGTAAGATATTAAGGGTGAGCATCAGTAAATCTTCTGTCCTATCCGTGCTTTGTTAACTTTCGTGGAACACATTTTTCGCCGAAATTCTGCTCAAACAGTTGCGAAATATTTTCTGAAAGATAAAATGCAACGCTTAGATTATATTAAAACTAAATTTAATGCCCAATAAAACATAGAATATATTTTTTATTTTAATCCAAAATATTTTTGGTGCTGCCATCTGTTGTCGTAATTTAATTCATACCGATTATTTTCATTTTTTAATGGATATTTTTAAATATCTATTCTTACTAATACAGTATTAAATACAACAACAGATCATATATAATAATATCACAATCATGGAAACGTAATTTCTCATTCTATAAATTTGATAAGGGGATCAGAATGTACATCACTGAGGAACAGATCATATATAATAATATCACAATCATGGAAACGTAATTTCTCATTCTATAAATTTGATAAGGGGATCAGAAATGTTCATCACTGAGGACTGCAGCTTTGTCAAGTTCCTTTGTCTTCAAGTCTAAGTTCAATTATGTTTCCGTGATTGTGTCCTTATTATATATGATCTGTTGTTGTATTTAATAGTGTATTAGAAGGAATAGACATTTAAAAATGTTCATTAAAAAAGAAAAATAGTCGGTATTCATTAAATTACGACAACAGATGGCAGCACCAAAAATATTTTAGATTAAAATAAAATATATATTCTATGTTTTATTAGATATTAAATTTAGTTTTAATATAATCTAAGCATTGCATTTTATCTTTCAGAAAATATTTCGCAACTGATCAATGAATGATGACTGAATGCTGAATGAATGAACTGATCAATGAAAAATGTGTTCTGTGAAAGTTAACGAAGCTCAGATAGGGCAGAAGATTTAATTGATGCTCACCCTTAAATAACAAGTTATTAATATTTTAATTCTTAAGTATAAAAAGTGGTGATTCAAATATTTTCTGCATTATTGAGGTAGGTCTTTAATTCTTTATTGCAATAGGTGATAACAAATTATTTGTTTTTATAAAAAGATGCTATATAGTAATCTTCCTTGTTTGGGGGTAAACCTGAAAATTTAAGGATATTTCTCTTGAAAACCTGGAAAAGTATGGGAATTTAGTTTCAGAAATTGAGTATGAACCTTGTTACTTTATTGTAACACTTGCTTAGAACAATAAATATTGTTGTGATATTCTAATATGGAGCCTCATATTAGAACCGATACTTGTTTAGAACAAAAAATATTGTCCCTATATTCTAATACAGAGCCTCTATATTACAACCAATGCCCATTAAGGTAAAATAGAAAACATGCATCGGTATTTACTATAGGGATACTTATAGGTATGTGAGTAGGGTTTGTAGGTCTTGCATGATCAAAAGATTTAGAGATTGCTGGTTTAATTTATTATGAAAACAGTAAAGATGTATTAATTCATGAATGCAATAATCAATTTCATTCATTAAACTATGTTGCATTACCCAGTCAGTTTATAATGTGTGTGAAAAGTGGGCAAACTTTTTTTAAAAATAAATTTAAAACATGTGTTGAAATTAGTATATTTTGTAGTCTATGATCAAAAGATAGGACTAATGGTAGGTATGTTTTTGATCAGCAAGTGATAAATATATTAGAAACTTCCTCATTATAATGAGTGCTTCATTATTCAAGCAACAGTTCTAAAAGTTGCTAATTTTGAACATTTTCATGCTGTTTATTGCTTTCATGTTTCTTTTTTTTATTATTTCAATAACTTCCCCTCTATAATGAAACTCCTTGACTGATTAATTATGTTTATAACGCATGTTTATGATCTATATAGAGTTTTCTATATTTTTTAATCTTGATTGTTGTTTTAGTCATGTGTTTATTATGTACGGCAGTTTCGTTATAGACAGGTTCAAGTGAAACATTGGGGATTTGTGCAATAGTACAGACCAGTGGTTCCCAACTGTTTGTACAGTATGTAAAATAAATATATTATATCTAAGAACTATGATAGTAATACTAAGGTAATTTGTGCATACAAATTATGGGTATTGTGGATATGGCATACACATTATGGGTATATCTGGATTCATTTTTTCAAGGACTAGGTGAAGCACATACACACAAAAATTAAAGAAAAGTAAAATCAGTATGCTGATCTATTATATATTGCAATATATGTTAGTAGTATTTCATTATTCTACTTAAGTACAATATAATTTTGTTTTATAAAAATTTTTTAGTAGTATTTCTGTTTTTTGGTACAAGATCTGTCAATGATGAAAATTTTAAAATTTGAATTAGTTTAAAAGATATGAACTTAAAAGTTGAAATTCGGCTAAAATTTCACCGTTTTTAAATAAAATTTATTGTGCAGACAATTTTCCCAGTACAAGAGATGGCAATTGATAAACAAGATATCTGTCATCATAGCTGGTGACAGAAACTAAGTTTTAAAATATAATATTCAAATTTCTTGAATTTTGGAGATACTGTTTTGCTTTTCTAAACATGTGCCATTAATTTTAAACATGCCATTAATAAGTATCATGTTGAAAGATCAGAAAAATTCAATGAAAACTTAATATTTTAAGCATTTCATTTTTTAATTTTGCTTCTAGGTAAAGGAACTTTTTATTATTGAATTGTGATTGAATAATGAGGTACTCTACAACTTATTTTTTAAGATTTTTTTTTTAAAAGAAAATTAAGATTTAATTTTCAATGTATATGCTAACATTTCTTTTTAAAATTGTCGATTAATTTCATAGAATGCCTTATTGATCTATTGTGTTTCTTTCACTAATTTGGTCATGTTTCAACTTCTATGCTAGAACTCAGTTTTAAATATTATACATTTTAGATTGAGCTAATAAAGACTGTGTATTTGTATTACATGCATTTTGCATGCTTATTTAGGACCTATTAGACCCATGCAGCAAGTTATTTTTTTGTGCTAATCAAATATATCGTTATAGCATTGTTTGGTTTTTGAGAACTTGTATGTTCTAGTGTAATTTTAATCAGAGGTTTGCTTTTTAAATCCCAGGCAATGCTGGGTATTCATACTAGTCTTAAATATAGTTTATTATATTTAAGTATGTTGATAGATCTTATGAATAATTCAGTTATTTAATCCATCTGAAGTAAATTGCATTTTAATTAATAATTTGGATGCTACAATCCATAATGTTAAGTGTGCTAGGAGTAGAGCATACATTTATGGAAAAGGAGTTTAAAATCAATTTTGGATTTTACTAGTTAAAAATAAAGTTTTTAACATAAATATTTGAAATTTTAAATGATTTTTTTTAAACTGTCATAAATTAAAGATTTAATGTGTTCTAGATTATTGATGTCTTATTAGTAAGAAAAATACTCGATTGAATATATAAGCTTCATGGAATTATGAAATATGCTATTTACCCGGGCATAACTTTTACAACCACAAGAATTTGTGAGGCATGATTTGATTTCTAATAATTGTTTTTCCATAATATGTTTATATTAATGAAAGGGGGCTTAATAAAATTCAGATTGCAGACTTTTGCATTGAGATGAGGGATTTACATTTAAAATGTTCTTGTACTTTGTGAGTCAAAAGGTTGGGAACCATTGGTACATACAACAATATAAATAGTGATTATTTGTATTTATCATTTATTTTAATATATTTATGCAGTACTGACTGCAGTAGAAAAAAAAATGTACAACTTTCTTTAAAAAGACTACTATAATAGATTTTCTGCATTACATCAATATTAGATTTCTAATGAATAGTTATGCTATGTTTATAATATTATTTATTTGTTCTGTCAGTTTATTTTAATCCTTTATTGAACCGTTATACCTTTTAAGGTTTATGGCTAATTATCTGACAATTGACAATTTTCAGTTCCCCCCCCAAAAATGTTTTCAATTTTATAGTTTTTAGAAATTTTTGTTTGGAAATGTCTTTTAAGATTTCTAATGGATGACAGGGCTGTTTCAAATGATTAATAGAATTTTAATGCATATTGA
Source organism: Amaurobius ferox (assembly GCA_951213105.1). Classification (NCBI taxonomy): domain Eukaryota; kingdom Metazoa; phylum Arthropoda; class Arachnida; order Araneae; family Amaurobiidae; genus Amaurobius; species Amaurobius ferox. The sequence goes on from OX578136.1 coordinate 14,879,149, forward strand.
TTATATTCCTGTCCCAGAAATGACAGTAATAGGAATGACATGGAGTTGTTTTTGTTCTGCACATAATTTGAAACTAACATTGGGAAACAAAGTATGCATAACTCGCCTTTATGTACTAATAGGAGACACATAATTTTTAAATTTTCATTTATATTAATAATAATAGATGTGTGTCATCAATGACAGATAAGTATACTCATCCAAAATGAGTTCTAAAATTGTGCTTTTCATTAACCTACTAATAGCAGAGCTCCTAATCTTCAAACAGATATAGAACAGAACTTTAAATTGAGTTCTTCAACTGATTTAAATTTACTGCTATCGCCATTTGGTGGATGAAAAGGATGATTTTTAGATAACATTGTAATATCATTAATTCTCATGGACAAATACATAACAGTAATTTAGCAAAATAATGTTGTGAAATTTTTTATAAGGGATTTTTTCAAAGTTAAAATCATAATTTCTTAAGTTTCACATATTTATTTCCATTATTTATGATTTTTACTGATGTAATTTGGAGTAAAATACTCAACTCGTCACTGAGAGACAGTGATAAATGACAAATTTGTATTTTTATGAAGTCAAAACTATATTTAATATTAAAATATACGGTTTTGTTAAAAAATATGTAGAACAAATTGCTTTCTAAACAAATACAACAAAACATATCTATCTTATTATTTATTATTTTTTAAAGCTCAAGGTAATTAAAATTGACAATTATCAGATATTCAGTCTTATATTTTCTCTTTTGTATTAGTCATCATACAGCACAAAAAGTTATTATTTCATGTGATAAAATCAGTACAAGTAAATAAGTAGTTAAATTTATATTTGAATATGTCATTTTGTTGTAAATATTTGTAAATTGTAACTATTAGTCACATATAAATGATATAGCTGAACTTTTATGTACAAAATTTGTATGCGAAGTGTATATTAAAATGTGTTTGAAATGAAGAATCTTTGTATGCTCAAATGTTGTATGTGTAATCTTTTTATTACTATATTCACCATTATTCCTTTACATTAAAATTTATATGAAACTGTACAGTGATCTTAGCTGCTCAATTTAGATTTTAGCTATCAGTACACATAATATTTATTTTCCATAATATTATAACACCATATTATAAACTACCATATTATAAACACCATATTGGAATATTTTAGTGGTCATTAAACTACACATTTTAGTGCAATGAGGCAAATTAAAGGTAAAGTTCAAGAGGTTAAAATAAGAGTTAACTTCTTCTACCAATCCAAATTAAAGGATCTAAATTGACTACCATTATTAAAAATAGTTTATTCAATTTAGCTTTTTTAATTAAGATTTTAATAATTGATTTTGATAGCTTCAAAATGACTTCTTAGCACATCAACCCCTCAAGACATTTTAGTAGTAATTATGTTTCTATATCATACAGCTGAGTGAGATTGACTGATTAAAGGATGAATTACACAGCCTAAACTGCTGAAGGTAGAAACATGAAACTTTGCATACATGTTAGACTTGACCTACTAGTAAAGAGAAAATTCTAAAATCTTGGAATTTTGTTGAAGTTTTGTTCTAATATTCTTTTAGCTATTACATTCGAGAACAGCTAGATGCACAAAATTCGTTTTTATACCATCATGCACAGAATAAAATATTCTAATTATTTTTTTAATTCACTCTATTGGTGTAATCCGTTCTTCAGATATTTTAATTTATAGTTCCAGCAGACTATTTTGTTTTATTATATTTTGTCTATGAATTTATAGTCTTTGATTCCATTGTGATAACTGTGGTAACCAAGTTATGTTTCAAATACCAAACTCGTTTGTTTGTTATTCTTCTAATCAAATTATTGGGGGGGGGGGGAAATTATTAATAATTAATTTTTAGGTTAAAATATTTAAAAACATTGAAAATAAGGTAACATATAGTGATCGGGGAAATGCACTATAACGCCAGTAGATGGCGTTAGTTGTTAATAGTCAAATGGTCCGCAAATCTGTGTAGACTTGCTGGAACACTACAAAAATTGAAGACATCGTTGGCTTTAAAAATTTGTAATTTATCATTGGATGGGTGTATGAAATTTTTTTTTCTTGAGTGTCTGTGATATACTTAAGAGCTGCTGAAAAAAAATGAATGTTGGGTGGCACATTAATTTTAGTTTATTGTAATAGAAAAATCGGAGAGGTTTAAAACGCATGAAAACACACAGTATTTTATATTGAGCTTTACAGTAATGAACACTTTTAAAAAGCATTTCTATTGTTGGAAGCAGCGCATTTACTTCGTAATTATATTAACTATGAAATTTAAATCTGTAATATTTTGAATTGTTGTAAATCTTTTTATTGTAGTTATTGAAATTTATATTTGTAATGCATTTAATATATACTTATAGAACCTACGTATACAGGCATTCACAAAGTTAGGATCACGCTCCTATTGTAGATAACAGCATGCATGGGGGAGGGAGTTACATTTTTACAATACCTTATACAGTTTTGCCAATTTTATAGGATGTTTTTAGACAAAAAAAAAAGTTAAGTTACGAAAATGGCGGCCATTTTGACTGCTCCCCCCCCCCCCTCCCAAAAAAAAATCGTATATATAATATTGGTTATGTTTAGTACAAGTGCGAGTAGTCATTTTATATATGTTTTTCCCACGAAAAAATTAATTAGACGACTTTTGAAATGTTAAGACTAATAGTTTCTGGAAATTTTAGTTTTAAAAATTTTTTATGAGTAAGTCTGAGCTACCGGATCATTAAAATTCCTCCAAATATCGTCGTAATTAAGACTGAAATGAGAACGAGAAGTCTCTTCGTGTTATTCTTGATCTGTGGAAATTCATTTTTACTTTCCCTACATACATTACATAATGAATAGGAAAGTATTCTGATGGGATCGAAAATTCGAGCTTTCGGCGGTAGAGCACGTTTCCAGCATCCTTGAACTCGAATTGTGATCTCTCTCTGTGTGTGTATGTATATATGTAAGTATGTTAGTATGCTTGTATGTATGCATATTAGTGTGCTGTGTATATGAATGTATGTGTGTGGATGTGACATCTCAATAACGAATTTAGTGTTTCGAACGAAATTTGCTATGATTATTATAATCAGTGACTATTGGAACCCTATTGATTTTAAAGGCAATCAAATGTTTGACCCCACCCGCCTCCCTATTTTCAAATGAAATTTTGAAAAAGTTATAAAGAAATCAGAACCTGCAAACTTATGTTGTATAAATAATTATTTCTTGAGTAATTTTTTTTATTAAAAAACGAATGACACAAACTTTTAGAACGCTAGCAGGAATTGTTCTTGAGATGTTGCACGTTTTCCAATTAAATTTATAAAAAAATTACATAAAATTATAAATATGTTGACTATTGTGAAATATGTTCTCTTTTCATATGTAATTTTATGCAACAAATTTGTTAGCATGATTGTCATAGATCTGGCTCATTCCATTCATGAGAGAAAATTCTTTTTGTAATAGTTTTGCATTTTGACTCTCAACAATTCGCCAATTTGTCTGTTCATCTGTAATGCTAGGGGATAAATTCGATAACAATTTGACAAAATATCGATAACTTTATGAAAACATCGCCAAATTGACGATGTCATATTGACGGATCTGACAGTTCATTAACGAAAATGTCACCAAATTGATGAATATTGATAATTTGGAAAATTAAGTTCAATTTATTTTATAATTCCGTCACTTTGGGGATATTAATATTCTTGATTTAAATAACGGTGAGTTTCATGTGCAGATACATTTTGTTAGGGGATCGAGGGTGTCGAAAATCGCAACTCGGATTTTTGACGGATCTACACGTTTTGGAACCTTCAGAACACGAAAAATCTATTTTTAGCGTGGTGTGTGTGTGTGTGTGTATGTATGCCTGTCTGTGCAATGTATCTATCTATTCTAACTCAAAAACTAATTCACCAAATTTCATGAAATTTTATGTCACTTGTGTGTGACCTTGGTGCTAATTAGTTTTTGGTACGATTCGGGATAAAAGAACCCGTTTTTTTTTTTTGCGAAATGACTCAAAAATCTCATGTATCCACTCTAGCTAAAAAACTAATTGACCAAATTTCACAAAATTCGGTTAAGTCACTCGTGAGAAGTATTCTAGTGCTGATTAGATTTTGGTACAATTCGGAAAAGAAGAACCTGCCTTTCTTTTACTAAATGGCCCGCCAAAATCTAAAATAAAAGACTACGTATGCTCAAATGTATCCATTTAATGCTGGTTTGATACGCAATTTTTGACCAGGAAAAGAATGAGACCAACCCCATTACTCTAGGGCTAACCGCATTTAGTTTTTCACATTTCTCTTCACGAAAAAATGCTCAGTTACCAAATGAAAACAGAAATTGATTAAAAGTGCAAATTTAGTGTTATTTTGCGAAATTAAACTCAATTTAATTAATTATTAAAGGCATAAAGAGAAAACGAATTTGAGTCTGTAGGGAGAGACGTGCTGCCCACATCAGACTTTTTATACTCCCATGTAACGATGAATAAATAGATGGTTGTCATAGTAACGAGTTTCGCCTTTAAATGTAATATTGACATATGTAAAACTTTATAAGGATTCTAATTTTGAATAATCGGAATCTATTGATTGGAACACAAATTATTGGTTTTATATAACAAAATATTAGTTTTTAATGATTATAATTATATTTTTTAGCGTTAAGTTAAATTTGCGTAAAATAAAAGTTTATTGGGTACTTCGAAATAGTTTTACATGATTTTACTCAAAAGAGCGTCCAATATTATTGTTAAATTCTACGCTAATAGCATTGCGCTGTGGATTTTTCACATCCATATTAAGATGTGCAAGGAACAAAGTCATTATGTATGGAAAGCCTTGTGCAGCCCACATCAGATTTTTTCTTTATTTTTTATTTATAAATGACTGACATAGTTATATGATGTTTCAAAAGAAAGAAAAAAAAACAAGAAAGATCAATCATGCTTAAAGCATTGATTATGAAACACTTTCCAACTTCAATGCAATTTTATTTAAACATGTCTAAAATGCAATACATTCCTCAGTAATATTTTAAAACTTATCACAATACTACATTAATTTATTATATTTGAAAACTTAAACCTCTTCATCGAAAAAATGAACTTCATTCAAATGACGGCATTGAAATATAAATTGCCTGGTTTAAATATCTCTAAAATGGGATACATTCCTCGGTAATAATTTTAGAATTATCATAATCCTACGATAATTTATTATATTTGAAAACTTCATCGAAAACAACTGAAATTCATTCAAATGACGTCATAGAAAATATAACACGCCTGGATCTTTCTATAAAAGCAGCATTTCATTCATAAATAATTTCCCATTCATGTCATTCATCACAATACTATAATGATTTATTTTGTTTAAAAATTAAGACTATGGAGCTACAAGTAATTAAACTCTATGCGTAAAACTTCATCGAAAAAAATCGTCCTTCTCTGTAAAATCAATGAATATTTCATTCATATTAGCTATTGCAGACTCGATGAACTAAATGATTTTGTGTTAAAGAAATACAGTAATTCTAATACAACTCATTCTACATATTTTGCTGTTTACATTTTACATAGGTGAAAAATAGGCTTCGTTGTAGAAATAATCAAATTTGGATGAGCATTTAAACTTAAATATATTGTAATTGCGTTGTTTCAGTATGTAGATGCACAGAATTTAAACAAAAATAAAGTGGTTTTAGGACGGATACAACACTCAATATGAATTAAAAAAAACTTTAAAAATCACGATTTTGAGACAAGATGGATGCCATACATCATTTTGAAGTGGGTCACGTGATCTTTTCATATCATGGTCACGTGATCTTTTCATATCATAGTCACGTGATCGCTTCATATAAGAGGTGTAATTATTATTTTAATTTTTATTTAAAAAACTACTGAATATATTTCGCTGAATTTTTTTTTATATATTTTATGGAACAATTTGAATATTACCTAAAATTTTCGAAGCAATTTGTGAATTTTAAATCCGCTTGAAAAATGTTTGAAAAATTAGGTCCCATAGGGCTCAATGTATTTCATTTTTTCAACCCGGGTTCAATCCAAAACTAATTGGGTGATATTATTCATTTATATTCCCATAGGTCATACAGACCGTCTGAACAACATACTAAAATTTCATTTTTATTAAGTCATTTTTAGACAGACAGACAGACAGACTGACTGATTGACTGAATGAATGAATAAACAAAGTCATAAACACTTTTCAACTTTGTTGTAAAGTTTTAAAAAGAAATTCTTAGCTACAAGTATGTCAAGCGGATGGTCATTTTGTGTGTATTTGTACTAAACAAATGAATTAGATTACTTTTCCGAGCGTCTCCACTCCATCAACGTGTTTATGGAGTGAAGACCTCTTGTGTGTGTTTCCTCGCTTCTCTTATTTCAATGCTCGAAGCCTTTTTAACGCTTTCCAACACAGTTGAACAGTGTTTGTACGTCTGCCAATAACTGCCGTAAAAAATGACTTTATCAAAATGAAATTTTAGTATGTTGTTGAGACGGCCTGTGGGACGTATGGGAATGTAAATGTAATACCACCCAATTAGTTTGGGATTGAACCTGGGTTGAAAAAATGAAATACATTGAACTCTGTGAGACCTAATTTTTCAAACCTTTTTTAAGCGAAGTTAAAATTCACAAATTGCTTCGAAAATTTTAGGAAGTAATAACTATCCCATGAAATATATGAAAGAAATTTCAGCAAAATATGTTTGGTTTTGGTAGTTTTTAAAATAAAAAAAATTAAATAATAATTACACCCATTTGATATGAAGAGATCACGTGACCCAGTTCAAAATAAAATAGGGTATCGATCTTTTTTCCCAGAGTAAAAATCGTGATTTTTAAAGTTCTTTTAAATTTCTATTTAATGTTGCATCCATCCTAAAACCGCTTTATTTTTGCGTATTTTCTGTGCATCTATATTCTGTGCCAACTCAAATTACAATATGAGTTTAAATGATCATCAAACTTTGATTATTTTTTCAACGAAGCCTAATTTTAATGGATGCAGAATGTAAACAAGTGATTGTTAGATGAGTTGTATAAGAATTGCTGATTTTTTTTCACACAAAATTATTTTACTTGGAGTCTAGAATAAAAGTATGAATGAAATATTTACTGCGTTTACGTAGAAAGCTAGATCATTTATATTTCGACGACGTTCATTTTATTCGATAAAGTTTTATGTCAAATATAATAAATTATTGTAGTACTGTGATTATTTAAAATATATCACTGCTGAATGTATCGCATTTTAGAGATGTTTAAATAAAATTGAATTTCAGTTGGAAAGTGTTTCATAATTAATGCTTTATGCATGATTGATCTTTCTTTTTACTTTCCTTATATACATAATGTATAAGGAAAGTATTGTGACGGGGTCGAAAATTCGAATTCGAGTTTTCGACGGGAGAGCACGTTTCAAGCATCCATGATCACGAATCAAACATTTTTGAAGTGATGTCTGTGTGTGTGTATGTGTGTGTGTGTGTGTGTGTGTGAAAGTATGTGTGTGTGTCAGTGAGTCTGTGGAGACGATAACTGACGAACGAATGGACCGATTCGAACCAAATTTGGTACAAAAATCACAATCCGTAAACACTGGAAGCCTATTGCTTTTATATGCAATCGAATGTTAAGAAGCCCCCTAAATTTTCGAATGAAATTTTGAAAAAATCGTCAAAAAATCAAAACCACTAATAAAGTTACGCAAATAGACATTTCTTATGTAATTTTTCATTAGAAAACGATTGACATAAATTTTAGAACGCTAACATGAACCGTTCTCGAGATATTGTTCATTTTTTAAAAAAAATTGTCAAAAAGTCATATAAAAAAAAATTCCTATTGAGAAACATGTTCACTTTTTATATGTAATACCATGCGATAAATTAAGTTACATCATTCTCGTGGAACTAGCTCCTTCCATTCATGAAAAAATATACTTTTAGTAATACTTTTGTGTTTGAACGCCAATAGTCATTTATCTGCTGTAAGAATAACTTATTTCTTAGTGCATAACGCTTGGCGAGATTTTGGCGACGAATTTGGCGGAATGCCGCCAACATGGCGACTTTTTGAAATGTTGCTAAATTAACGAAAATCTCGCCAAATGGATAAAAATGACAACTAATTGTCGAAAATTTAATATCTTGGAAAGAATATTAGTATCTACTATAAGAAAAACCTACTTTTTTTTACTGTAAAAGTAGTAAATTAATTACATTATATAAGGAAAGTCATGTGTTGCCCACATCAGATTTTTTAATGATGCCATCGCACAAGTTTTCAAATATTCCTTGACATTGAAATTTGTTTAGAAGTGTTGGTTCAGGCAGTCGGCTAATTCATTTCTTATGTTGGAAATAGAGATGTAGGTTGGGAAAATTTTCTGCTTTTTCTTTTTAATTAATTTGAAAAAAGGAAATTTATACTTTTCCAGCCTGTCTTTTTGAAAAACAAATAGCTTTACAAGTAGTTTGTTTTTGATATTTGAGTTTTCTAATTTTTAGGGGAGGGAAGGGGTGGTGGTGGTGGTGGTAATGTGTGTGTTCTCTTTATTTTGAAGATAAGGGACGGATGAAAATCAGAAGGTTACAAATGACATGTTGCTCATTCTCGTAGAAAAGCAGGAAAAGTTTTAAGAACCTTATTCTTCTAATATTAAGTTCTGTAAAATTTATGAAAGTATTAAAAATGCGGAATGTTTTCGAACGTTCTTCTGCCGAAGGAAAATGCTTTAATATCATTAAATATATAATGCTTAACTCATCGTCTTGCTAATTCAAATTGTCTCTTCTATTTCATGATACTCTCCCATTCAATTACAAGCAGGTATTTTCTGAACAAGTTTTAATATTATATATAATAATTTATTTTTAAAAAGGGTTTGATTATAAGCATTTTTTGAAAAATATTTTTGTCCTATAACATTTTTATACGTTTAGTAATTTATGTTTTATAGACAATAATAGTAAACGCCAAGGACTATTCCTTGGCTCAAATTCAATTTGAAAAAATTGAAATACCTGTTAGTCTGACAATTTTAAATAAAATCACCGAATTTCTCAATATTGTAGAGAGATATCGTGTTCACTGACGCACAAACAGTTTCGGTACCGATTGAGGTTCGATTATATGGGCTTCTTTTCCCAGCAGACGTAGATTGTTAAAGGGAAAGTTTTATTACAGCCACCATGTTTATTAATCAGTTAATTAACCTGATTATGTGCACTGTAGAAATGCATTTATATGCAAATCCTTAATAGTTTCCAATAGAACTAACCTTTCTTTCAACAGTGTAATCTCACAATGCTTGCGATCCGTATCTGTATTTTTATGTATCTGACATTGCGACTTAAACGTTGTAATTTAACGACGTCAAACTTGTGTATTTGTTAACTCAACTAAACTACTGTATATGGTACTGCAAGTTTAAAATTTCTCCTCTCTATATACTATATACATACTACCATCATTGTATTCAAGGAATGAGCTTTGTTTTCCACAGGGAATACTAGTTTAGTAGCGATTATAACCCGGCCGTCCAAACTGTTACCTTACACCTTTCTGGTAGGTCGGACGGTCTGGGTCTCAACAACAACAGGGAATACTAGTTTAAATTTTTAAAATGCGAATTATTCCAGATCTAATTGTGAGAATTATTTAAAATTATATCTGTTGTTCGTGTTTTTCAATTCCTTTTTAAATAAAGAACACGTATGAATTATCGATTCACATAATTATTTTTGAGCGGTTTTCAGTTTTTAGAAAAAAAAAAATCATATTCTTAAAATTGAGTCTTCTCCTATTCGTTCATCCCGAAAATCAATAGGCTTTTTATTTCCATAATATAAAATACTCACGGCAAATTTCATTCAAATCTTGATATTTTTTCGAGAATTATCACGCTTAGACTCAAGACATCATCGTAAAAACGGTTGATTTGTGATTAACATTGCTCAGAAATTGTAAATACGACTCGTTACTAAAAATACTCGATACGTAAAAACTCGTACATTTAAATCTAGTTCGATATTGGACCCCCCTTTACAATGCTTTCCCATTACTTGCACTATGTATTAAAGGGAAAAAAAAATCAAGTAAAATGTCAGTGTGAGTACTGTAAAATGTTTTATTTTTCAATTTATGGAATACAAAGAAACCGTAAAAACAATTAAAAGCTATGTTTCCTTCTTTAAGTAATTTCAAGAACCACATATGAATATAAAGTTCCTAAAGCTGCGACCAATATGTGGATTTTCATGTCCTATCTTTTTTTGGACAGGTTCATATTAAGAGTATGCAAAGGGAAACAAGTTGATGACGAGTTCTTCTAAAATAATGTCGCCTATTATCTTTATTCATTGTAACATAGGCTTCTTTTCGGAATAGTCCGACTTGTAAAAATTACGGTAAAGTTTTTTGAATGTTTAGTATGCAGCAAATCTATGCTACTTCTCGACTGTACTCATACTCGTATACACACTTATTTTCCTATTCCTTTGGCTATACACTTATTTTCCTATTTTTTAGGTTGTACTAATACTCGTATGTACTCATATTTTTCTATTCGGAGGCCGTACTCATATTCATATGTACTTATATTTTCCTATTCTTTTGGCTGTATTCATACTCGCATATACACTTATTTTCCTATTCCTTTGGCTGTACTCATACTCGTATATACACTTATTTTTCTATTCCTTTGGTTGCTGTACTTTTATTCGTATGTACTCATATTTTTCTATTCTTTTGGCTGTACTCATCTTTTTACTTGGAATAGCATAAAATAATATGTTCACAGTTTGCGTATAAAAAGAAAGTAATTTGTTTTCCATTAATAGAACTCAGCATCACGATCGGATATTTTGAAATTGAATCGTTTTTAAATGTCGGTTATTATTTCATAAAAATATAAAATTCCCCTCAATTTCTTTTAAAACAGAGTTCTAAACATGTCGAATGTTTTCCTGAGATAAATTACAAAGGTCGTACTCTTCCATGACTAATTCACCGATTTCCAAAACAAGTAAGCGCTCACCTTTACAGCCGAGAAGGTCAAAGCAGCTCTCACTGTGTAAGATCCAGTGTTGGGTTTGCTTACAAGAATCATGTCATGAGGCAGCCCGTCAGCCTCTGGGTTCATGGGCCTGCATGCCAGTTCTTGCATTACATAACCAGAGTTTGTCCAAAGACATAACTGTGGAACAAGCTCAATCCAAGTCCTCCAGAGGACATGATCAGTGAAGTTTTAGGCTATTCAAGTTGGGCAAACATGTGCGAGGACAAACTCATGGTGCAGGCAAGGTATTTGAGTTTCTGTCCTTTCAAGATCCAATCTTTCATCATGTCAGCAACAGGTCTGCACTCCATAGAGATGACTGATGGTCTACCATACTGCATAACCGTGTTGAGCCGTCACATCCGATAGGGGTGACGGCTCAACATGGTTATGCACGGAAGCTTCTTAAACTGGCTTAAGAAGCTTCTTAAGCCACTTAAGAAGCTTCTTAAGCAACACGGAAGCTTCTTAAAACTCAACCGTCACCTGCTATCAGAGGTGACTGTTGAGTCAGCCTCGTTTTCACTCTTCTCTTGCTGAAAGATGGTTGGCACTGCTTCAACACGTTGGTCCTGGAAAAAATGTAACTATTTAGTATCACATAATAATTTAGAAAATAATAAATTTAATTTCAATTCGTAAATTTTCGCGCTGCTTCCACCATGCAAAGTACAACTCATCGTTTGAATAAAATCTACTGTCCTCAACATAGTGAAAATAGTAAATTATACTTATTAACAATGATTCAAGCACAGAATACATACATTTCATCCATGTTTTGAGAGTTCAAAGATTCAGATTAGAGTATTCTTTGCGGAATTAGAAATAGATACAAATTACTACGTCAGGGTAAAACTATTGCCGTAATTAATGCACAATTAAACTTTCGTAATGTGAGAAGTATTACAACGGTATACGACATATATTTCCCATGAAGTACTTTTTTATACCGGTTGCTTCGAACTCTCTCTTGTATGAAATTTCCGCAAAACAATCCTTTCGTCCAAGGTTGTGTTTTCATATGAGGGGTGATCCTTCTGGTTCTGCAGGGTTGATTCTGAACGTTATACTTGCCAAGTTTAAGCTAGAATACATTATTTAGGTAAATGGACTTAATTACAGTAACTTTGGATATTTACCAATATGAAAAATATGAATATGTCCCTTGAAGATGTTGTCTTAGAGATGTAACATGATCGTGGTGATGCCGTAACTGTAAAAACACACAATAATTTTGACATCTTGCTGCTGATTTTTATATTCATAATATATATTATTTGGAACATTTCACAAAGTTGGAAGGAAATCCGAAATTTCCACAGAAATCGAATAAAAACGGGTTTCTTACTTTGGGGAATTGTCAGTGGTTGTAAAAGGCATTTTTCAATCCAATATTAAATCAACTGTACAGTATCAGTAAATTAAACAGCCGTATTTATGTATCACGATAAGCAGGCGAAAATTATATAGACTCGCAAATTAAATTAATTATTCAAATTTGTGAATTGGTTAATTTGTTAAAATTCAATTTAACTGTTGAAATTCAATCTAAGTAGGGCATTGTTAGCTTCTTTGCTTTCAAAATATGTAGCTGTTAAACAAGCCAAATGGACTGCACAAATAATTAAAATATGCAGATTGAATATTTTTTCTGCATTGTTAAAAATAAACAATGTGAACACGAATCGCTTCAGGTCTGAAGACATGCGCAGATAGTATTTTAGTGACGTCACGTATCGACACCGAATGTTACAACTTGTTCTTTCCTAATATATATATATATATATATATATATATATATATATATATATATATATATATATATATATATATATATATATATATATATATATATATATATATATATATATATATATATTAGAAAAATGTAATAATAAAAATAATTAATTCAAGTAAACGTGAAACATTAACTTCACCATAGAAGCAAAATTAATATATATATATACAGGGTGTTCCAAAAACATCAATCTCGGCTTTTATTCCTTAAATATTGATCTTAGGCATATATAATAAATTACAAAGTTGTGTAAAAAAAGGTACAGAATTTTATGAAATCGATACAAATTTTCAGCGGATTAAATTTTAAGAAATACAAATTTAAATTTTTATACGGTCCTCGCACAAAAACATTTCCAATGTGTGAAATGTGCCCCATATACTAATAAGGTGATGTACAAAATTTCAGCATTTTATCATAAAAAGTCTCGGAGATATGTTTAAACAAAGTTGGTGAGGAATTAATCGCAAATTAAAATGTAAATGCTTACACTGTTTACAGCAAGAGTGCAAATGACGCAACGCAGAAATGCAACATAGGCAAATAATATCTGCCTCTTATCTTTAATGGATCTTTGGCATGGATGGAAAACATTTTGAACAAGCTTTGTAATCTTTGTGTAAAGTTATTATTTTTACACAGTGTAGATGCTTTCGTACCAATAAATAGCAAAATTATTATTTATTTATGTAATCATTGTTTTCTTTCGTAATTTGTGTATGAACCCTGAAACGCGATCTGCCGACATAATTTTTTCCCTCTGAGAACCATGTCGATGCATCGAAAAGTGGTTTAAATCAGCATTTTTGTCTTCTCAAATCTCTGGGACATTTTATGATAATATGCTGAAATTTTGTACATCACCTTATTAGTGTATGGGGAACATTTTACTCATTGGAAATGTTTTTGTATGGAGGCCGCATAAAAAATTAAATTTTGTATTTCTTAAAATTTAATCTCTTTGAAAATTTTAATCGATTTCATAAAATTCTGTATCTTTTTTACGCAACTTTGTAATGTATTATATATATGTTTAAGATCAATATTTAAGGAATAAAAGCCGAGGTCAATGTTTTTGGGACAGCCTGTACACACACACACACACACACACATATATATATATTAAGTTCAACAATACATAAATATATTAAGCAAACTGTATATCAGACTAAAATACTGTATGATCAAAGAGTTTAAATAGACGAAATCATGACGATTTTAATGATGAATTAATAGTGTACGAGATCCATCTACGGCACAATATTTTTGGCATTAAATTAACACTACAGAAATCGAAATTTCGCGCTTTTGGCAATTTAGAGTCTAAACAGAATGGCTTATTCATACTCGCATGAAAAATTCTCATCAACATGCTATTGACACTTAAATAATATCCCGTTTCAAGAATGGCTATTGACAGCGTCAACATACAATAATATTACAAAATATCTTCTTTCGCGAATGGAACGATCTAGATCCATGAGAATGATGTTTTAAACATGTAGTGAATATGGAAAATAACCTATTTAATGATATATACTATATTTTTTATTGTTTGTAATTTTCTACAACTTTTTTGAAAAGAGTTCCATATCTCGAGAACGGTTCATGCTAGCGTTAGAAAGTGGGTGTCACAAGATTCCAATGAAATTTTGCATTTAAAATAATTATTTATTTCAGATGTCTTTGAATATTTAGAAATTTATTTCAGATATTTTTATATTCAGATATTCATTGTATATATTATGTCTTTTTCTTTAAATATTCGTTTGGAAATTGGGGGTTCTTCAAAACATTTGATTGCGGTTAAAATCAGCAGGGTTCTAGTATTATTTTTGAATATAATAATCGTACGGAATAATTTTCTTAACGGTTATTCGTTCGTCAGATATCGCTTTCGCATTTTCACGGACACACACACTAACATACACACACACATACACACACACAGGCATCCCCTCATAAACTTTCTATTCTAGTTAAAGGATGCCTAAAACGCGTTTACTGTCAAAAACTCGAATTCGAACTTTCGACCCCTCAGCAATATACTCCCTATATATTATAGTATGTATGTAGGGAAAATAATGGGGTTAAATTTTGAATGAAATAACTTAATGCGTTAAGTTGTGGCGTTTATTTTTATTCGGACCTATGTGTGTGTGATGATACATCCTATGATCATTACTTTTAAGAAGAAAGTTTAACCAATCATGATTTGTGATGTGAACGTGGAATGTTTTTCAGTTTCTAGCCTTTGGTGTGAATAATGTCGAGATATCTTTCTGAAACCGGAATGTTATGAAAAATACAAACACTTTGGGCGCTTGTATCTCCAAAACTAATAAGTAAAAACCGAAACAATTTATGCTTGTTTGCTCAAAATAGTCATACCATTTATGAATATACATAAAGAATTTCAATAGTTTAATATTTCGAATTATTTCTTTCGAAAAACTGCTTGTTCGAGTGAGATTAAGTTTGTAAAGCCTATATCTCGAAAACAAAAAGAAATATCTAGGCGCAGTAAGAAAGTAATTTGTATCAATATAAAAGTCTTAAAAAAATATAGAATTGGATTTTGAATCGGATTTTTAGTTTTCAAACTAAAGTGGCTATAAATTTGATATTTTAATATTTTCGACTGCTTTGAAAACTGGGTTAATTTTTATTTTGCTACGTAAATAGTAAGGGTGTCATTTGCAGCCCATTGAGAGCCTTGTGGGGATAGATATAAATGTACATTGTATCAGATCTTTAGTTTCTGAAATAGAGTGATAATAATTTCAATATTATTCCATCTTAAATCTTTTTATAAAGGCTGTTCTAATTTTATTCACGACACAAAGCTATTTCGGCTCCATTGGACTACAGTCACCGCCGATTTTTTTTTAAAGAACTATGAGCTTCTTTGTGTTTAGAAATGAACATGCTTAGAATCAGAACATCTACGACAATGTAATTGCTCAATTGCCTGCGCAAGTGCTTATTTTTAAGAATGAATGCCCAGTATAGAGTACTCTCATATATATGATAGATTATAATTATAGTAATTACCTCTCTAACTACAACATACAGTGATCACAGCTTGGATCCAAACAAATAAAAATGTATAAAAATAGATTTCTCACTTTGGGAAATTCTCAGTCGTTGTGAAAGGCATTTTTCAATCCAATACCGAATTGTTTTCAAGAAAATTAGGTAAGAGAGATGTTTATAGGACACGGTTAGTCAAGCAAACTTTAAATACACTTTCAAATATCTCCTCAAGATATTTGAAAAGTGATTCGCTTGTTGAAAGTTGGTTTTATAATATCGACAATGAAGCATTGTTGGCATTGTTACATCCTAAATTTATTTCCAAAAACAGAACACCCCACTTAAACAATTAAAATATATAAAGCAAACTGTATAAAAATATACAATGTGGACATTCGACTCATTAAACTTAACATACTGCGCATGCGTTATCAGTTTTCTTGGGGTGTTACACACATTTCTGATGCCCGGCCATCCAAATGGTTTCTCTAAGTCCTCGGACGAGACGGATGGTCTGGGCTTTCGACACATTTCTGATGTTAAAACCTTTTAATTTATAACTAAGTCATACTTTCAGTTCCTACTAATCCATATTTCTGATGTATGCTTTATTTACTTTCGGATAATTGAAACAAGATAATTTTGAATATTTCTATTATATATTGATTTTATTTACATTTAAATGCTGCCAGAAGTTGCATCCAATAAATTACAATTCCATGTATTAAAGAAAGAAAGAAATTCAAGCACTTCTGCAATGATCGTCTGCTGTCTACAATTTATTTGTGCGCATCTTACGTTGAGATCCAGGAATTTAATTTTGTGCATAAGCTCACGTTCTATTTCGAAATTTCTTTGTGCATAAGCTCACGTTCTATTTCATAAAAATCATGTACCCTCAGCTACACAGAAAATACTTTGAATATTTTGTATCCCAATCGGTTAAACTTACATTACTTTAAAAGCAAAGGGATCTATTTATCTGAAATTAGTGCAATTGTCCATCTCAGTCCAAATCATGTTATTGGGATCGAAGAATGACAGCTTGCCACGAGTTTTGGAGATTTCATCGAACTAATACATCGCACCATCATGGGCCAAATTCTTTTAGGACAGATTGCCTATGTAATTTCAAATAAATACTGATTTCAGAGTAATATTTTGAGTTATAAAGCCATTTATTAGATACTAGATTAAATTATCTGACATTGTACGGGTCGTAAATAAGTTCTTGCTACTTGAATAAAGCAGATGGATATAACACCACTCAATTTCCATATCGCTTGTTTTGAACTTAAAGCTTTTCCGCGTACCATTTTTCTGCATGCGCAAGCATGTGAGTTGTAGAATGACGGTATAATATGCCCTAAATAAGCTCCTTTGATATGCACTCAATAAGTGCCCGATCGTTGATCGTAAGTTGAACGACACAATGAAAATACTTGAAGCCACACACACACACACACACACACACAAAAACATCTGATGTGGGCAGCAAATAACTTTCCTTATATAATGCAATGAATTACTACTTTTACAGTAAAAAAAATAGGTTATTCTTATAGTAGATATTTATATTCTTTCCAAGATATTGAATTTTCGTCAATGAGTCGTCATTTTCATTGGTTTAGCGTCATTTTTATCCATTTGGCGAGATTTTCGTTAATTTGGCAACATTTAAAAAGTCGCCAAGTTGGCGACATTCCTCCAAATTCTCGCCAAGCGTTATGGACGGAGAAATAAGTTATTCTTACAGCAGATAAATGACTATTGGCGGTCAAATACAAAAGTATTACTCAAAGTATATTTTTTCATGAATGGAACGAGCTAGATCCACGAGAATGATGTCACCCAATTTATCGCATGGTATTATATATGAAAAGTGAACATGTTTCTCAGTAGGAAATATATTTTTTTTATTTTATATAACTTTTTGATAATTTTTTTGAAAAATGTGCTTCTGTTGTGTTAACTAATAATAGAAGCTACTTTACTAACACTAGCGACACCTAGATATAATTCTAATAGCATTATGGCATTTTCAAGCATTTCATCCATAGGAGTTTTATCTCCTTCTTTCTAACTTTATGTGCTAAACTATACTCACTAAAGTACTATTTATAACTAGTTTATGCTTGCTCTCTAATAATAATCTCTCTCCCAGACGCATTATAGTATATATACTTTCAATACAGGATGTTTAGTACATCGTTTTGATAATTAAAACGTGACTTCAAGAATTAACGTTTATTTTTTCGCTCATATGTTGTAGATTTGTAGGAACTTGAAAACTTACTTAAGAGCATAAGGTTATTAGAGGTAGTGATTTATGAGTTGTGTTTTTGTGCGCAACTTAAGTGAATATTTGAATTTCGGTATTTAAACAATTTCTAAGAATATTAAGTTTAAAGTTTCACGTAGTACGTAAATGTATCATATGCATCGTTTACGTATTATTGTGTTGAAAAATTTGATATGGTCAACGCTCGGTTTCCCCATTCAGTTAACTACAGAATAAAGTATGTCAGTCCAGTTCACAGATCCGCTCGTAGGAGTTGTACAACATATATATATATATATATATATATATATATATATAAAGAAGAAAAGTATGTATGTATGTATGTATGTATGATCCAACATCACGGGAGAACGACTGAACCGAATTTGATGAAATTTGGTGGGTAGTCTTGAAATAGCACCACCTAAAATTTAGTCTATATTTCGAGTTTCTAACATGAGGGGTTGTCGCGATATTAATAAACAAGAAAGATCAATCATGCTTAAAACATTGATAATGAAACACTTTCCAACTCCAACGCAATTTTATTTAAACATCTCTAAAATGCAATACATTCCTAAGTAATATTTTAAAACTTATCACAATATTACATTAATTTATTATATTTGAAAACTTAAACCTTCATTGAAACAAATGAACTTCATTCAAATGACGGCATTGAAATATAAATTGCCTGGTTTAAACATCTCTAAAATGCGATACATTCCTCGGTAATATTTTTAAAATCATCATAATACTACAAAAATTTATTATATTTGAAAACTTCATCGAAAACAACTGACATTCATTCAAATGACGTCATAGAAAAAATAACACGCCTGGCTCTCTCTATAAAAGCAGCATTTCATTCATAACATTTTCCCAATCATTTCATTCATCACAGTACTAAAATAATTTATTTTATTTAAAAACTTAAGACCATGGAGCTATAAGTAATTAAACTCTATGCTTAAAACTTCATCGAAAAAAATCGTCCTTCTCTGTGTAAAATCAATGAATATTTCATTCATATCAGCTATGCAGACTCCATGATCTAAATACTTTTTCGTTAAAAAAATACAGCAATTCTTATATAACTCATCCTACATATTTTGCTGTTTACATTTTACATAAGTGAAAAATAGGCTTCGTTGTAGAAATAATCAAATTTGCATGATCATTTAAACTCAAATATATTGTAATTGTGTTGTTTCAGTATGTAGATGCATAGAATTTAAGCAGAAATAAAGTGGTTTTAGAACATATACAACACTCAATATGAATTAAAAACAATTTTAAAAATCACGATTTTGAGACAAGATGGATGCCATATATCATTTTGAAGTACGTCAGGTGATCTTTCATATCATGGTCACGTGATCGCTTCATATAAGAGGTGTTATTATTATTTTAATTTTTATTTAAAAAACTACTGATTATATTTCGCTGAATTTCTTTTTATATATTTTATGGAATAATTTGAATATTACCTAAAATTTTCGAAGCAATTTGTGAATTTTAAATCCGCTTAAAAAATGCTTGAAAAATTAGGTCCCATAGGGCTCAATGTATTTTATTTTTTCAACCCGGGTTCAATCCAATACTAATTGGGTGATATTATTCATTTATATTCCCATAGGTCCTACAGACCGTCTGAACAACATACTAAAATTTCATTTTGGTATTAAGTCATTTTTACGACAGTTATCGTGCTAACGGACAGACAGACAGACAGACAGAATGAACAAAGCCATAAACACTTTGAACTTTGTTGTAAAGTGTTAAAAATAGATATATTATATAATAAATATCTTTTCAAGAGTTTAATTATTTTGTATATGAGAGAGGCTTCACATTTTAAAATAAATTTGGTGGATAAAAATTTTTAATTTTTTTTTAAAATTTTATATAACTCTTCATGATGCACTTATTTGATGGCGTTTTTAATGCACTTTCCTACGTCTTAGAGAGTTAAAATTTGGTACACAGCTTAAATTTGTAGAACATTTTATTCTACAACAATTTGGTGGATCTTTAAATATAGATCCTACATTTTTTTCGAAATGGTCTGCAAATAATCCTCGTTCACTTCTATAAATCATTGTTGTAATATTGTTAAAAATTCTGATGTAGACAGCACATGTCTTTCTCTGCAGACTCATATTCACTTTCTCTTTATTTCTTCAATAATAATTTGAGTTTATCTGCACAAAATAACAGCCATAAGTATATTAAATGACATTGAATTTGCACGTAAAACTTAAATTTGGTTCGCATTTGATAGATGGACTTATTGTCAAAGGTGGCGTTGCGAAAAGGCAAAAAAACTAAAATATCTCAAGAACGGCTAGTCCTAGAGTAATGAGGTTAGTCTTATTCTTTTTGTATTACCTACAATATTACCTACAATTTTCGAAGCAATTTGTGAATTTTAAATCCGCTTAAAAAATGTTTGAAAAATTATGTCCCATAGGGTTCAATGTGTTTCATTTGTTCAACCCGGGTTCAATCCAAAACTAATTGGGTGATATTATTCATTTATATTCCCATAGGTCCTACAGACCGTCTGAACAACATACTAAAATTTCATTTTAGTATGTTGTTTAGTAAGTCATTTTTACAGCAGTTATCGTGCTAACGGACAGACAGACAGACAGACAGAATGAACAAAGTCATAAAAACTTTTCAACATTGTTGTAAAGTGTTAAAAATGAAACTTTCGTTTGTCTCATCATTACGGGAGAACAGCTGCACCGAATTTAATGAAATATTGTGGGTAGCTTTGAAATAGCCCCCATAAATTAAGTCTCGAGGACCAGGCGTTGTTGAGATATTAATGGAAAACGAAACTTTTCCCTAGGAGTTCTACTCTCTAACTACATGATTACCATCGGAAAAGGTTGGAAATCGCTGGTTTAAAACGTGAAAGTCAATTAAATCTCTGAGTTTTGTAGGAGTTCATTGAACGTATTAGTCACTTTTGAAAATCGCAGGTTTGAAATATGAATTTAAATGGAAACTCTATCCCCATGGTTTATTTTTCACAGGCTTACTTAACAATGAAAAGTATTAAGAAATCCAAAATGGTTATTTAATTATCAGCATTTTATGAGGAAGATTCTTTTTTACATCATGACAAGTCATTTGACTCTGCAGTGGAAACCGATGATGTAGTTAATTACCCGCTGGAATTTCTGAACTACCTTCAGCCACCTGGAATGCCTTCTCATATTTTTAAGTTAAAGAAATGATCACCAATAATACTTTTGCGGTCTCTCGACTCGCCAAAACTATGCAATGGAACACGGCTCTGTGTCAAAAGTATTTTATGAAATGTCATCGAAACCGCGGTATTAACGGGAAAGGCAAAAGGAGAGAACGTATTCAACGTCTTCATACCTCGCATGAGTGAAAAAAAAATCTGATGTGGGCAACACATGACTTTCCTTATATAATGTAATGAATTTACTACTTTTGCGGTAAAAAAAATAGGTTTTTCTTATAGTAGATACTAATATTCTTTCCAAGATTTTGAATTTTCGACAATTCGTCGTCATTTTCATTGATTTAGTGTCATTTTTTATCCATTCGGCGAGATTTTCGTTAATTTAGCAACATTTCAAAAAGTCGCCAAGTTGGCGACATTCCGCCTAATTCGTCGCCAAAAACTCGCCAAGTGTTATGGACGGAGAAATAAGTTATTCTTACAGTAGATAAATGACTATTGGCGTTCAAATACAAAAGTATTACTCAAAGTATCTTTTTTCATGAATGGAACGAGCTAGATCCACGAGAATGATGTAACCCAATTTATCGCATGATATTACACAGGAAAAGTGAACATATTTCTCAATAGGAAATATTTTTTTTTATTTTATATGACTTTTTGATAATTTTTTTTAATAAATGTGCAATATCTCGAGAACGGTTCATGTTAGCGTTCTAAAATTTATGCCAATCGTTTTCTAATGAAAAATTACATAAGAAATGTCTATTTGCGAAACTTTATTAGTGGTTTTGATTTTTTGACGATTTTTTCAAAATTTCAGTCGAAAATTTAGGGGGTTCTGAACATTCGATTGCGAATAAAAACAATAGGCTTCCAGCGTTTACAGATTGTGATTTTTGTACCAAATTTGGTTCGAATCAGTCCATTCGTTCGTCAGTTATCGTCTCCACAGACTCACTGACACACACACACACACACACACACACACACACACACACACACACACACACGCACACACACACACACACACACGCACACAGACATCACTTCAAAAATGTTTGATTCGTGATCAGGGATGCTTGAAACGTGCTCTCCCGTCTAAAACTCGAATTCGAATTTTCGACCTCGTCACAATACTTTCCTTATACATTATGTATATAAGGAAAGTAACAATGTATAAGATTCACGGCCCTATATGTTCCGGTGTAATTATTATCAGAGTTTTGCATCGTAAATCCCGAGCAACGCCGGGCAATCGCTGCTAGTATTATATATCTTAAAAAATATGATGTGGGCAACACATGACTTTCCTTATATTACAATTCAATGAATTTACGCCTTTTACAGTAAAAAATTGATGTATAAGAACCACGGTTCAGTGTTTTTTACGCTGAATTGCACATTTGGCGATATTCTGGATGACAAGTAATGGTGTAATACTATTTCAAAGTACCCAATTAACTTATATGTCAAACAACTCTAAATTAACAATTATCAATATTAATAGCATCTGATAGCATCCTCAATAAGCGATAGAGTCCATATATTAAAGTATTTTAATAATTAATTTAGCAATTAGGCGCCATTTTCATTAATTTAGTGTCAGTTTTGCAATATTGACGAAATTTTCATCAGTTGGTGATACTTTTTAGACTATTCTCCAAGTTTGCCAAATACATTACCAAGTGTTACAGACAAACGGAGAGAAGAGAATTTCTTATATACTAGAATGTATGCCCGTTATATAAGTATGACGGAAATCAGAATTTGCGAAACATTATTTCTCATTTGGCGTCATTTATATCAATTTGGCGACATTTTTGTCACTTTAGCAGCATTTAAAAAAGTCCACAAGTTGGCGATGACCCGCTAATTTTCTTACCAAGTGTTACGGACGGACGGAGAAATGGGATATTCTTATAGTCTGTTCGTATGTATGTTCTTTCCAAGATATTGAACTTTCCGCAATGAGTCGTCATTTCATTGATTCTGCATCAGTTTCATCAATTTGGCGAATTCATTACAATTGGGTGACATTTTCGTCAATTTGGCAACATTTAAAAAGTCACCAAGTTGGAGGTATTCCGAAAAATTCGTTACCAAAATTTTATCCAAACATTACGAACGGAAAAATAGGTTATTCTTATAGTACTCATTCTTATATTTTTTCCAAGATATTGAACTTTCGTCAATTAGTCGTCATTTTCATTGATTTACCGTCATTTTTATCAATTTGGCGACATTTTCGTTAATTTGGCAATATTTAAGCGGCATTCCGCCAAATTCGTCGCCAAAATCTAGCCAAGCGTTATGGATGGAAAAATAAGTTATTCTTATAGCAGTTAAATGACTATTAGAGTCCAACTACAAAAGTGTTACCCATAGTAACTTTTCTCATGAATAGAACGAGCTAGATCCACGAGAATGATGTCACCAAATTTGAAGCATGATATTACATATAAAAACTGAACATATTTCAAAATAGTTAATATTTCTTTTATTTTATGTGATTTTTAGATAAATGTAGTTGAAAAATGTGCAATGTCTCAAGAATGGTTCATGCTAGCGTTCTAAAGTTTATGCCAATCGTTTTCTAATGAAAAATTATATATGAAATGCCTATAAAATATCAAAACCTTCAGTATTGTTATGTAAATAATCATTTCTTATGTAATCTTGTTATGTAAATAATAATTTTTTATGTAATCTCTTTAGAACGCTGGTATGAACTGTTCTCGAGATATTGCACTTTTTCGAATACATTTATTAAAACATTCATAAAATTAAAAAAAATATTAACTATTGTGAAATATGTTCACTTTTCATATGTAATATTATGTCATACATTTGTTAATATCATTCTCGTGGATTTAGTTTGTTCTATTCACAAGAGAAGATATTTTGTGCCATAATTTTGTATTTTTGTCGCGAACGTTTTGGTATACTCGACAGAGAAGACAAAGTTTTGAAATCAAACACATTTATTAAACATGAAATAACAAGGCAGTTGATCGAAAACAGTGGAGTACAAGCATTTCTCGCAATAACTCAGAGTTACACTCGGTAGGGTGACCATTAAGAACACCCCTGGAGGAAGAGGAACCAAGAGAATACACATATTTTCTGATACATAAAATAAACACAATATTCCTCATATTATACTTGACATTTATATATCACATTTGTATACTTTGAACATATACGACATTTTCATATAACATCATCAATGACTTGATACTCACGAGGATTTGACAATTAACACTCTATTCGTTAGGTGGAAGACTAAATATATATAAAACTTTACCTCGTCTCTTTTAAATATAACATTTACAATTCTGTACCATGGGAAAGGATATCAGGATGGACTCTCGGCATAAACTCATCGAGATTCTTGCGCAGAACAAAATCCATAATGGTCGGGAAACTTGACTACACAACATCATGCTGGCGGAATTCGACATCTTGGTTGGTTACGGAGATTGGTTGATTCGTACCTTAGGACACAAGGAGGAGTCAGGCAAATACAAATCGCTGTAAAATGAGCTTTCCCTCTTGCCCTATTAGCGATTCAAGCCGACCAGTGAAAGAACCATTTTCTCTTTTCACAAGACTCATTATTCCATTACTACCAGGCTGATTCATTTAAAAACACGAGTGACTCATCTCTGAACCGAGCCAACCGACTCTACGCACAACTTGTCGAACTATGTTACATATTTTAATCACATCCTTCCACTTTCAAAATTAATCCACCTTTTCTTAAAATTCGCGATCATACGCGAATCAAACACACACGTCTACATTTCTCCACGACTCCTTCCACACTGCTTCCAAAATCCTTTTTCAAACTCGCGCGTGCGCAAAACCTGCAAGTTCCCAACTAGCGACTGAGAAGCGAAAATACAAAACTATTACTATTTTTCTGGAACATAAACACTTTTGCGATTTTAGAGTTCACTTCCCTTAAAAGTCAATGTAATTGAAAACATGTAGAAAAGACATTTACATTTCGAAATTGACACTTTCAATCACACAGAAATAAAACAATACTTTAATATACAATTTTAACACAGAGGTGTGAAAGCCTTATCACATTTTGATGCCTAGCAATTCGCTAGCTGTCATTCATATATAAGAAATGCTCTTCTCTGTCTGTAATGCTTGAAGGTGAATTTGGCGATTCTTTTAGCGAAATATCGCCAACTTAGCTATATTTCGTCTCAGATTGACGAATATATCACCAAAATTTCTAAAATGACGCTAAGTTAACGAAAACGGCGCCAAACTGATGAATTAATTATTAAAATATTTTAATATATGAACTATGTTGCTTATTAGAGATGTTATCAGTATTGATAATTGTCGATTAGAGTTCCGTGAAATATAATTTAATTGGATACTTCGAAATAGTTTTACTTGTTGCCATCCGGAAAAACTCAACATGCAAAATTTAAACCATTGTGCCGTAGATCTTATATATATTTTTACTGTGAAAGAAGTAAATTCATTGTATTAAGTAGGGAAAGCCCTGTGCTGCTCACATCAGATAATTTTTTCTTTTACAATTAGTTGGCAGTTTTATTCTTTAAAGTTTGATCATCTAATAGTTAGATAATCTAATTTCAGTTGTGTTTAGTTTCATGCTGCATACGATTTTAGACAAATATTTAACTTCAGCATTCAGCAGCAGTTTGCGATCAGAAACAAATTTATTACGACAAAATTTATTAGATTATAAAGATATTGTAACATATTTAACTTTCATTCAATTTTATTCGCTATATCCATTTTAAGAAATAATTTTCTGTCATGTATTCACTAGATTTTCAATCTATAAAACTGCACTCATAATTGATAAATTATTTTTTGAAAAAAAAAAAATCGTCTGCAAAATTTAAAATTCTCCTGTTGCATTCCTTCGTTCGCAGTTCTATTCCATATTACCTAGTCACGCTAGATGGCTTCATTATTTATTCATACCAGATAGAACTTTCTAAATATGCTCTTTTCATTCACGCTATCCAGAATTTTCGAAATAGATAAGGTAACATACATGCATCGAAAAGTTTATTTTGGAAATAAGCACAGGAAACGAAATATAACAGAATTATTAATATACTTTCAGTATACCTGTTCTTCGTACGGAATATACATTATAAAGAAACTTAAAATTCACTATCTTGTGTGCAAATTCCTATGGTGTTCTAAATGATATTGTTATTCTAAACATTCTATTAAAATATTTAAATTAAGGCTCCTAAAAGGAAGTTTCAGAATCTCTGTTCTCGCTATACAAAATTATCTTCACATACAGATCTAAAAGATAAAACATCCCGTTATTAAAACCCCTTTGAATACAACCCGTTTGTAATTAAATTTACAGAAAATATGAAATTGAATCAATATATGCCTAAATAAAAGCGCCAGAATTATATGAGAAGATATATCCGTACTTCTTATATTCTCGTGGATTAGAAGATATACCCGTGTTTTAGAGGATTACCCATACTACAATATATGAGTTTCAAAAATCTTTGTCAAAATAAAACAGATGACGTAATAAATTGAAAATATTAATAATCCCCGTAATTTTAAACCTGAAGGTCGTAATTGATATAACCCAGTTCAAAATGCAACTTCGATAAAATTCATTTTATATACATTTCTTTATTATTTAAATCGAAAAAGATTTAATAAAAATCGTCTGCCTCACAAACGCGTTGGATTTAAATTCGTTGTTAAGCGACATGATATCATTTTTTTCAAATAAATTGTCGGAAAAAATATCGCCTGTATAATGTTATCTCTATGGAAGGTTTAATTGTGGGCTATATATTAATATCTCAACAACCCCTGGCCATAGAAACTTGAAACATAGAATAAATTTTAAGTGAGGATATTTCACGGCTACCCACAAAATTTCATGAAATTCGGTGCAGCCGTTCTCCCGTGATGTTGAGATAAACACACATACAGACAGACAGACAGAGAGATTTTTAATTTTATTTATATAGATTACGAAAATGTGTTGTCCAATTTCAAGATTGTAAGCATATATCGTCTGCATTTTCAAATTGACAATGTCTGACTTATAAGGTGTGTAATCAATATTTTATTTTCCTGAAGAATATTTTTAATTTTAATAAATTTATGAATGATTTGTTTAGAATTTAGAGTTTTGTTAAGTTTATTTTTTATCCTCATGTATTCTCGAGTTTTAATCCGATTCTACATTAATACATAGAATGCGAATTAACAATGAAAAATCTGACTGAAAACTAGATAAAATCCAAAAATTTTAATAGAAATAAACACGAAAAAAAAAATACTTTACCAGAATCATTAATAATTTCTGAGAATGTGTTCTCAGATTTCAAGATTTTAAAGCACTGTCTGAGTTCTGGAATTAAGAATATTTGACGCACAAGTTCTGTAACTAATTCTTATTTTCATAATGAAAAAATATCTTTTTTCCATTTTAATAAACTTATAAAGTAGTTCAGTTTGGTTTCTTATTTTTGATCTTCATATCTTTTATAAAGTTTTAATCAGATTATTGTTCAAAATTAATATGTACAATATGAAATAAAAATGGAGAATCCACCGGAAAACTAGATAAATTTCATTCCACATTTAGTCTAATAGTAGTTTTTGCACTCTTCATGCATTGCAAAGAGTTCACTTTAGAAAATGGCGAATTTCGAACGTTCAAAGCACTTAAATCTGTTAAAGATTCAATATCGCATTTTCTCTCCAACTCCTTCACATTAGGAGGGTACGGTCCCTGTGGATGCCTCCCCCAATGGGTTCCGGTCTAAATTGGGTGGCACTTCCCGACCGTCCAAACTGTTACCTTACACCTTTCTGGTAGGTCGGACGGTCTGGGTTTCAACAATAACAATAATTTTCCGGGGCCGCAGTAGCCCAGTAGTTAGCGCGCGGGAATTGCACGCGGTAGGCCCGGCTTCGATTCCCTCCGTTTCCAAAACTGCCGCCGTATTCTCGCGGAGTACCATCACGTTAAACATGTGGATTCGTAAGTCCTTCCGAGAGGTTGGTAGTAGTGGAAGGAGGGTACGGTCCCTGTGGATGCCTCCCCCACTGGGTTCCGGTCTAAATTGGGTGGCTCTTTCCGGCCGTCCAAACAGTTACCTTACGCCTTTCTGGTATATCGGGCGGCCTGGGTCTCAACAATAACAATAACTTTCCCTACGTAAGCATGTGAATACAGAAATAGAGGAATATACAACATTTTGCTGCGTTGTATATAATAAATTGTGTGTAGTTCTATTGTTTAATTTCTACTGTCTCACACTTCATAACATAGTATAGAGAAAGTAATATTTACACGGAAATTTTCAAATTCGAGATTTTGGTGCCAATATATGTTTTAAGACCGCCTGAATACGTTTTGATTATTTTTGAAGTGATGTTCGAGTGACGGAAAAATTTTATTTATAGTTCAATGATCACGAGACTTAATAGTTTCAATTATTGTTGTGAAAAATAGCGGCGATACACGTTTTTTGTTCGTGACGTCATTAGCCCCCTCGGGGGTACAATGTCTTATTGATGTCTGTGTGCATGAGTACCTCTCTCTCTCTCTCTCTCTGTGTGTGTGTTTGCGTATGTGTTAGTGAGTTTAAGGATGCGATATCTCATGGGACGTTTCTTATACAATTTGGTGTGATTATTACGATCCATGAATACTGGAACTCTATGCTTTCGAACGTTTGGAAGCCATTTCGAACTTTTGAATAGCAGTGGTACAATTTTTGTGTTTGTAACGCCATCATATGCCAACCGGCACTCTACCGTTGAGCTATTGGGATGATATTGCATTCTTATCTTCGAAGTGAACTCTGCATTCTTCACTCTCTAACATCAGATTGGCGTGCAACTGACAATCTGATTCACCCATCCTGCAATTTTTACCCCAGATTAGCCTCTTGCTACTACTATTTTTACCCAGGTTAGTATCCTGCTTGGTCGTTATCCTCTCGATTTGAAATCGGTGCTTAATCTCCCAGAGTTCACTGAATCCGTACTAGTCGTACTAGGGTCACTATCAGGCCTCCGATATCTTTTCATTAACCTAAAGGGTTCGTTTGTTCGGGCGCCATTGTAAAGAATCTTTCTGCCCCAACCGGGAATCGAACCCTGGATCTCCGAACTGACCAGCCGACGCTCTACCGTTGAGTTATTGGGACGATATTGCAAGTTCTTATCTTCGAAGTGGACGCTGCAGGGTACATTGTTAAATTTGGTATCAATCGAAATATTTTTTTGAAACCCTTTAAAATGAAGGGTTACATGCTGTAAAATTGTGAAAAGTTGGACCAACGAATGAACATACATATTTTTCAAATATTTTCTTGCAAAAACAGAAAAAAAGATCATAAGCTACTTAAAAATGGATTATGGTATGAGGAAGTCTAGTTGAGCCGCAATCTAGTTAATTTTTTAAATTCGAACGAACCATTTTGAGATTTTACAGCAATTTTGGAAGGAGTTTCAGATTTTCGTAGTTGGCGGGGAGTTTTATTTTTTTGTAGCGTGCTGTTTTTGTGCGATACCAAACTGCGATCAAATTGCGAATATTTAAATAAATCAATTCGGGAATTTTGAGAGTTTGAATATCAAAAGAGATATGAGAAAATCTCGTTTTACGAAATAAACTTTTTTTACTGGAATTGTTTTTGTCGGGAAGACATTAATCATTCTATTTGTTTTCTCTGTCACTTTTGAAGTTGAATTATAGAATAACAAGATGTGAAAAGGAAGTCATAGATTACCAAGAGTTTTTTCCCTTTAAGTTCTTAGATATGCATAGGAGTATACTTTTAGTGAAGTTTTTAAAAATCAACTGGATATGTAATTAAGGTAATTAAATTTTATGTCAAATTTCAAGTACAGGCAATGTCAAAAGTTTGGTAAATACTTGTATTTTTACCATTGTCCTAAAAATAGGACAGCGCACATAGCAAGTTATAAAATCATTACATATACATTTTTTTCTTCTTCTTTTGCTACGCATTTTTCAACTTTCGAGAATTTTTGCAGAATCAACAATTACAACATCCATATCACTTAATTAATATAATATGCAGCCTCAGTGTTTGAAGAATTTTTTTAACTGAGGATTTTTTAATCTTATGTTTCCGTTTTCAATTTATTCAAAGAATAATAATAACAATAATAATAATAATAATAAAAGCTTTCTTGAATGCAAGAAAAAATAAATATAAGTATATTTTTACTTTCGAAAACCAGACGGAGAAAACACCCGTACATGCAACCTTTTATATGATGCGATAAGCGATAAGCCCTACGATAAGCGCTAAGCCCTGCATTGTATGTATTTCTATGACGAAAAGCTTAAAATATTTATTTAAACTGTCAATTTTGTAGAAATAAATTAGTAGTGCAATACAAATTAGAAATGAAACAATAAAAAATATTCCTACGTATTCAAACTTATTTTACCTTTCAATTTATTTTTTTCTCCCTATGTTCTGTACTTTATCCTACAACTATGAAAAAAATACTGGTTCATTATACTCATCATTAGGGAACCCTTAATTTAAAAGTAATAAAAAATACATATACTCAATACTGCGCCTTTCTGTTGTGTTAACTAACAGTAGCAGCTACTTTACTAACACTAGCGAGACTTAAATGCAATTCTCAGAGTGTGGCATTTTCAAGCGTTTCATCGGAGTTTTATCTCCTTCTTTCTAACTCCACGGTTTACATTTTTCGTAAAGCTTTGATTTCCGCCAGAAATACCCTAACCATAGATGCTATTCACATAAAAAAATATCTTTATTCACATCCTATATTTCCATATATGTCGGATGGATATGCATATGCTCTACAAAACATGTTTCACTTTTTAAAAACTTTGGAAATTCTACTTTAGATTTTTATATCAATTCAATGATACAATGTCTCTTTAATTACTTACTTGGTTTCCAGGATTTTTTAATAGAAGTCATTAGCGATATTTGTGCACTAAAAGGCTTGTTTAAAACTTCGTCTGATTAAATAGAATAATTAGTTTTAAGACAAAGATAATATCTAGACAAAGAACAAAAGTTAAAATATACTTATCACGAACTTGTAGTTTAGAAAAGTACAGACGATAATAGATTGCAATTTGTTCTAACCATGGAGTTAGTTCTATCAGATGCATAGTTTTCAGTAGTAAATCTACAATATTCAAATAATAAAAAAATAGTAATGAAAATGCGTCATGTTTTCCAATAAGACAAAATTTTTTTTAACTTATTCAAGCAAGAATGTATTAAAAGCAATTAAAATTTCTTCGAAACATGAGACGTTCCATGAAATCTATTTTATGTCTTTCTAATTGGATCATATATCTAGTAGGAACAGAACGATTTTTGCATCTGTAAGTCATTAACTTTTTCTTCAATTGCATACATTTAACCTAATTATAACACTTGCTTCTTTCGATTAAATATCTGCTTTTTTTAAATCATTCTGTTTTTATATTTTATTTGAGAGCATGTTTCTGAAGATTTGGCTTGTCGTACAGAAAAAAAATCAAATGAATAAATTAGAGATATCGATTTTCTGATATTCATTTACTATTAAATAATTTCAGTTGAAATATTCTGCAAACAGTGCCAAATGTCCGGGAGGAACATTATGATTTTGACACGAAACTTTAATAGTTCAATATTATATTTTGACTTTATATTTTGAGATTACACGTTACTGCCGTTAATACCATTCCTAATCGATTTTTAGGAATGCCAAGATTCAGTGTTATTAATTTACCTAAATACTTAACATAATGTATATCAGCAGCATAGCGTGATATTTTTTGACTGGAGAGGCTGAAAATTTGGCAAAAAAAATATTTGGTATTACAAGTGAAATGTATATTGGAATTCGCATTTTCATAAGTTTTATTTTAATAAATTTTATTTATTGGTGAGTAAAATAAAATAATTTTACATAAGAATGCAAAGAGTGGATGAAATGCACGAGATTTTAAAATGTTATCTATGTAAGATGAATACAAGATATAACATTTTAAATATTTTCTTATTTCTAAATTAGATGAACTTTTGCAATCATTTTATTAAATATGAAGTCATGATCGCCCATAGGAGAGGTGAAGGGGGGGGGGGGGGAGGGGTGTCACACTCCCCCTTGGGCATTCGATATAACAAAGACGAGCATCAAACCAGTGGATGTTGTACATCATGTGCTTGAGTTTGCCCCCCCCCCCCCCCTCCCCTAGAAAATTTTTTACAAACGCCTATGTATGAAGTAGAAATATATTAGAATATTATTAGCAAGTGATTGAAAGAACACGTTTTTTAAATATAATCTAAGCTATCGAAATAAAGAGCAATTCAAAGGAGTGCACTGAAAATGGATGAGAAATATATCTGGAACATAAGCTTAGTTAAAAATCATTGTAGTCAACAATGTCCTTAAACAATTGTCTATATTAATTATTGACAAATACTATACTTTGAAAACTTAAAAATATCGCAACCACAATATGCTAAAACCCGCTAAAAAATTATCAATGGTTTTTGTTTAATTGAGATTCTTGTGTAGTGTAATATTTAAAGGGAAATCAGATTTATTCTTTCTAAAACTCCCAAATACGCAAACGGATGCTTCGCTTTTCCAAACTATTAAAATTTAGGTGAATGTCATGTTATGTGTGGAAAATGCCTCATATTTTTTAGTATTACATATGACTTTTTTCTGCGAAGATTAATTAATAGAACCATGTTTGACCCAAATTGGCAGATCCTTTAGCCTTGCTCAAGAAATTTTCATTCATGAAACGTTACGCCCCATATCCAATCACTGTCTGACATTACGCTGTTTAGAAAGGGTTGAAAATGGGGAAAGCGATTGCCCCACCTTCCTAGAAGCTAGCCTTTAGTTCTAGCTTATCAGGGAGGACGGAGTTTAACAATTGGGCGGTTCTAATGCTATGCTTCTTTCAGAACAACGTAAAAGCTAGATGATTTCAGCTTCTAAATATACGTTTGAATGAGGAAAATAGTTTGATACGTCTCATTTTAAGTAAGTGTAACATTTTTCTAAAAAAGACATATATATTCGCAAAGTTATTTAAAAAAAATAATAAATAAAAGTATCTTTAAATTAGATTTTAAACAGGGAGGCTCAGCTTTTGAGCCTCAATGGGCGCTACGCCACTGATGTATAGGGAGAGTACTGTAGCTTGGCTGAAAATTCTAATTCAAGTTTTTGACGAAAGAGCACGTTTCAAGCATTTCTCAACTCGAACTGATCGTTTCTGAAGTCATGTCTGTGTATGTGATATCTCACGCACGGAGAGTTTCGAATGAATTTTGACACAAAAATTACAATTAGTGAATATTGGAAGCTTACTGATTTTAAGTGCAATCGAATGTTCGGTAGGCCCCCACATTTTCGAATAAAATTTTGAAAAAATTAACAAAAAATCAAAACCTTTAATAATGTTACCTTAATAACCATTTCATATGTAATTGTTTATTCGATTACATTTATCAAAATATTACATAAAATTAAAAATAAATTAACTATCGGAAAATATGTTCACTTTCTATATGTAAAATTATGCAATAAATTTGTTAATATCATTCTCGGGGATTTAGTTTGTTCCATTCGCGAGAACAGATACTTTGTGTAACAGTTTTGTATTTCGACGCCTAACAATTAGACAACTATGATTTATATATAAAAAATGTTCTCTCCATTTGTCTGTAACGCTTGGCGATAAATTTGGCGGACTTGGAAATTCATTTAGCGAAATATAGCCAACTTGGCAATATTTCGCCTCAGATTGACGAAAATATCGTAAAAATTGCAAAAATGAAGCTAAATTAACGAAAATGACGCCAAATTGATGAAAGAATTAATAAAATATTTCAATATTGCGTATTGACGATGCTATCACTATTAATAACTGTCAATTTAGAATTGCTTACACTGGATTTCTATCTTAATGGGGTAGCATTGTCCCGGTCGCCCAAACATATCCAAACCTTACACTTTTGGATAGTTCGGACGGTTTGGATCGAAAGAACGAATTAATCATTACCGAAATAATTATAAAGAAGCCGCCTACAGAATTTAAAGAACTTTTTTTGGTCGAGTGGACAATTCTATAATCTCCGACTGAACGTGCTACTGAACTGGAAGATTTTTAAAATGTTCAAAGCCTACATACATTTTTCTAAGACCAAAAATTGGTGTGGTCAGTGCATGACTTTCCCTACAGACTCATATTCATTTTCTTTTTCTTTCTTTCTTTCATGATTCATTAAATTGAGTTTAATCGCATAAAATAACACACATAATCATTCAAAATTGCACTAAAATTGCGGTTTTAATTCAATTTTCATTTTCATTTGGAGACTGCATGCATTTTCAAAGGCGACGTTGTATAAACGCAAAGAAACTGAAGTATCTCGAGAACAGCTAGTCGCGCAATAATCGGCTTTAATTTTGAAGATTTTTGAGTTCGATTCAGCAAAAAAAAAACTTCCTTTCGAATTGTACCAAAATCTAATTAGTACCAAGGTAGCCCACAGGTGACAGCTATCAAATTTTATGACATTTTGTTCACTCGTTGTTGAGCAAGAGTAGATACATACATTGCAGAGCAGACAGACAGACACACACACACACACACACACACACACACACACACAAACACAACACATACACACACACACACGCACGGCCGTCCAAATAGTTGCTCTTAGTCCTCTGGACGAGTCGGACGGTCTGGGTCTTCTACACACACACACGCGCGCGCGCGAACGCTCCGTTAAAAACAGTCTTTTCTTGTTCTAGTGTGCTTGAAACGTGTAGATATCTCGAAAACTCGAGATCCGATTTTTGGCACGATTTCAATACATTCTCTCGACATTACTATGTATTGTAGGGAAAGTAAAAATGTACTGAAGTACTGAATAAGATTATACTCCTAACAAAAGGCAGAAAATTCGTGTAAGCAAATGTATCTTAGGAAAGAATTTCCATTTAAATAAATTTGATACTTGCATAGGACGGGTCATTTATATTTTAAAACGTTTTTTTGTTGTGAAAACATTTATTTTGTGTGTGTGTGTGTGAGTATTGCAATGATCAATGTTAAAGAATAGTATGCACGATAATACTTTAAGAGTCTTTCTTCTTCATTAAAGGTATTATATTTGGTAAATTCACATAAAAAATTGTACTTCATTTTATTTTTAGTCTAAAAACAAATTTTATTTCAAAACTTTTTTATAGGCATTAATCCATTCATAACAATGCACATTTTAATGAATAGTTTTAATAAAAAAAAATTAATTGGAATTCTTTCAGAAACAGAATAAAATAACAAGAGGCGTTTTAAAAATTTTCTGAAATCAATCTCCATGAATGCGAAACGAAATTTCAGTGTAAATACTAATTTACATTGTTATTTTCAATCATGACTTCGGAAAGCGAGGTATTATACACAGATAATATTGTTTTAGAGTTAGTTACTATAATAAATCGGAATGGACTTTTTTATTGCTTTCCCAGGAAAAACTTAGCAAATACATTATACGTAATGATAAAAAATATTGATTACACTATTTTCTTTATCATTTTGTGGTCCTTCAAAAGAAAAAGTAATATTAAAAAAAATACTTTGTTCATAAAACAACATAATATAATAATTAACGATGTCAACCGATTTTAGAAACAAAACGAGCTTTCATCGTCAGAATAAGACCAGAGCATAAATAACAGAAAATGTTGAAAATCGTCTGCCTGAAAGCAGATACATGGCCAGGCCCTGATTACGGTCTAGATTCATAAGGCTCAGACCTAGAGGGCTCCTGATATTAAGGACACTCAAAATTATCCAATAATTCTATCCTAAAATCTCAAAAATTACATTTAAGTCTGAATGCTGTGCTTAGAGCTCCAGACTGTCTTTATCGGAACCTGATGTACATTGTCTTTATGAGCCTTTGCTGGCGTTTCTTCTCATGTTGCTCTGTTCTTCTCATCTTGGCTAAAGAAGCCAGTTTTCTTTCACAATCGGTTAGTTTTAATCTATGTGTTTTATGAAAAATCAATATTTCAAATGGAAATGTATTTTTTTTATAGCTGCTACAACTAAGTTTTTGTTAGAACAATTAATTTGCAATGGATACGAGTCAACGAGAAAATTTGCACATATCCCTTAAAACCATATTTTCATTTTTAATTCGCAAAATTGGTCGGGAAAATAGTTTATCGTGAGCTGTCAAAGAGTTGATGCAATACAAAATTTCTTTTTGAATTACTCTTCTATTATTGCTGCAAATAAATCATTTTCCTGATGCACCTTAAAATGAAAATGCATTATTTGAAATTTGTTTTAATGTGAGCTGTTACGGACGTGTAAAATGGCCTCACTGGAGTCCCTTTTAAAAACCAGACGGAGAAAACACCCGTACAAGCAACCTTTCCTATTACGTGAATCTAGGGCTGCCATGTGCTGAAGTTCGGAGGGATTGCCAGATTTGACGATTTATAGTCCATTTGGTGACATTTGGTTACTTTTAGAAGGTTCGAGAAACACCTCGAAATAACTAATATTCTACGAGATACGAGAGGCTTCTACAGATTTCTACAGAAATATATATAAAAGAAGTCATCACTCAGTTGGAGCAGCAGTTGACATGCTGCGGGCTACATTGAACTGTGACATGTGTCAATGTTTTGAGAGAAGTACGGACTGTTTTGTGAAATGAGTGGACCATTAATTTGCAATTTTACTGTATCTGACAGTTATTGAGTGATCTTATGAAATAGTTACCGAGCTATTTACTGTATATTGTTCCTGTTTATGTCGAGCTTGTAACTAAAAGTGTTAGTTATCCAGAAATGTGGACTCATTCTTGTATCCTGAACGTACATCACGATTTCAGCGGATACGTCGAAACAGTGCAATACATTAATACTCAACCTTTAAAATTGTCTTCTTATTAAGATATTATTTCTAGTTAAATTCTTATAGTTCTTCACAAGTCTCCTTTTGTGATAAACCTTTTCAATAAATATTGCTTGCTCGCATTAATCAATTTGGGACAATGCACCTTTTGATAAAATGTTTTAACAATGAAACGAAAATTAGAGATTTTTTTTCGAAATAAATTTTAGAGTCGTAGTTGCTTTTAGGAACTTGGAAATTCAACCTCAGTTCCGATTAAGAGAAGCATTAGTGTGTTCTTTCATTGAATATTGATATTCAATTATGCAGCAAACAATGGAGTTGGAAGCGATTTTGCTTTGTTCAGTGCTTCATAGTGTGCCAAAAGTATTTGATTAAAATGAATGAACGAGTTTATCATATCAATAATTGTAAAATATTTCAGCGAATGTCATATTCGTGATGATTAGAAACAATTGATACAATAAATTTACGAAGGAGCCTAATATGTTGGCAGATATTGTGTACAATTCATTTCTGACGCAGCGGTTAAACATTTTTATTCTCTTTTGCATGTTTCTTTCGCCAAGTTATACACATTTTTGGTAAAATTCCGGAAGTGCCATTTCTAGAACTGGAAATGGAAATCATTAGTGAGTCCTCCAACCTCAACTGGAATTCGATGCCGAACCCCTGTCGGTCATCATTTCAGCTACATGGCCAAGCCTGAGAAATTCAAGGTTCAATTTGCCGAGTCTACGTCGAACAATAAGAGCTTGCAATTTCATCCCAGTATCTCAACGGTAAAGCGTCGGCTGGCCAGTTCGGAGATTCAGGGTTCGATTCCCGGTTGGGACAGCATGGCTTTTTACAATGGCGCTCGAACAAATCAACCCTGTAGGTTAGTGAAAAGATGCTAGAGGTCTGAATGTGATCTTAGTACGACTAGTACGGATTCAGTGGACTCTGGAAGATTGAGCGTCAATTTCAAATTGAGAGGATAACGACCACGCAGGATACTGATCTGAATAAGAATAGTAGTATCAGGAGGCTAACCTAAGGTAAAAATAGCAGTCAGATTATCAGTTGCCTGCCAATCTGAGAATCTTTAGAGGGTAGAGAATTTGTAGCGTCCGCGTCGAACAATAAGAGCTTGCAATATCGTCCCAATAGCTCAAAGGGTAGAGCGTCGGCTGGCCAGTTCGGAGATCCAGGGTTCGATTCCCAGTTGGGGCAGCAAGGTTCTTTACAAATTGTTTCAAGATTCATGTTTTTAGAACCCTGAGTGAAAAAAATCGAAGTAGAAAACTTTAGCGAATCCACTGACCTTCTCCAGAATTTAAAGCTGAGTTAATATCAGTCTTCATCTATACTCTATCTACAGCCAATTTTGGGAGGTAAGGAAAACTTGAGAACCGTATATAAGCACAAATAACACAATATTGTAGCATATTGCTGTTTTGAGGATACGTTAGATGGAGACCGTTAGCATGTGACGTTCATGAGCGATAGTAAAGCGTAGAGGGGAGTGCACTAATCAGTAATTCGCTATAAAATATATTGTCACGGATGCTAACGTTTAAATATTTCTTTGCTTTTTATAAACAAAAGTTAACACGAATCGTAATTTAAAATTGATTGGTCGCTTATGTCACATATTTATTGCACGAGTTACGAAGATGTATAATGGTATACTTAACTTATTATTAATTAAAGACGTTGTCACGGTTTATAACATTTAAATTTTTTACCCGAATTATAAGGCAGAATGCTCGCGGATTTCACTAGTTTAATTAATACTTAAAAAGTGTTTTCTTACTTAAAGTTATTATTTCTAGAAAATTCAAATAGTTATTCACAACTCTCTTTTCGTATTAATCCTTTAAAGCAATTAATTTGCTAGTATTATTCAGTTTTGAACAATGCGCATTTTAATAAAATGTTTTAACAATAAAACGAAAATTGGGAGTTGTTTTCAAAATAAATTTCAATCCGATAAGTGCTTTCAAGACCTGTGAATTCAATCTCCTGATGATCAAGTTAAATGATCCTATGATCAAGTGTTCTGCCAGTATTGATTTTCAATTATGCGGCTTTAGCAAACAATGCGGTTTGAAGCGATTGCTTTGTTGAGCTACAGACGCGAAACTCATCATGTCTGTGATGTTTGAGGAGATATGCAAATGATTAGAATTTGGGAGCAAAAAGAAACGTATTAATGGAAATGGCGGCAACAAGATGACATATAGTAAGTGGTAAATCCTCCCCGCGCAGTTATACAAGTCGATATTCGATGCGGCAGAGAGTCAGTTAATTTGCTTATGTTCCTTTGCGAAATATTCTGCCAAATGTGGCAACTGGCCAGCTAATTCAGATGTATTCTGAGACGGCTGCAATTGTCATTCCAGGATGTCGCATATATGTTCTATTGGTGATAGATAGGTGTGTTGACCTGGATGGTCATGGGAGGGTGTTAAATCCTCGAAGACTTGTCGAGAAAGTCGTGCATAATAGGGTCGAGCATTGTCTTGTTAGAAAACTGAGACTGGGCGGTTTGATAGCAAAAACATAAAAAATAAAAAATATTTAAAGGTTAGAATCTGTGACAATATATTTTATAATGAAATACTGATTGGCGTTCTCTCCTATAGTTCATAAAATTCTAAGGGCTCAGGAATGCAGTAGCGGCTTCTGTCTTATAAAAGGGAGTTACTAAAAATCCAGGACTTGCTTGTCTGATTATCCATCATCACCTGTGGATCAGAGTTTCCTGGCTATTGCCGCTCGTCAGCGCGGCGCAGACGATGAGATGATTAGGGAGCACAAAACTACTTAAATCAAAGATTTGAAAATTTTTCATGTAGAAATATAGAAATTTCGAATCCAGTAACGATTGAAGGTACACACATCGTTAGTAAAATTATAAGTGCTTAGGAATGCAGAAGCGACCTCAGCCCCATAACAGGGAGTTGCAAAACGGTAAGAATGGGATCGCTTGCGTTAATATATTTATGTTGATAAATCAATGATTAAATTATTGGCATGACATTATTAATGTAGTTTGATAACACTGTTTAGAAAAAACATCAGAATTTATCGAAAAAGAAAAATACGATTGCCACTCTTTATAAAATATCTGTTAATATTAATGCGAAAATAATACTAATTATAACAAGAAAGATTAATTTTGCATAAAGCATTGATTATGAAACACTTTCCAACTGAAATGCAATTTTATTTACATATCTCTAAAATGCGATACATTCAGCGGTGATATATTCTTAATTATCACAGTACAGCAATAATTTATTTTACTTGAAAACTTAAAACGTCATCAAAAAAAGGCAATGCTATAAAATCGTTTGCTTCTCTATGTGAAATCAATGAATATTTCATTCATATCACTTATATTCCAGACTCCAGAGCTAAATAATTTTGCCTTAAAAATTCAACAATTCTTATATTATAACTCATCTTGCAATAACTTGATTTGCTTATATTCTGCATACGTTAAAATTAGGCTTCGTTGTAGAAATAATCAAAGTTTAGGGATCATTTGAAATAAAAAATATTGTAATTGCGGTAGCACAGAATTTAGATAATATGCAAAAATAAACCGGCTTTAGGACGGATGCAACACTAAATATAAATATAAATGTTCCTTAAAAATCATGATTTTGACTAATCGAAAAAAAAAGGGATGCCATATTTTATTTTGCAATGAGACATGTGATCTCTGCATATAATATGGGTGTAATTATTATTTCAGTTTTTATTTAAAAACTACATAACATATTTTGATGAAATTTCTTTTATACATTTTACATGATAATTTGAATATTTTCTAAAATTTTCGAAGCAATTTGTAAATTTTAACGCCACTTAAAAAAATGTGTGAAAAATTAGGTCCCATAGGGTTCAATGCATTTCACTTTTTCAATCCGTGTTCAACCCGAAACTAATTGGTTGATATTATTCATTTACATTTCCATATGTCCCACAGATCGTCTCAACATCATACTAAAATTTGATTTCGATAAAGTCATTTTTACGGCAATTATCGTGCGAACGGACACACAGACAGACGGAACAGACAAAGTCATTTTCAGCCATGTTGGAAAATATTGCAAATGATGTTGTGTTCCGACATGTCAAACACGGGACAATTGTTGGCATGGAAAATGCCTAGAAGTCTATTCTAGGTACTCAGGCACGGCAGGAAAGGGTTACTATTGTAAGTGAACTTGGCGAAAACCGCTTCTGACTATTCCCAATCGCTGCCAAGAGCGCCGCTATGCTGTCAGAAAGAGAGGGCGTTGCGGACACACAATAACCGATCCTCTAAAATTCATCCCAAGTACTATACACATTAAGTGTAGCTTTTGGGAAGCTTGATAAATTACTTCACCGACTTATACCAGGAATACTTTTAAAAAAATAATATAACATAATATAATAAAAAAATACTGGAAGATAATAATTGCAAAAATAAAAATTCTTTCACATTGCATTTTTACTATAAAAGTACTTATAAAAGTCTAGAAGCTTGAATCCTCAAATACAGCAAACTTCCGTTAATCCGATATACAATGATTCGACACACTCGATAGTTTTGCACGCCTTTCAAACGATATTCAGGCTGGCTCGACTGTACTGAAGATGACTTTTGTGAAATTTATGCATACGTATTTGTAGAGGGTATTATTCACTATAGAATGGCATCATTTAATTATAAGCGATGTACGAATAACAAGGGTGAATACATGGAGGTAAAAGTAAGGAGTTAAATCTTCAAATTAAGAAAACGCCAATACCGTTTGAGACAATAATTCAGGTGGCGCTGGGATAAGTTAAGTAGTCCTGTACTGTATGCATTTCTATGGCGAAAGACTTCAAATATTTATTTAAAGTGTCAATTTTGTAAAAATAAATTATTAGTGCAATGAAAAGTAGAACTGAAGCAATAAAGAATATTCTCAAGTATTCAAAATAATTTTACCTTTCAATTAATTTTTATCTCCCTATATTCTGTACTCTTTCCTACAACTATGCAAAAATACTGGTTAATTGTACTCATAATAAGGCAGTCTTTAATTTAAAAATAATCAAAAATACATATACTAAATACTACGCCTTTCTATAGTGTCAACTAACAATAGCAACTACTTTACTAACACTAGCGACACCTAGATATAATTCTCAAAGCATTATGACATTTTCAAGCGTTTCATCCATAGGAGTTTTATCTCCTCCTTTCTAACTCTATGGGTGAATCTTTTTGTTTCCGTAGGTGTACCTTGCGAAATTGTTATCTATATATAAATGGGTTGTCTGTTTGTTTGTTTACAAAGCCGTAGTTTTTGACGGATTTTTATTTTCCATTTTTGTGCGGTTATTTCCTACTTCACTGCTGGTAACCGCATACACGTTTCAAGTTTCTAGGTTGTTGAGATTTCAATAAAAGACGTGAAATTAAATCTTTTCGTTAAAACAGCATAATTCAAATGCTTAC
This sequence comes from Amaurobius ferox, assembly GCA_951213105.1. Classification (NCBI taxonomy): domain Eukaryota; kingdom Metazoa; phylum Arthropoda; class Arachnida; order Araneae; family Amaurobiidae; genus Amaurobius; species Amaurobius ferox. The sequence continues at coordinate 14,922,122 of OX578136.1, forward strand.
TTTCCAAATATTTACGTTAAGAAAAATATATTCTGTTACTTAGCAAAGAGAAATAAATCATATGTGTTTATTTGTATTCGATTTTTATTTACTCTTCCTATATACATAGTTTAATGTAGAGAAAGTGTTATGACGGGGGTCGAAAATTAAAATTCGAGTTTTCGATGAAATAGCCCGTTTGAAGTATCCCTTCACCCGAATCGAACGTTTTTGAGGGTGTGTGTGTGTGTGTGAGAGAGAGACTGTAGAAGCGATATTTCACGAACAAATGAAGCGTTTCGAACGAAATTTGGTGCAAAATTTATAATTAGTGCATATAGGAAGCCTATCAATTTTAAACGCAATCAAATGTTTTCAAGATTCCCAAATTTTTGAATGGAATTCTGAACGAAATTCTGAATAAAATTAAAAAAAATATTAACTATTGTGAAATGTGTCTACTTTTTTATATGTAATATTATGCGATAATCATTCTCGTGGATCTAGTTTGGTCCATTCACAAGAGAAGATATTTTGGGCAATAGTTTTGTATTTTGACACCTAACCATTCGCCCCGACCATTCAAACGGTTACTCCAAGTCCTCGGACGAGTCGGGTGGTCTGGGTTTTCGACCTAACCATTCGCCGACAGTCATTTATATATAAGAAATGTTCTTTTCTCCGTTTGTCTGTAACGCTTAGTGATAAGTTTAACGGACTTGCTGACCCATTTAGAGAAATATCGCCAACGTGGCTATATCCCCCCCCCCCCCAGATTTAACAATATATCATTAAAATTGCAAAAATGACGCTAAGTGAACGAAAATGACTCCAAATTGATGAATTAATTATTAAAATATTTTAATATATTGCTTATTGTGAATGCTTTCAATATTGATAATTGTCAATTTAGAGTTACGAGAAATACAAGGTAGGATCCAAAAGTTCGGAGACTGTGCTAATATATCCAACCCTGATTAGAGGAGAGGAGAACTATTTTACCGTGACGTAGAGGTACATGTGACGCGAGATGTGAAAAGGAAGAAGCAGGTCCGCAGTGTAGGGTTTTTCCAGGCAATGCCTGTAGAGTACGCCACGATAAAATAGTTTCCCTCTCCTCCAATCAGGGTTGAAGATATCAGAACAGTCTCCGAACTTTTTGATTCTACATTGTATAAGTTAAATGGGTACTTTTAAATAGTTTTACATGTTTTCATCCAAAGAAGCATCACAATTCAACTTTAAAAGCAATATGCCGTAGATCTTATACATCTCTTTTTTCACTGTGAAAGAAGGCCATTCATTGCTTTAAGTATCGAAAGTCATGTGCTGCCCACATCAGATTTTTTATGTTGTTACATTAGCTACGGCCATGGAATACAAAGTTACGGTAATATTTTGGAAAAATATTTTTTAAATTCATATTTTCGAATGCTTTTAAACGACTGCTGTAATGAAGTAAAAAATGATTCGAGAATAATTTTTGCTATGATTTCAGCGTTTTCAGTTTTTCGTATATATATTAAACCAAACTTCACATATTTTTTTTCTTTTACATTGGTTTACAGATGTTACCAGGATGTTTTTTTCAAATTTGCTTGCGCTTATACTTTTATATTTTATAGAAAATTAAATATAAATCTTTTAATGGAATTTTTTTAAAGAGCAATATGAATACGCTTAGATTATTTTAAATCGCGTGTATTTTTTTTATATATTTTAAATCACGAGCAATGTCGGGTATATCCACTTATACGGAATAATACAAATCATTATCAAAAGTTTTTCCGAGCTTTAATTCTTTTATTTTGCTGTTTACTCCAAATGAAAATAATAAAACAACAGCCATTGTATTTCTGATAATCCGGAAATTCCAATGATTCTGCTATACTATCTATTCCATTGGTGAATTGCATGCGTTTAATCCTTAAGGGTCTTGTGGGGACAATTGCGTTAGACGTAGCATGGTTAAACGGTGATGCATTAGCCCTTACGAAACGGAAGATGTGTCGCCTCAGATAACTTAATTAACGCAAAAGAGATGAAATTGGTTTCACGAAGCTCTGTAATTACTTTATCACATTTATTCGATCATTAACCGGTGCCCCTCATCGACCCCAATGAAGGATAATGCATCAGAGGATGATGGATCTTTGATGAAAAAGATGAAGATTCGCTGATAGGAATCAAAAGAAAATATTTTTTGGGCTTGTCTTTTATGCATATTCTATAACAGGAACTAAAAATTTTTTACATCCCATACCTCCAATCCGAACCATACGTCAGTAATCTGTTGAATTCTCTTTCAAGTTTATTTGTATATATAAATTATTAATATAGAAATGATAGCATTGATGTCTGTATAATAACTAAAGATTAATTTAAAATAATATATGAATTTTTTAGACAATATGATATACAGAAAATGAAGATAGTTATAATATTCTATTGCTGAAACAGTTATATTAGACGAGTAAAGAGATCAACACTCCAGGGGAATAGGATCATGCAAAAAGTACCAAAATAGCCACCCTTTATCATCTATAAACCATGGTTTGATCATTATTGCCTCTCGTCAGCACGGACCAGACGATGAACTGAACATCAAGCACAAAACTCCTTAAAGCATGGGTTCTATAGAATTTTGCTGATAGAAGAATTTACTTCAAATCAAAAACGATGCAGATAATTAGTCCCGCCCACAAAATTTTATAAGCTTAGGCGTACAGTGAAGCGATTGCCTGGTGCTGACGCGTAGCAATGACTGCAAAATAATCGTACAAGTTTGTGAAGGAGTAATCAATTGCGTTCTTTTATGCTAGTATTAAATGTCCAATTATAACGTGGAAGGCACTTCCAACTGTAATCCTGAGCGCTTAGAGTTTTATGAATGGTGGGCGGGAATATAATAATTCTTCGAACTGTTATTGGTTGAAGTAAATACTTATATTAGAAAAATTTTAAATTCCCTGTTTAAAACAATGTATTTGGTGGTTATCTAATGGTGTGTCCATGGAGGTAAAAGTAAGGAGTTAAAACTCCATATTAAGAAAACGCCAATATCGTTCGAGACAGTCATTCAGGTGGCACTGGGAGAAGTTAAGTAGTCTTGCATTGTGTGCATTTCCAATGACGAAAGGCCTAAGATATTTATTTAAACTGTGCATTTTGTAAAAAGAAATTATTAGAGCAATGCGGAGTAGAACTGAAAAAATAAAGAATATTTCTGCGTATTCAAAATTATTTTATCTTTCAATTTATTTTTATCTCCCTATATTCTGTATTTTATCCTACAACAATGAAAAAATAGATGTTAATTATACTCATAACTGGGAACTCTTCATTTAAAAATAATCAAAAATACATATTCTAATGACTACGTCTTTCTGTTGAGTCAACTAACAATACCAGCTACTTTACTAACACTAGTGACACCTAGATATAATTCTGAAAGCATTATATGGCATTTTCAAGAGTTTCATCCACAGGAGTTTTATCTCCTTTCTATTTCCATGGGTGTGCCCCATGCTGACGAACGGCAATGGTTGCGATACCATATTCTACGGGTTGTAAAGGGTTGATCAGCTGAGCAGTTGTTGCCTGTATGCAACATTCTGTTATGGTGTAGAACCCCCCTCATTGGAGTAGATCTTTATTTTCTACGTAAAGGGATCTTATCTATTGTTAGGTTGCATTTAAACTCTCTAGAAGTCCCCTCTACCCCCTGAAAGTGTTCAAAGCTCAAAGACACAAAAAAAGATCAAAGATCCAAATATATTTTCCATCATGTACATGAGAGTCCAGTTTTCTTAAGTATAAATTAATCTCTCTCTCTCCCCCTCTCTCTCTCATATGTCTTGCGTTCCATATACGTGTGTTGTTCGTTTCTGGTATTGATTTCTATTCATTATCCCATGTTCTGCAACCTTGTAATTGGACTTTTCTCGTCTTTCTCGCTTTGTAAACTAATCATGACCGGAATATACAACGAAAAAGGTAGTTTCGGACCCAGAAATAGTTTATATTATAAACAAAGGTCCTCAAAATATGGTTGATCCGCGGGGACCCAAAATTCTATGCCAGAACCTAAAATGGAATGAGTAACGTATATGTTAGTCTTTTAATGAATTCATATTTATTTTTGAACTTAAAAACAATTATTTAGAACATAAATTATCGGATAATCGAATTTTTGGATTACCTACTTTCGCATTTGTGACGTTTGACTGCATTTATTGTTCTGATGGGACCTTTTACGATCGTTTGTTTGGGACCTCAGAATACTTCGAAATCCTACTAAATGTGTAGATCGCCACAAACCTTTCCTTACATAATTAATTGGGGTGCTTAAGGACTTTAGTGGTAGAGAGGTAAGATTAACAAGTAAAAAAAATGTTTTTTGAATGCATAAGGGGAGTGGGATTTTCAATCTTCTGCAACACGCGCGACACCCGTTTGTAATGCTACGAGTTTCGTGATTCGAGCATGGAGGTGAGTTGTGTAAGTCACGAAAGAGCCATAAAAATTGTAGATGAGGCAGACACCCCACCGAAGAGACCTTCGATAAAAAATTCTTTATACAGGGTAACATGGGGGAAGTTCTGTTTTAATGAAGTTAAAGTGCTTCCTGAAAAATCGATAGAATAATCTTGGCCAAGCAATGCACACGCAACACTTAAAGTTCATACTCTGAGTTTCAAATCTTCCTGCGTATATGAAGTTCCGAAAAAATCTTTGAAATATGAAAAATAAGGCACTTTGACTACTACATTTTATCATTTCACGTTTCTTCCAGATTTAATAAGAGAGTGGGAGGGATTCAATTTGAAGCTCTTGATTCAATGACGTAGTTTTCTTTTAAAAACGAGCGATGGAACTCACTGAGGCTAGCTACCATGTTGCTTTATTTTATATTCAAATTTGCATATTTCAGTACATAAATTGAAGCAAAGTAAAAATTTGGAGCGGAGTATGTATATACTTTCTTTTATTCGTCATTGGTATACTTTAAGGAATTTCGGTATGCAAATATGCAAGATAAATTAAAATGGATATAAAAGTATGTTGTTACTGCTTAAATTATTCATGCATTGTATTACGTTTAAAATCTCTTTTCCTGTAAAGTTCCAGAACATGTTATTTGTAATCATTATAAATGTATCATTTATATTGGCCGTAATACTGGTTAGTACACATTGAGTTGTGGGTCACAACATCCCAATTTCGAATTCTGGTGATGGTTCCAAAACTTGTGGTGTTTTCACTTGCGTTGGGACACATTAAAAACAGGCAATTTATAAAAAAAAAGTGTTTATTAAATCATTAACTAAAATTACAACAATTATAGCTCGTTGCGTACAATTAGAAAATTTAATAATATAATGTTAACAAAAAATTAAAAATAATGCAAGCTTTTCAATGCTTTGAGGATGGAAATTTAGTTCACATATGCCCAGTATAAAGTACGATGTTTTATAATACAGGGTGATTCAAATTAAACGTGTAGTATTTAGACCTCTTTGTAGGAAAAACTGCTGTGGGAATCGCAACCAAATTTCATACACATATTTTCCTGCGTATGCGGTTTCCATTTCTGAAGAAGAAAAAATAGTTTAAATTTCGGCCGCCACGGGTGAAATTTGACGTTTCAATCTCCGCAACTTGCATATTAAACTTATCTAATAAATATCGGCAAAAAAGAGTTCCAAAGATCATAAATGGTAAGTGGACCTCGATACAAGCCTTTTAACTGTCGAAATGCTTTAAGTACAGCACTGCTGTTCCTTCCTTGATAGAAGAGTTTAACAAGAACGGTAAGACTATCCGGTAAGGAGAGCTTTCTGGCCCTTTATTAGTCGTGGATTTGTGAAAAAAGGCTTTGTGACTCCTTTTATAGGCGGCGACTGTAAGATATACTTCGCGATATGCAAATTTCAGGGACAGTTGTAATAATAATAATAAGCTTCTAATTTTAAATTAGAAGCAGCTTCTGTTATAAATGTCAAGTTCTCCACAATCTATTGAGCTTATGAAAACAATTTTGAGCTTTTTTACTCTCATTTGATTTACTTATCCGTTCCACCATCCTTACTCACCATGACACCAAAGTAGGTAAATTTATCTACAACATCAATGGTCCGCCATGAAGTTCTACCAGTTAGCAAAAACTGAAATAAATTTATTTTTACTTACCTTATATACATAATGTATAAGGAAAGTATTGTGACGGGGTCGAAAATTCGAATTCGAGTTTTCGACGGGAGAGCACGTTTCAAACATCCCTGATCACGAATCAAATATTTTTGAAGTGATGTCTGTGTGTGTGTGTGTGTGTGAAAGTATGTGTGTGTGTGTGTCAGTGGGTCTGTAGAGACGATAACTGACGAACGAATGGACCGATTTGAACCAAATTTGGTACAAAAATCACAATCCATAAACACTGGAAGCCTATTGCTTTTATACGCAATCGAATGTTCAGAACCCCCCTAAATTTTCGAATGAAATTTTGAAAAAATCGTCAAAAAATCAAAACCACTAATAAAGTTACGCAAATAAACATTTCTTATGTAATTTTTCATTAGAAAACGATTGACATAAATTTTAGAACGCTAACACGAACCGTTCTCGAGATATTGTACATTTTTAAAAAAAAATATCAAAAAGTCATATAAAATAAATAAAAATATTTCCTATTGATAAACATGTTCGCTTTTCATATGTAATACCATGCGATAAACTGGGTGACATCATTCTCGTGGATCTAGTTCGTTCCATTCATGAAAAAAGATACTCTGAGTAATACTTTTGTATTTGAACGCCAATAGTCATTTATCTGCTGTAAGAATAACTTATTTCTTAGTGCATAATGCTTGGCGAGATTTTGGCAACGAATTTGGCGGAATGTCGCCAAATTAACAAAAATCTCGCCAAATGGATAAAAATTACGCTAAATCAATGAAAATGACGACTCATTGTCGAAAATTCAGTGTTTTGGAAAGAATATTAGTATCTACTATAAGAAAACCTATTTTTTACTGTAAAAGTAGTAAATTCATCACATTATATAGGGAAAGTCATGTGTTGCCCACTTTCTTCTTTGGTTAAGAGTATTTTCATATATGGTGCAGAAATATGCAAGTTGATAAAGCCCCAATGAACAACGTTAAATTCATGACAGAACAAATGACTTCGAAGAATAATTCGAATCTTTTCGTCCTATAATATTCCGAACAAAAATCTGTATAAAAGGACGAGTATGAGTCCCATTGCGAAGGAAATTGAATTTCGTAGGCCGAAGTGGATTGGCCAGGCTATGCCATACATTGAGTGGCAGCGGCAGCATTTCCACTGTGGCCCTGTCGTGGGCACTAGAAGGAATACGTCCTTAAGTGATTGGTCCAATTATGACCCAAGCCATCTCTACTATTAGTAGAGATGGTTTTGGATTGACATGGTTCATGGAGTAGGATGATGGACGAAAAGGGAAGACAGGCTGGATGGGCGAGCTGTGTTGAAACAAGAACTGCAGCACTAGATCACAGGAGGTGGCGTGTTAAACTTAAGACATTGTGTGCCACTTGGCAATTAAAAGAATGAATAGTAATAGTAGTTATACCTTAAACGATAGTTATGTCGCGATAAACGATAGTTACTTGGATGTTTAAATACAAACTGTGAGTCGAAGTATTGGTGTCGTAATAGCTGTACTGAAATATTTGCATAAAATTATTTGGATTAGTAGTAAAAGTTTTAGTAACTAACTATATGCAACTTAATTTTACTTGTGGTTGTCCCCAATTTTCTTAATAAAAAATTTAATCAATGATAACTACGTCAAATTGCATCGTATTGCAGCCAAATGTTTGTCAGTATTACTAAATACGGCATGGGCAATATTTTTGTAATTTGACTAGAGGGGCGCTGTATAAAAAGTTATTTTTTTAATTTTTTACGAAAATATTGAGCACCATTTAAGTTACTATTTCATAACTTCCTACCGAATTTACAGCATTTTTGCAATTGGAACTATGTGGCAACAACTAACGGTTAAAAATTACTTAGGCTGTTCAATTTTTTTAAACTGTTTGCATACTACGTATGGTATAGAGAAAGTACAAACGTAGGCTAATTCGTTCATTACAAATATTTTTTTTTATGTTAATACTTTTTAAAAACTATCGCTTTCCAGCATTATTCAATTTGGAACAATTCACATTTTAATAAAACGTTTTAACAATGGAGCGGATATCAGAGTTCTTTTCAAAATAAAATTTCAGCGTCGTAAGTGCTTTTATAGCCACGGGAATTCAATCTCTGCGCGGATTGAGAGAAGTATTAGCGTGTTCTATCGTTTAGCAACGATTTTCAATTATGCGGCTTTGTGATAACAGATCCATTACATCTTTTAAAATATTTTTAAATGTCATCTAAAATTACATTTTGCGTCTTCACTGAAGTTTTTCAGATATTTAAAGCGCAAAAAGTTTGCATTATTAGATTTGAAAAGTAATGTTACGAAAACTCGTAAAACTAGTTACTGAACTAGAAAAACAAGATATATTTGTTTGGCACATTTCCTCTTTTGTAAGAAATCCTTGTTTGTAAAAAAATTTCAGTTTTCATCTTCTTGCGTAGTAAAAGAAGATCTCTCTCTCTCTGTGTGCGTCTGGGCAGTCTGTAGCTGGAAATCTAAGAGTGCTATGAAATTCAGTACACAAATACTTTAGATCCGAATAGGTGCACTTCGGCGTTATTATTATTATTTTTTTTTTAATTTCGAATTAGTGTCTTAATTATTTTATGTTTTAGTACGATTTTCACACAAATGAGTTCCTTAACGACCGAAAATATTATTTCAGTGTTTTTATCTTAACATCATAGAAAAAATCGAAAAATTCGCCTTCAGCCAAACTTTGAACCGAATGTACACGATTAATAGGCGAATTTTCATGAATTAAAAAATATATTCTACATTTTGTGCGTTTTGAACCTCCCTGACTTTTATATTAGGATATAAAAAAAATTACGCGCCATTCAACGTTTATAATTTAACAGCAGCTCCTTAAAATCGAAGACTGCTTCAGAATAAAAAAATAATTTCCAAAATTTATCCGTTAATTAATTATAAATATTTTAACCGAGCGAACTCTTCGAATGTTTGAACAAGAGGAGTTATTTCCGAGAGGATTTTCTGACTTCGAGTTTGTTGCTTCTCCTGCAATGACACAGGAAACTAGCGTACTCCCGAAACAGCTGTATAAAGTAGGTGAGCCAGCACAATCATTTGTATGATTTTTTGGTGATTACCCTTGTAAAGCGGCGGAATGAACACGCATTCATCTTTTAATAAAATCAACAAGTTTATTCTTAATCTGTATATAAAATCATAAAATAAAACACCAATTAACGTAAATTGCAAATCATAAAGTACATTGTCAACCCTTTCTCCAACCTTCTGCCTTTTCTGTCGGCTGCAGCCACACACGCCATTTACCATCTCGTGCCTGTCAGTTCGCAGCTCTCAAAACATGGTTGCCAGCTCCCCCTGCCGTTCGCAATCTGCGCGGCATGCTATTTAGATTTTTGGACTCTTCTTTCCACGGGGAAGACATTGCGTGAAAAGAAGAAGTCTAGGATAGAATTTGTTAATCTTTCAATATTTATACCCTAAGATCATTATTGTGTTTTCAGCGGGGGGAGGGGGGGGACGCATTAGATACTTTAAGGATGACTTGAACTCAACTCCCATTAAAGAGTTCATAGGGCTCAAACTTAAAATGTATTCGATTCTATCGTCTCTCTCTCTCTCTCTCTTTCTCTCTGTGTGTGTATGTGTGTGTGTTTGCGTGTGTGTGTATCCACCAGATTGTGGACACGATATCTTAATTCATATATTCGTTTACATACTTACATTGTATAAATTCGTTCGTTTGAAACTTTATTGCGTTTCAAGCGTAATTTGGTACGATTATTATGATACATTAAAACTGAAACTCTATTGATTTTAAACACAGCCGAATGTTCGAAAGATACCACCCCTCCCCAATTTCCGAATGAATTTACAAACAAGAAAGATCAATCATGCATAAGCATTGATTATGAAACACTTTCCAACTGAAATGTAATTTCATTTAAAAATTTCTAAAATGTGATTCATTCAGTGGTAATATCTTTTACATTATCACAGTACTACAGTAATTTATTATACTTAAATATTTAAAACTGTATCGAAATATAAATCATCTGATTCTTTATGCAAAATCAATGAATATTTCATTCATATAACTTGTATTCCAGACTCCAGAGCTAAATAATTTTGTGTGAAAAAAATTCAGCAATTCTTATGTAATTCATCTTACAATCGCTTGAGATATTTGCATTCTGCATATGTTAAAATTAGGCTCCCTTGAAGAAACAATAAAAGTTTAGGGATCATTTAAAATCACAACTATTGTAATTGCATAGGCACGGAATTTAGATACACAGATAATACACAGATAATATATATGTGTATGTGTATGTACTCAAAGTATTGGAATCGTGCCGAAGATCGGAACTCGAATTTTCAAAGTATCTACACGTTTTGGGACTTCTAGAACACGAAAAAACTACTTTTAGGAAGACGTCTGTGTGTGTAAGGGTGTATCTGTGTATGTTTCTGTGTGGATATTACATCCACTCTAATTGAAAAACTAATGGACCGAATTTCATACAATTTGGTAGGTATGTTTTTTGTGGGAAATCCTGATGTTCATTAGATTATAGTACGATTCGTAATAAAAGAATCTGCCTTCTTTGCGAAATGGCCGCAGAAATTGCCTTTATCCACTCTAGCTAAAAACTAATGAACCAAATTTAACAAAATTTGGAGTATAATATTTCAATAACCTACAAGTGATTTATATACCAAATTTAACAAAATTTTGTATATAAATCATTTGTAGGTTATTCTACTACGATTCGGGAAAAAGGAACGGGCTATTTTTGCGAAATGGCCAGCAAAAATCGTTATATATAAAAATAAAAGACTACGTGTGCTCAATTATATCAATTAAATTCCTATTTTATATGTGATTTTTGACAACAAAAAGAATAAGACTAACCCCATTACTCTAGGACTAGCCGTTCTTGAGATACTCTAGTTTTTTCGCGTTTTCGCTACGCCACCTTTGACAATAAGTCCAGCTATCAAATGAGAACCAAATTTAAGTTTAACGTGTAAATTCAATGTCATTTAAAATACTTATGTTGTGCAGATAAACTCAAATTATCATTGAATAAATAAAGAGAACGAATATGAGTCTGCAGGGAAAGACATGTGCTGTCCACATCAGAATTTTTAACAATATTACACCAATGATTTATAGAAGTGAACGGGGATTATTTTCAGGCCATTTCGAAAAAAATGTATGATCTATCTTTAAAGATCCATCAAATTTTTGTCGAATAAAATGTTCAACAAATTTAAGCTGTGTACCAAATTTTAACTCTCTAGGACGTAGGAAAGTGCATTTAAAATGCCATCAATTAAATTTATCATGAAGAGTTATATAAAATTTTAAAAAAATGAAAAATTGTTATCTACCAAATTTATTTTAAAATATGAAGCCACTCCCATATGCAAACGTTTAAACAAATGGAGAGATATCTATTATATAATATCTCTCTCTTTTCTTTCTGGAAGATATCCCAAAGTCAGAATTTAATTAAATTTGTTTTTTTCCCTATATTAAATAATTTTTTTAATTAAAAAACTACTTAACATATTTTACTGAATTTTTTTTTATATATTCTATGGGATAATGTGAATATTTCCTAAAAATTTCGAAGCAATTCGTGAATTTTAAATTTACTTAAAAAATGTTTGAAAAATTAGGTCCCATAGGGTTCAATGTATTTCATTTTTTCAACCCGGGTTCAATAAAAAACTAATTGGGTGATATTATTTATTTATATTCCCATAGGTCCTACAGACCGTCTGAACAACATACTAAAATTTCATTTTGATAAACTCATTTTTACGGCAGTTATCGTGCTAACGGACAGACAGACAGACAGACAGACAGACAGACAGAATGAACAAAGTCATAAACACTTTTCAACTTTGTTGTAAAGTGTTAAAAATCATCAAAAAATCATAATTTACAAGAATGATAAATACTAAATGTCCATTTCAGGTGTATTTTTTCATTAGAAAACAAATGGCGTCATATTTGGAATACCAACATGAATCATTCTCAAGGTATTGCTCCTTTTTCAAAAACTACATAAAATTACAAAAGTAGTAAGTATTATCCAACAAATTTACTTTATATATGCAATACTATGCAACACATTTTCTAACACTATTCTCGTGTATCTAGTATGTTCCATTCACGAGAGACGTTACTTTTTGTAATACTTTTGAATTTTGACGCCAAAGACTGTCAATTGCATTTCGATAAAGATCTAGCACGTGAGTATAAATAAATTATTCTTTTTGGATTAATAAGTTGCCAAAAGATCCTAATTTCAATTTACGAATTTTATTAATTCAATACCAAAAACATTGTGCGGTGAATCAGTATTTCGCTGTGAACGAGGTCAAGTCATTGCATTAGGAGGGGAACGTCATGTGCTGCCCATATCAGATTATTCTGATGTGAATAATATCTATGCTTGGGGTTTCTGTGATGGAAAGCGGAGCGTTACGAACGCTTATACCTCCGACCCTCCGAGACTTTGGACGCTTATACCTCCGAACCTAATATATAAAAATGTAAATAATATTCTTATTTTTCCGGAAATAGGGTCCAGATTAGGAAAATACAAATAATTTTACTGTAAAAGGGAGGCATAGGAGAAATGAATAAGCGAGTATGCCATTAACACCAATACAAAAGAGGGCCCAAATCGTTGCTACAAAGCAATTATATATATAAACGGACTTATAGTCTTCGAGTAATCGTCTTGTCAAGTTAAAGAAAACTGAAACATTTCCATTTTTTAAGTTTGTAATGTTTATATTTCAAAAATAAAAAGCGCTACCTATGAAAAAAGAAAAAGAAAAACAAGAATTCATATCTCTTTAAACGCTCTATAGGTGTATATAATTGGATTTTGGATCGAGCACGATCGGATTTTTTCGAAAAAACTTAAAAAAGTATTTGTCTGATCTAGTTTTTGTTTATCATTTTTCTTACTTTCACTCGAAATATCTTCGAAACTATAAAAAATAGATATAAATAGTAAGTGACAAAAATAAGTATGAGGAAAATTAGTTTCAAAATCTATATATATTTTAAAAAAAGCTCTTATGGTTTTCGAGTCATCGCCTTGCAGATCATTGTTGAAGGACATTGAAAATTTTTCGTTTTTCAAAACTGTAATGCTCAAAAACTAAAAGTCTATGACCAATAAATGAGAATTTGCATGTGTTTGAAAGTCTCACAAATGTATAAATTGGATATAATTGCTTTGAAAGCCTGTAAAACAAACAAATGAGTCTGAAAAAAAAAACTTATTGAACTTTACTGCAGTTTTATTTTACGAAATGTTGTTCACGCCAAACCATTTCTGCTCCATCAGACTAGAGCCACTGCCGATTTTTTTCAGTTGGCTTATAAGAAATCATAAGAAATAAAACACTACATTATTGTGATATATTTCTTACTTTCATACCGTTTGCAAAAATAATTCCTTGTATATGTTGCCTTTAAATCTGTAACTTTTTCAGGTTCTTACGGGTAATTTAAGGTGCGTTACTGAAAAGTATTTTCCCCCTTTTAGCTCCCCTCCTGCTAAATGATGAACATAACGCTTTCGGCAAAGCTGTTAAGAATCGCGCTAAAGAAAACGCTTCACCCTAATGGTGGAGTAATCTTCCAAAGTGGGAGGCAAGCATCTTCTAATGACCAGATAAATGACCCTCAAGGGTGGTTGGGAGGGGTTGAACAGTCGTCGAGGTGCATCTAAAGCCTAAAGAGCCGAAATCATTTTAAGATTGAAGAGGTACGCCGAGAAAATATGATCTATTTGTTATAATATATGATTTATATGTGCTATCATATAATGTTTATATAATATGCACTGAAATGAGTGTAGGGATGATGTATCAAAATTATAAAGCGCTTCCCTTACAGCTAGAATCATGGTTTTGGTGTTATTCGATCCGTCTCAGCTTCGAAACCAAAGGAAAAAGAAACAAACAAAAATTAAATTAGGGGTAACCGTGCAAAGGAATAATAATAATAAAAAAGAAATTCAAGACAACTTTTCAAAATGATTGAACACTTCCACTCTAGACTGAATATATATATATATATATATATATATAATTATAATATGAAATTCCATTTTCCTCTAGATTGATGATTCTCTATTTTTTACAACATTTTATGTTGTTAGCATTTTTACGTTAAGGTTTTATGAGTTACAACTTCTCTCTTTTCTATCATTGGAATTCCATATTATAATTTTATTATTAGAATCATTTTATTTATAAGCTGCATTTGCACAATAAATTAAATGCATTTTGCATCGTCTTACATTCTTACTTTAATACTTTAGTATATCTAACTTTTCATACTAAGTATAATTAACTCTTTTAGTTTGCTTCGGTATTTATGAATCTTTTAATATATATATATATATATATATATATATATATATATTTATATATATATATATATATATATATATATATATATATATATATATACTATATACAGGGTGTCCCAAAAATATTGAAATGCGCTCTAATTCTTTACCTGTTGGAGATAAGTGGGCAATGTAAATTGCAAAAATGTTGAAAGTAAGGTACAAAAAAGACTAAGTTAATGAAACAGTCCTTCCATTCATTTTCAAAAAGTTGCACTTTTTAAATTTTTATACGATCCCCTTAGACAAATTGGGTCAATCAGAAAATTTTTATTTTTAATGCAACAAGATCATTAAGAAAAACCGCATATCCGTATCTTTAAAATTGAGCGAGTTATATTTAATTGAAAATTGAACATGGTGAATGGGGATATATTTGAAATGGTTTTAGATATTCAAAATTTCTATTAAGTGTATAGGTGTTACATTTAGTGACTACTAACCATTGAGAACTCGCGGGGGAAATTGGTGGCTAATAATAGAATATGATTTCTTTAAAAATATGATTTATTATTAGACTGATACGTCAGAATATTATAAACAAGTTTCCCCGTCGTATATTCCCTAAAAACTTTCTATGATGTTATTTATTCTATGAGTATTATTATTTTCCATGAGTATAATGCTATGAGAAATACAATGAGGAGGCTGTTATTTTCAATGAGAGCTGAACCGAACTTTGGGCACTCCTTACAGGTGGATTCTATGAACGGATATACAGGGTGTCCCAAAAACATTGACCTCGGCTTTTATTCCTTAAATATTGATCTTAGACATATATAATAAATTACAAAGTTGCGTAAAAGAAGGTACAGAATTTTATGAAATCGATTAAAATTTTCAAGGGAACTAAATTTTAAGAAATACAAAATTAAAATTTTTATACGACCTCCGTACAAACATTTCCAATGAGTAAAATGTGCCCCATACACTAATAAGGTGATGTACAAAATTTCAGCATTTTATCATAAAAAGTCCCAGAGATATGAAAAGACAAAAATGCTGCCTTAAACCGCTTTTCGATGCATCGACATGGGTTCTTAGAGGGGAAAAATCATGTCGGCAGATCGCGTTTCGGGGGTCATACACAAATTACGAAAGAAAACAAGGATTACATAAATAAATAATAATTTTGTTATTTATTGGTACAAAAGTATCTACAGTATCTACACAGGTAGAAATAATAACTTTACACAAATATTACAAAGCTTGTTCAAAATGTTTTCCATCCATGCCAAAGATTCATTAAAGATAAGAGGCAGATATTATTTGTCTATGATGCATTTCTGCGTTGCGTCATTTGCATTCTTGTTGTAAACATTTACTTTTTAATGTGTGATTAATCCCTCACCAACTTTGTTTAAACATATCTCTGGGATTTTTTTTATGATAAAATGCTGAAATTTTCTGCATCGCCTTATTAATGTATGAGGCACATTTTACTCATTGGAAATGTTTTTGTGCGGGGGTCGTATAAGAATTTCAATTTTGTATTTCTAAATATTTAATTCATTTGAAAATTTTAATCGATTTCATAAAATCCTGTACTTTTCTTTACGCAACTTTGTAATTTATAATATATGTCTAAGATCAATATTTAAGGGAAAAAAAGTCGAGGTCAATGTTTTTGGGACACCATGTATAGTTATTTTTCACAAAATTCGAAAATTTGTGGGAGGCCATTAATTTTCATGAACCGCATGAAAAATTTGAAATTATTGTTTTACCACCACAGAATCCAACGGTTGTTTCTTTGTACTTCCCTAATAGAAGAGAACATGAAGACCAGGTGACAATTGTTTGAAGGTCATTATGAGTTCCCTAGTCAAGTACTGTACTAACCAAACCTCTACAAACTGTGTGTTTTAATCAAGATTAAATGCAAGGGAATGTTTAAACATAAAGTTGAAATAGATCGGCAGTTGTATTTTATGTACCGAGTAGTACAAAATGCTTTTATGACCTGGTGGTAGGTGCTTATACCACTCTTGAAACAATTGCCACCGAATTTTTGTATATCTACTTATATTAAGGATGTATAAGGTATTTGCTTCTTCGCAGACTCTCATTATACCTTAGCTAACATTTATTCGAAATTCTTTAAGCGAAGAACCTCTTGGGGGAAAAGGTACAGTTTAATTAAAATTATTTATTTCATCAGAAATCTAAAAGAATTGTGGTAGATAAATATAATTGGGGGAAAAAGAGAGAGAGAGAGAGAGAATGCGAAAACATGCATTTAATTGTGGTAAAATTTGATGATCAGGTTGTATAGTTTCGATGATGTCAGAATTTTTAAATCAATTGCGTCTTAAAACTTCGAATTCCGCCACCCCTTCAACCGAAACCGCGATTACTTTATAAATCACCAGAAAGCTGAAAATCTTGTTCCGTATTCCGTTCAAATCCCATTTTAAAGCGTGTTTTTTAACACTTTCCAACATAGTTGTAAAGTGTTTATGACTTTGTTCATTCTGTTTGCCTGCCCGTTCGCATGATAACTGCCGTAAAATTGACTTTATCAAAATAAAATTTTAGTATGTTGTTGAGGCAGTCTGTGGGACATATCGGAATGTAAATAACTCATATAACCCAATTAATTTCGGAGCCGGGTTGAAAAAATGAAATGTACTGAACCCTATGGGATCTAATTTTTCAAATATTTTTTAAGTGAAGTTAAATTTCACCAATTGCTTCGACAATTTTAGGAAGTATTCAAATTGTCACATAAAATGTATAAAAAAATTTTCAGCAAACTATGTTAGGTAGTTTCTCAAATAAAAATTGGAATAATAATTATACTGATGATATATGAAGAGATCACGTGACTCATTACAAAAATAAAATATGGCATCCATGTTATTTTCTCTGCGTAAAAATCATCGTGATTTTTAGAGATCGTTTAAATTTATATTCAGTGTCACAGCTTTATTTGTGCGTATTATTTGTGTATCTAAATTCTTTTACAACGCAATTACAATATTTTTCATTTTAAGTGATCACTAAACTTTGATTACTTCTTCAACGAAGCCTATTTTTAACATATGCACAGAAATCACGCGATTGTAAGGTGAGCTGTATAAAAATTGCTGAATTTTTATAATGTAAAATTATTTAGCTCTGGAGTCTGGAATATATGTGATATGAATGAATAATTAAAGTGGTATCACGTCTACTTCAATATTTAAGCATAAATTAAAGACACAAATTATAGATAAAAAGGTTATTTAATCAAATAAAACCATCCTATGAGACGTACAAATATTAAAACAGTATAAATATATATTATTATTAGGAATAAGTTTAGGGATAGAGATAACTTTAAAATCCATGCTGGGGTGTACGTTGCAGCCCTTTTAACTCCTGAACCCCTTTTAACCCCTTTTAACTCTGCAAGTTTTACATTGGTAGTACTAAACGTACTGTCGGTATCCGTTTAGCTGAACATGCTCGTGACGTCAAGAATGGTAAACTTTCTACGGCTCTTGCCCAATGTGTTGTTAATAATTCGTTGCAATAATTATCGTAATATTCTTCTTTATGAATCCATGTTTATTTACATGTATCGTGATTCCATTTGTAATTTTGATCCTGTGCAAATTTTAAGTTACGCTTGGCGACTCGTTCTCGACTCTATGAGTGTCAAACCTCTACACAGTTATCTGTGACGTTTCATTTTAATGTAATTTATGCTTGGCTGAAATTTGGGCATGTTCCATTGTATTTCCATTTATGTTTGTATTTAATACTTGTTTAAATTTTAAATCTCCCGTTTATAACACTTTTATCGCAATTTTGTAATTGTTTAATCTGTAATAGCTTAATAATCAAGATTGGTATCACGTCTGCAATCAATAGATAAATCTGCAATCAAGGACACGTCTGCAATCAAGGACAAAGCGTTTTGAAAAACGAAAGGTCTTTTATTTAACACATCCTAAAAGACGTACAAAACATATATTAAAAACTGCCAGAGCGCTTTCGGACGTATATACGCCCTTCATCAGTGGCTATATGAATAGTAAAAACATGGAATGTTTATATATAGAGAGACCAGTTTAATAAAACCATAGAGACCATTAAACTGGTCTCTATATATAAACATTCCATGTTTTTACTATTCATGTAGCCACTGATGAAGGGCGTATATACGTCCGAAAGCGCTCTGGCAGTTTTTAATATATGTTCTGTAATAGCTTGTTTATAATACCATTTACTTGTCATTATTTCGTAGCTGATTATGCAAATTTTGTCTGCCGATTTGGTCTATATATAAGCTTGTTTCCACGGTAATTTTTCATATAGCCACTGATGAAAAGTATGGTGATGCCCGAAAGCGCACTGGTTTTTTAATATTTGTACGTCTTATAGGATGGTTTTATTTGATTAAATGGCCTTTTTATTTATGATTTGTGTCTTTAATTTATGCTTAGATATGAATGATATATTCATTGATTTTACGTAGAGAAGCAGACGATTTAAGCCATTGACTTTTTTGATGAAGTTTGGCAATTTGGAAGACGGCAAGTTGGACAGCCTACGAGTTTGGTCGAACTAGAGGCGCGATTACAACAACTATGAAATGAGATGACGTAGGACATCCTACGGCACTTGTATGCCTCAATTGCCGCCAGTATCGCATCGTATATTCACGCTAGAGGTGGCCCAACAAGGTACTAGAACCTCCATTCATTTGTAGTTTTTCCTGTAATAAATGATCCTTTGGCTTTGATTTTGCATCATTTACTTATATCAACGTATATAAATATTCGTCCGATTAGGACAACTTCTTGTTGCTGCGCAAATTTTTATGTCAATGAGAGTGTAGTTTCTAGTAGGAAAAAAAAGTTCCACTAGAGTATGCAGAGTATGCTATGCTCTTCTAAAGGAAAGCGCAGCGAAACTCGATATGTTTGTAAAACTTGTTGGGTACCATTGTACGTTGGTAAATGCTTTACAGTATATCATACCCGAATAAATTATTAAATATATGTTGTAAGTTTCAGTTCAACGCATGCTGCATAAATACAGTTTATTGAAGTTTATTTAGACGTTTTCATTTTATATTCAGCCGCGGAAAAATAGCCGGCTGCACGGAATAGATTTGGCTTAAAATAGTCGGTCAGCAATGTTTATTTGTGGCAGATATAGTGTACACAAGAAATCGGTCACAGACAAACAGACGGACATCACTCCAAAAATATATTTTTTGGGACCCTGTTCATCTGTTTTCCTCACCACCCCTAGAGGTGCAGCTGTCGGGAGCGTTGTTTTCATAGTGGTATCCCCTCGGAAGCCTAATCCATTTTTACGAAGCAAACAATCTTAAAAACTGAAGTAAATAACAATGAAACAGCACATTAAATTTCTGAATACATAAAGGCCGAAGGAACAAATAATCAATTCAAGAGATGCCTTCATGAGAGGACTTTATAAAGGGAAACTGCACTGTATTCAAGTGACATACTAAGGAAACCATGAAAAACTTAGCACGTACAGTCAGTTTAACTCATCTGAATGGAGTGTGAAACTCAGACGGTAACGTTGTCTCAGATATCATCGTAAGTAGTAGTCGTGATTTATAGTAGAGATTCGTAGTCGTTATGCACATTGACATTTGTTACATAATCCATCTGAAGGTGAGATCATTGTAGGATTTATTATTCACATCATTACTCATTGGGCATGCTAATTGTTCCTTTGATATTTAAAAGTCTTCCTGAACCGTCCTCTGACTCTGGTGATGGGGTTTTTGTTCTTTTTAGGTGAATCAAAACCTGCATTAAAAAAAATAATCAAAAATATTATGTTGCAATATTTTGGCATGATAATGATTTGAACTGCATGAAATTGGGTGGGAAATACTTTGGATACATACATTGCACAGACAGACAGAAAGACAGACAGACACAGACGTCGCGCTTTTAAGGGTTGGTTCGAGTTTAGAGTGCCAAAAACGTGTGAGGTCGTCGGGAACCCGAGTTCCAATTTGCGATTCCATTTGAATATTTTCTGTATACATTATTATGTATTATAGTGAAAGTAACTAAAATCTAACGGATCCGGCACGATAATTTTCCTTGATAAACACATTTCCATATTGTGGGAAGGTAAAATAAATTAAATCTTTCACATCAATAAATTTGTTTCTCACTTATAATATAAATGCACTCGATTTCAAAGTAATCGCTCGATTCTTTCCAGCGATATAATGCTCCATTTGAAAAAGTAAAATTTGTAATATCCCGAGAGTGTTGCATTTCAAACTTTGTTATTCACTCATTTCTATTTAACATCATTTAAAATATCATTCATTCAATTGAATTTCATGAGCTTATTTAGTATTTCATGGTTAGGTCCATTTTAGATCGAAAATCGCGTAATATATCTAAAGAATGACGCATGCTATCCTTCTGTAAATTAGGACTTTTTTTTTTTAAATAAATTACATATAAAATTATTCTTCTGTAATATTTTTTAATATAAATATTATCATTTTACATTAAAAAAGAATGTTGAAAAATCGACCAATTCCTCCCCTCGTCCGCACACCCCTGGAAATCATTAAACCTCTGACGTTTATTGATTTAAATTATCGTCCCGAATTTCGTTCGATTTTTTTAATTTGCATGAGAGATAACGTGCATTACAGAACTACACACACCTACGTAGACATTAAGGGGAAAATGGTTGAGGTATGTTTAAACCGGATTTTTGAGTAACGTACATTTCCTTTAATTCTACTAGGTATTGTAACAAAAGCAGCCATACTCCAATGTAAACCACATGGAGTTTGGAATAAATAAAAAGTTTTCATGTTATATCATTCCTAACGTAGCCAATATATACTTTTGTAGGTAGGTATATGTATATTCGTATTATTAATTACTAAATACGATTAGTTGTTATGCTACGTTATGCCTGACGTAGCCAATATATGCTTTTGTAGGTATATTTGCATTACTAAATACGAATAACTTACAAAGGTCAAACGTTATGTTATTACTTCTATTAACCCATATATTGAAGGACCTTGCAATGGCTCTGCAGATTGGGACGTACATGAATACCTACACAACTAAAGCGCGTCCGACAATGTCTGTGACTGGATTGGTACGTCGATTTAAAACGCTAATTCTTGGTCTAGAAATTCGTGTCCAAAAATAATAATAATAGATCTTTTACAAAAATGCGGATTCTTTTTGGGCAACATTTTGATTCCTTCCGACATTTTATTATTAAGGTTAATTATGTTGGTTTAAACGTAGCATATGGTGCTTAGTTTGACAAGCTACTTTTGTCACCTGAATTTTAGTCTTAATATTTGTGATGACTGAGAGTGCAAGTAATTGTACGGGACACAGTAAATAAAAAACTTCGCAAATACAGCATTGCACACAAAAACAAACGGGTCGTTTAATTGTTTGGGAATTTGAGTTTTTCTTATAAACAGGGCCTGATTAACGCACGGGCCTTCGGGAACGTGGCCCTAGTCCCCCAAATTTTAAGGGCGCCCTCTACATTTTGTTTATGATAAAAGAATGTAAGCAGAAATAATATTCTACTTAATTTAAAACTATAATATTCATTTTTATTTTAAATTATAAAATATGTTCATAGTCTTTAATATCATACACCCTTTAAAGTTTTAAAATTTTACTTTGAAGAAAATTTTTTTGAAGTTTTCTACATGTACTAAAAAAGTCTTTGGGGCTATGATCCTGAGCTCACGACAAACTGTCACTGTTATGTTTTGATGTTTCGCATGTGTTTGGTATACTGCGAGTGTATGGGGGCCCCGAATTAGCACTAGGCCCTGGGCCCTACTTTGACTTAATCAGGCCCTGCTTATAAACTCTCTTGACACGATTTTGCATTGTGGAAAGTTAGTTGAAAGGGCTCTCCGGGTTATATTTAAACAGATGCTTTACATGCAAGATAATGAAAGGCGATTTATCATCTGAACCTGCTACTCGGATTAGATACACCCACTCATCTATTGAGAAAATCTGAATAAATCAGTAAAAGCACATTATTTTTAAATGATTCTCTTTCAAGTTAAATTTACCCCCCGAAAAATGTTCTGCAGTTTGTTACTTGTTTTCACAATCCTGAAGAAAAATAAACATTTAATAAGATATAAAATAGTATGAAAATACGTCAAAATAATTAATGCTTTAAAAATAAATACAACCAAAAACAAAAAATTGGCTCCTTTCACTAAGTACTGAAATTACACGGCCACAGCGCTTTCGGGCTATGCCCTTCATTATTGGCAAAGTGAAAATAAGTGGCGAACATGAGCTTAAATACTGGCCATAACCGCCAGAAAAAATGAAATTTACATTTATATTACTACGTGCTAAATCTTTATATGATTTTCTGAATATTTAGTAGATGCTTTATTTCGTTTTCTGACGACATTCCTATCGGTTACCATTTAATTTACGAACCTTTTTCTTTTTATTATATTTTGTAATTAAATTATATTTTAAATGCCTCGTATTTAAAACAGTAAAATGTTTAATATGTAAATTTTGTCTTGCGGTTATGGCCTAT
This sequence comes from Amaurobius ferox, assembly GCA_951213105.1. Classification (NCBI taxonomy): domain Eukaryota; kingdom Metazoa; phylum Arthropoda; class Arachnida; order Araneae; family Amaurobiidae; genus Amaurobius; species Amaurobius ferox. The sequence continues at coordinate 14,945,297 of OX578136.1, forward strand.
ATTTAAGCACATGTTGGGCACGTATTTTCACTTCGCCACTGATGAAGGGCACAGTAATGACCTAAAGTACTATGGCCGTGTCATTTTAGTACGTCGTAAAAGGAGATTTTAATAGAAAACATTTAAATTTGGCCAATTTTTTTTGGTGTCTTTATTTTTAAAGTTTAATAAGGCAATAGTTTTGAAATAGCTCTTCAGTCTAACCAATCTAACTTAGTACTAAACTGTGGCGTACATTTAAAATAAATATTGAAGTTAGTTAAACACATTGCGTTGATATATTGAAATGCTGCTAGTAAATAAATTTATGCAAAGCATATAATAAATTGAACATCTTAAACATGGTCGTAATATCATATAGTCGTAAGCCTTCAGTAACTGCTCTGGATCGACCAAATCAGTACTTGAAGCTCCCTTATTCATGGCATTGCAGCCCTGACCCGAGAAGTCAGCAATGACATAAATAAGGGGGGTGATATTAGGTTCTTCATCTCGGCCACCTTCAATGCCATGTTTTGCGGTGAATCTGCGTCAATGGAAGCTATAACGTCATCCAGTAGCTCCCTGACCTCTTGCAGCATACATTCGCTGTCATCATCGTTTTCTACGGATAGGAGTATTGGGTCAGTTACGAATTCTGTTTCTCCACAAAGACATTTGTCCTCAAACGCGGAAAAATCAGCGAAGTCTTCAGTTGTAACAATGACTATTTTATAACTATTATATTATAATGATGTAATAACTATTTTACTGATATCTCTAAATAGAGATATAACAAGAAAATGTTTATTTGGATATAAAATAACATTTAACAACATTCCTCTGCTTACACCAATTCTTACCTTCGATATATTCTACCGCCTCTTGAGCGTGGGGAGAGAAATTCTCCTTCGAAGACGCTTTATTAGTTTCATGCGATGCATCACCGAAAGTTTTTGCGACTGAAATGTAGATAAGTCGGCAAAGTGTTATGTAGGGCATCTGAGTCGTCCTTTTCAGTGAAATCTAAAAAGCAAAATATACTGTTGTTGTTGTTGAGACCCAGACCGTCCGACCTACCAGAAAGGTGTAAGGTAACTGTATGGACGGCCGGGAAGTGCCACCCAATTTAGACCGGAACCCAGTGGGGGAGGCATCCACAGGGACCGTACCCTCCTTCCCCTACCACCAACCTCTCGGAAGGACTTACGGACCCACATGTTTAACGTGATCGTACTCCGCATGAACACGGCGGCATTTGTGGCAGCGTGCAAATCTAGCGCGCAAACCACGGGGATACCGCACCCGAGATGGCCAACAGCACGCGGCATTCCGAGGTGGTCACCCACCAAGTACTAACCGCGCCCGATGCTGCTTCACTTCGGTGATCTAACGAGAACCGGTGTTTTCAGCACGGTAGGGCCGTTGGCCTAGCAAAATATACTGTGAGATACTTAGGGCTAATTTCAAAATGTTTGGCTTAAATATGCTATTTCAGTAACATACTTATGCATACATTTTCAAATTGCAAACAAGCAAAATGATGAATTTATATTTTATTAACACTTTACCTGAGCCTCTGAGCATCAAGAACTTTAACCCTGTCCGATTGAAGCATTCCGTTTTCGGACACCCACGAGTGTTTCAGGATGGCAGACACTTGAGGTCTGTTTGTCTTCTGGACTGAATCGCAGACAGGACCGGATCAAGTTCAGAGCGAGTGCTATTTCGGTTTCATTGACAGACGTTAGAGGAAATGTCTTATGCACCAAGTACTCGAAGAACTTTGGCTGAAAAGAGAAAATATTTGCCCATGAACTTCACGATACAGTGAAATTATTTCTTGAATCGAGTTTCAAATGATTGTATCCCTCTGTCTTCTGACTAATGCTCTATTTTTGAGCAGTGGGTACAACGATAGGCACTTTCAGGATAATAAAATTAGTATAAGATCTTTAAATATATAAAAGAATATTATTTAAGATAAACACGGCCCAAAAAATTTGACACCCAAGCTCATATTTGTATCCAAATGTGAATTTTTATTTCATATACCTAAACAATTAAATTTATCAGTCATAGAACCTGTCTATAGGTGGCATTACCAAATATATGATTCTTACCCCCTAGTGCAACAACTAATGTCTATGAACATGTTTCGTCCTGTTTAATTCTCTCCAGATCGGAAAAATCGACAATTGACAGCAGAAAATCTGAGTGCCGGAAAGTTTTTAACCTATAGGGCGTCTTTTTCTCAGTCGGCTTCAAATATAAAGTTTAAAAATGCAACGGAAAGACTGAGCTAATGAAGGAACACATAAATATCTTTATTTGCAGCAGCAATTTTGATTTCATACTAACCTGAAAGCGCTTTGAAAAGGTGAAGATAGGCGTCCTGGCGCCTGAAACGGAAGTGCTTCAGCTGCTTCTTGTACCAGTCTCCTCTGAGTGCATTGAGCATCAGCATCCCGAAGGACCAGATATCGAAAGAAATTCCTTCCACCTCGCGGAGTTTCCCATCATTCCTCGCCAAGCTTCTGAAGGTAAAATACTTTGTCATGAGGTCACACCTGGGAAAGAAGGAAAAGTATTGCATTTCTTGCAAATTAAAGAAACCAGTGCTACTTCGTTGTGTATAAAATTTAAGTCATGTTTAAGTAATATATTTCTTTCCCACTCTAACTGCTATTGAAAAAATCTGGAAATAATAATTTCATTAGAACACAACATATAAAGGTTGAAAAATATATTAGCTGGTATCAACCAGACGAAGAAAGATCTTTATTGCATTTGAAATCGGTTTGTTTAATTTTACCAACTTTTATATGCTATATTCTAATTAAATTTTTATTTTTTCATGTATAAAGAAATTGGAAATAGGTAAAAAATAACATAGATATAGAAATTCTTCGGTAAAAATTATCATTCTGTGGGAATTTTTTCAAAGCAAAATAACTATTTAACAGAAGTCCTCACTATCTATAACTTTGTTTGACTGTATAAAATTAGTTTTTATAAAACAACCTTTTGGTTTTAGTATAAGGTACTCTATTTCTACACCAATGGTTTAAGGTCAGACGTATAAGTTGAAAATAGTAAAAAGATAGTTAATTAAAAATTCTTATTTAAGAATTCCTTTTTTCTGGTATTTTTTTATATAAAAAATGTACTCGGTTAAAGAATATTATCATAGGTTCTAAATATTTCATTATACGTTGGTTGGGCTGAATTGAACTTGTATTTGCAAATAAAGAAAACCACTCACCTTGATATGGGTTCTGTGGTCGTATTGATACACGAGTAATCCAACAGAACGGCTGTGTTGGAAGCTGTTATCAACACTTTATTTGCCTTGACGTCGAGGTGGCAGATTTGTTTTTCGTGCAGGTAGGCCAACCCAGACAAAACACCCCTCATCCAAAATTTCATAGAATCGAACGCTGTAGGAGTGGATCTAAACTTTTTTTCTTTCAGCACGGTATGAAGGACCATGGGGTGCAGCGGCATCAGGAACAGATCGAAATCATTGCAGGGTGTGTAGTCAAGCAAAAGCAAGTCGTTGGGATGGTCCAGCTCTTTCCAATGAGTTATTTCCATCTCCCAAGTCATGTCAGCAAGAATGATCTTAACGGCTGCTTTTCCGATTTCTCCGGAACCCTTGATTTCAATCACATCCTCGAAAGCTCCTGTTCCAAGATTTTTGATAAACTTAAGTTTTTTCTTCTTTAGAACGGCAATAACCTTCATCTTTTGCAAATGACGATGCTTTTCGTCCGATGTTCGACTTTTGAACAATCCTTTTAGCTTATTCATCGTAAGAAAATATCTTTCCGCGAAACAACGCAGATTAGGGATGTTTAAGTCGGTTGATGACCGCTTTAGAAACTGAAGTTTTTAGATGATTTTAACTGCCAAATGTTCGCCAAACAGGCAAATTCTTAGTCGATTGAAGAAAATGAACAGAAATATTAAATAGATAGGATAATTATTCCCTTTTTACAAGATGTAAGTCGCCCAAGAAACATTCAGATGAAACTTGAAATGGTTATGCTAAGAATTGTTGCGTGTAAGTTGTGTTTCTCTGTCATTGTTACAAAAATGATTCTGTGATTTGCATTGTTGTAATGTGAATTCTAGTCGTTGTTATATTGTATCGTTTGAAAAACACTGTTTACTTAAATTTTATTTATATCGAATAAAAATTTCTGAGTTAGAGCGAATAATAAACAATTTATTGTGACCACATGACTTGACCTACCCTATTAGAAAATTTAAATATTGTATAAAAACTCACATCGGAGTTTCCTTATCATTGTACTTCGCTTAAAATCGGGGGAAATGCTGTTGATACCGATTGTAATATGCACACCAACTTTAATTGAAATCAATTCATCCATTCGAACTATATCGTACCCCCCGTGGAAAATATCTCGACAACGACTTATAATAACTGCAATGTCATGTAAATGTTGCTAACAAACGTATTATAAATTGCGCGCTATTCCGTTAAAATAATAAAAGAAAATTCTTCGAAAATTAATATGTAAATAACGTACATCGATTGAAATAAACTTACCAAACTTTATTCAGATTATTTGAGACATGTCATGCCCACGAACTCAGACAAACAAAAACCAAGACAGAGGAAATGTCCGATACATCCAACACAGACCTTTCGCTACAATTTAACAAATTTGGACATTGTGAGGGGGTGGGGGGTAACATAAATCAGAGCTTTAGAAAATGCTCACATACGTCTGGCAATTTTCCTGAAATCCCACGTCTGCCACACTTTATTACCACATATCCTATGGAATCATGTGTGGATTCCCAAGATACAAGAATAAGTCCAAATTTCTGGATATATATAACGCTTTATGTAAAGTAACAATAAGCGTAAACAGGAACTATATATAGAGCTAATAACTATCTAGTTATCTTACAAGGTTAAAAAATAATATGCTGTGAAAACAATTAAGTAGTCGAGATAATACTAAAAACGGGGATTACGAATATAGCAATCATTGAATGGAATAAGTAAAGAATAAGTATAGTAGAGTTATCTGTTTATATAAATTAAGAAGAAATTTAAATTTTAAAATTAATTCCGAAGTCGAAATCAACAAAACGATATGTCGTAAAATAACAAATTAAAAAAATGCAGTTACCCTTTCTGCGCTTTGTACGTTCGTGGAAAAATAATAAACGCTAAGTCTAAATTGTTATACTTGGGAGTATGCCACTCATTTTACGATAAATGTAAGGCTTCTTTTTTAAGGATAAATTGATAATTGGATAATATTTATTTCATTTAGAAGTCATTTTGTATTCAGTTACGCCACTAAGATTCTTATATTTGGGAACAACGGTTTTCTGCAAAATTTATGTAATATGTTTAAAGGTTTGTAAAATGGTGGGGAATCATCACACGGAGACTAAAATATCGCGACAATTGCTAAGAGTGTACAGGGAAAACGTTTCCCTACATGCATAATATGATATAACGAATAATGAAAATATTATGACGGGTTCGAAAATTCGAATTCGCGTTTTCGTATTTTTGAGATGTGTGTGTGTGTGTGTGTGTGTGTTTGTCATTAGAAAATTATTCATCATTAGAAAACGTCATTAGAAAACGAATTGTATTCACTTTAGAAGGCTAGCCCGAACTGTTTTCAAGATATAGCATATTTTCAGATAAATTTATTGAGAACATCCCATAAAATTAAAATAAGTAGCATATATATTTAAATCGGCTGACTTTAGCCATAACTTTATCAAAATATCGCCAACGTGACGAGTTTTTAAAAATGTTGCCAAATTCGCAAAAATAATTTCATCGAATATGCACCAAATTAATAAACATTCAATATTTTCTAATTATTCCTTAAGATACACATAAATAGACATTTATACATATAGAGGCAATATCCACAGAAAAATCTTACTTCTTCAAGATAACGATTCTCACACAAGAAAAGGAAAAGTTGAATAAAACCGGTTACGAGCAAGATATTTTGAGCCGATGCTTACTTCCTCAATGGATCAGTACATTGTCAAGTATGTTATCAATCGAATGATTTTTTTTTAAGTCTTTTAACCTTTTGCTTATGGGTGGGACAGCGTCCATCCCAAACGAAGAACCTCTCGAAAAGACAGGTATTTGACAAACCCCATCCCAAACAGTTCGATCCCCCTTTGCAGGCATTGGCGTCCATGGAAATCGCCGACAGAAACATTGCACCTGCTGCAGCAGGAACTGTTTGGGATGGGGTATGTCAAATACCTGTCTTTTTGAGAGGTTCTTCGTTTGGGATAGACGCTGTCCCACCCGTAAGCAAAAGGCTAAATTGCAGGGTAACATACTATTGTAATAATCTGGACCCACGATACTGATTTATGAAATGTCTTTTTTTTGTAAAGCATGAAAAATTTGAATCTTTTTGAAATTTGAATTCTTGTGTGAGAAAGTCGAGTTGAGCCACTGTCAAATGTTCATTTTTTTGACACTACGTCCCAACAGTACGAAGCGCATGTACGAAAAACACATAGACACATTGTCTTTTTTATTACTATAGGCTGCTTCCCTGCTCTCTAAGTTCACCATCCTGCGGAGCTTTATTGTTCTTATATTAATTTGCACATAGCCTTGGTAACAACATGAACCTTCTTGCAGATGCTTTATACTGCACAGCTCCGCAATGGTGACATCTGAGACGCATGTTTTCATTACATTCGTATAAGTGCCAGAAATTTTCGAATTTTATTTCTAGTGCTGTAAGATTGTTTTGGCTTTTGGTGTCATTTTATAATAACAAGGAAACGCATATGAACTGCATTAATACCCACGAAAATATTTAATTCATGATAGTGAAACATTAATTTTCGCTATTTCTTTGTCTAATTGTTAAGAACGAGCGAAGCGAAGTCCCTTCTCCATTCATAACGAAGACGAATTAACATTTGCCTGAATTTTGTCATCCCTTTTACTCGAAAACTACAATAGGTAGGAAGATGTAAATTTGCATACATACGCAAAGTTGCATACGGATGTGTAGAATCATAATTTCAATAATTAAAACGAACTGTAACGGGGTGAAACGTCCATGTTTCAACAGCGCATGCTCACTACGCTTTGCACAAATAACAATAAAAAAAAATCTGATGTGGGCAACACATGACTTTCCTTATATAATGTAATGCATTTACTACTTTTACAGTAAAAAAGATAGGTTTTTCTTATAGTAGATACTAATATTCTTTCCATGATATTGAATTTTCGACAATTGGTCGTCATTTTCATTGATTTAGCATCATTTTTATCCATTTGGCGAGATTTTCGTTAATTTGGCAACATTTCAAAAAGTCGCCAAGTTGGGGACATTACGCCAAATTCGTCGCCGCCAAAATTTCGCCAAGCGTTATGGACGAAGAAATAAATTATTCTTACAGCAGATACATGAGTATTGGCGTTCAAATACAAAAGTATTACTCAAAGTATCTTTATTCATGAATGGAACGAGCTAGATCCACTAGAATGATGTCACCCAATTTGTCGCATGGTATTACATATAACCAATGGACATGTTTCTCAATGGGAAATAGTTTTTTTAATTTTATATGATGTTTTGATAATTTTTTTTAAAAAATGTGCAATATCTCGAGAACGGTTGATGTTAGGGTTCTAAAATTTATGTCAATCGTTTTCTAATGAAAAATTACATAAGAAATGTCTATTTGCGTAACTTAATGAGTGGTTTTGATTTTTTTCAAAATTTCATTCGAAAATTTAGGGGTTTCTGAACATTCGATTGCGTATAAAAACAATAGGCTTCCAGTGTTTACGAATTGTGATTTTTGTACCAAATTTGGTTCGAATCGGTCCATTCGTTCGTCAGTTATCGTCTCCACAGACTCACTGACACACACACACACACACACACACACATACTTTCACACACACACACACACACACACACACACACACACACACACACACACGCACACACACACACACACACAGACATCACTTCAAAAATGTTTGATTCGTGATCAGGGATGCTTGAAACGTGCTCTCCCGTCGAAAACTCGAATTCGAATTTTCGACCCCGTCACAATACTTTCCTTATACATTATGTATATAAGGAAAGTAACAAGTTTTAATCAGCTAATTAAATCGTGTGCACTTGTATGCATCGTGATTTCCTTTTTTGTGTGCTCCTGTATATTAAATACGTTTTTTTCGATTTAAATGTGTTACTTTGATGTCATTGCTTTCATGTATTTTAATTTGTTTATTTTAATATTCAAATTCTAAAAGCTTACAGGCTCTTTTGTATTAGAATTATCAAAAATTGAAATTAGTTTTTTATAACTTTCAATTTCATAATTATTTGTTAAATTAAGTTTTAATTTGAAGTCTTTCACAGCTCGCACACTTCATTCAGATGCTCGAGCCGATTCAAAGCCCGGCTTTTTGATAGTTTATAAAAATTAACAATAAGATATATAATTGCTAACTGCATTTAATAATTATATTTTAATTGTAATTATTCATGAACAATAAGATATATAATTGCTAACTGTATTAATAATTATATTTTAATTGTAATTGTTCATGAACAATAGGATATATAATTGCTAACTGCATTAATAATTATATTTGAATTGTAATTGTTCATGACAATCATAATTGTGAAACCATGAAGGTAAAGGTAAGGAAAACGCTAATATAGTTTGAGACAATCACTCAGGTGGCGCTGGGATAAGATTACTTTGTATTGTATGCATTTCTATAGCGGAAGGCTTAAAATAGTTATTTAAACTGTCAATTTTGAAAAAATTAATTATTAGCTCAATGCAAATTAGAACTGAAACAATAAAGAATATTCCTACGTATTCAAATTTATTTTACCTTGAAATTAATTTTTATCTTTATATTATGTACTCTTCCTGCAACTATGAAAAAATAATGGTATTATTTATTATACTCAAAATTAAAGAACCCTTAATTTAAAAATATTCAAAAATACATATACGAAGTACTACACCTTTCTGTTGTGTCAACTAACACTAGCGACACCTAGATATAAATCTGAAGACATTATGGCATTTTCAAGCGTATCATCTACATAGGAGTTTTATCTCCTTCTTTCTAACTTCATGTGTGAAACGCTCTTTTTATAAAAATAAACAATGAGACATACTATTCTTCACTGCATTAATAATTACATTATAATCGTAATTTTTCATGACAATTATAGCTGCGATACATCCCTAAATTATCAACATTAACGACCGAATAAATATTTGCCCATACTTGCAATGCTGAATGTGTATTAATATTTGATTAACTGAGATTTAAATCAAAATGCCAAAGTCTGTCTTGTACAACTATGGATTCATATCCGTCTGTATGTAAAACTTCAGAACTGTGAGCATTTTCGTCTGTTTGCAATGAGGTGCAAAAAACATGATTAGGATTTTTACTTTCCCCGCAATACATGGTAATGTACAGGGAAAGTATTGGAATCATGTCGAAAATCGAACTCGAGTTTTCGACGGATCTACACGTTCAGACACCCCTGGAATACGAATAAAACATTTTTAGCATGGCATCTGTATGTGTGTCTGTGCAATGTATGTATCTACTCTAACTGAAATCTAATTAACCGAATTTGATAAAATTTAGTAGGTAAGTCCCTCGTGGGTGACCCTGATACTGATTAGATTTTGGAATGATTTGAGTTAAAAGAGTCTGCCTTTTTTTGCAAAATAACCTTCAAAAATTGCTTTTATCCACTCAAACTGAAAAATTAATGGACCAAATGTTACCAAATTTGGTAGACAAGTCACTTGTGGATTGCCCTGGTGCTGATTAGATTTTGGTACGATTCGAAAAACAGGACAACCTGCTTAACCTGCCGATTTTTGCGGGCCATTTTGCAAAAATCGTTAAAATCTAAAATAAAAGAGTACACGTACTCAAATATATCCATTAAATGCTTGTTTTATACGTAATTTTTGACGATAAAAAGAATAAGATCAACTCCATTGCACTAGAAATAGCCGTTCTCGAGATATTTTAGTTTTTTTGCATTAGTTTTTTTGCATATGCCACCTTTGAAAATAAGTTCAGTTACCAAATGGGAATAAACATTGAATTAAAATTGCAAATTCAGTGTAATTTAAAATAATTATGGGTGATATTTTGTGCAATTAAACTTAGTGAATTATTTAAGAAATAAAGAGAACGTGAATATGAGTCTGCAGGGAAAGTCACGTGCTGTCCACATGAGATTTTTTTATATAGAGAGATATATTTCGTTGACCAGTTTATAGAGGACAGTAAAACATAGTTCTGAAATATAAAAATGCTGTTCTCATTTTTCGTGATAATCTCCAGGTTAAGAATAAAGTAAAATGAATCGCTTCTTCTTTAATCCATCCTGTTAGGGTAAGATAATAAACTGCAACCGGACAACACACCGATTACAAGGTTGTTAGAAATCGATTTCCTAGACAAATAAGAACGGATTGATCCAAGCTAGTCATTTATAAAAAGGGGAAACTAAAAGATGAAAAGAGAGCTCTGGGGAATTTTTTAAATAAATGTTATACTGATTTATCTAGTTTAAAATCTATTTTTAGAGTGGTAACTTCTATGCTTAATTACCCATTGCGAATTTTAGATTCGAAATAACTGTAGTGGAGTTTGTTTCCTCACGTTCTACACCATTGTCAAAACGTAGAATTGTGTTAAAAACAAATATGCTTTACATTTGTTTTTCTATCTTAGACAACTGTTGAATAAAACAAATACATAAAAACAATTTTGCTATCCTCTTCATCCAATATCGTCTTTACACTAGGAAAATATTAATGGTTTTAGTGATCGTTGATGATTGATGAAAAGATCATTCATTACTGATCATTGATCTTATTTTGCTTAATCATTTATTGATAGTATAGAATAATACATTACTTGACAAACCATGGATATTGTGTTATTAGAAACCAATTCTTATACAAATAAGGATTGATTCACCTGCTATGAGGGCATCTAGCTTGCTGCCTCTTGATAGCTGCCTAGTGCTTTGTGGCTATCCATCTGTTGCATATCCACGTGTTGCCCATGTATGTGTTGTCAAGTAATACGGGGAGGATTGATTCACCTGCTATGAGGGCATCTAGCTTGCTGCCTCTTGATAGCTGCCTAGTGCTTTGTGGCTATCCATCTGTTGCATATCCACGTGTTGCCCATCCATGTGTTGTCAAGTAATACGGGGAGGATTGATTCACCTGCTATGAGGGCATCTAGCTTGCTGCCTCTTGATAGCTGCCAAGTGCATTGTGGCTATCCATCTGTTGCATATCCACGTGTTGCCCATGTATGTGTTGTCAAGTAATACGGGGAGGATTGATTCACCTGCTATGAGGGCATCTAGCTTGCTGCCTCTTGATAGCTGCCTAGTGCTTTGTGGCTATCCATCTGTTGCATATCCACGTGTTGCCCATCCATGTGTTGTCAAGTAATACGGGGAGGATTGATTCACCTGCTATGAGGGCATCTAGCTTGCTGCCTCTTGATAGCTGCCAAGTGCATTGTGGCTATCCATCTGTTGCATATCCACGTGTTGCCCATGTATGTGTTGTCAAGTAATACGGGGAGGATTGATTCACCTGCTATGAGGGCATCTAGCTTGCTGCCTCTTGATAGCTGCCTAGTGCTTTGTGGCTATCCATCTGTTGCATATCCACGTGTTGCCCATCCATGTGTTGTCAAGTAATACGGGGAGGATTGATTCACCTGCTATGAGGGCATCTAGCTTGCTGCCTCTTGATAGCTGCCAAGTGCATTGTGGCTATCCATCTGTTGCATATCCACGTGTTGCCCATGTATGTGTTGTCAAGTAATACGGGGAGGATTGATTCACCTGCTATGAGGGCATCTAGCTTGCTGCCTCTTGATAGCTGCCTAGTGCTTTGTGGCTATCCATCTGTTGCATATCCACGTGTTGCCCATCCATGTGTTGTCAAGTAATACGGGGAGGATTGATTCACCTGATATGAGGGCATCTAGCTTGCTGCCTCTTGATAGCTGCCAAGTGCATTGTGGCTATCCATCTGTTGCATATCCACGTGTTGCCCATGTATGTGTTGTCAAGTAATACGGGGAGGATTGATTCACCTGCTGTGAGGGCATCTAGCTTGCTGCCTCTTGATAGCTGTCTAGTGCTTTGTGGCTATCCATCTGTTGCATATCCACGTGTTGCCCATCCATGTATTGTCAAGTAATACGGGGAGGATTGATTCACCTGCTATGAGGGCATCTAGCTTGCTGCCTCTTGATAGCTGCCAAGTGCATTGTGGCTATCCATCTGTTGCATATCCACGTGTTGCCCATGTATGTGTTGTCAAGTAATACGGGGAGGATTGATTCACCTGCTATGAGGGCATCTAGCTTGCTGCCTCTTGATAGCTGCCTAGTGCTTTGTGGCTATCCATCTGTTGCATATCCACGTGTTGCCCATGTATGTGTTGTCAAGTAATACGGGGAGGATTGATTCACCTGCTATGAGGGCATCTAGCTTGCTGCCTCTTGATAGCTGCCTAGTGCTTTGTGGCTATCCATCTGTTGCATATCCACGTGTTGCCCATCCATGTGTTGTCAAGTAATACGGGGAGGATTGATTCACCTGCTATGAGGGCATCTAGCCTGCTGCCTCTTGATAGCTGCCTAGTGCTTTTTGGCTATCCATCTGTTGCATATCCACGTGTTGCCCATCCATGTGTTGTCAAGTAATACGGGGAGGATTGATTCACCTGCTCTGAGGGCATCTAGCGTGCTGCCTCTTGATAGCTGCCAAGTGCATTGTGGCTATCCATCTGTTGCATATCCACGTGTTGCCCATCCATGTGTTGTCAAGTAATACGGGGAGGATTGATTCACCTGCTATGAGGGCATCTAGCTTGCTGCCTCTTGATAGCTGCCTACTGCTTTGTGGCTATCCATCTGTTGCATATCCACGTGTTGCCCATCCATGTGTTGTCAAGTAATACGGGGAGGATTAATTCACCTGCTATGAGGGCATCTAGCTTGCTGCCTCTTGATAGCTGCCTAGTGCTTTGTGGCTATCCATCTGTTGCATATCCACGTGTTGCCCATCCATGTGTTGTCAAGTAATACGGGGAGGATTGATTCACCTGCTATGAGGGCATCTAGCTTGCTGCCTCTTGATAGCTGCCTAGTGCTTTGTGGCTATCCATCTGTTGCATATCCACGTGTTGCCCATCCATGTGTTGTCAAGTAATACGGGGAGGATTGATTCACCTGCTATGAGGGCATCTAGCTTGCTGCCTCTTGATAGCTGCCAAGTGCATTGTGGCTATCCATCTGTTGCATATCCACGTGTTGCCCATCTATGTGTTGTCAAGTAATACGGGGAGGATTGATTGATTCACCTGCTATGAGGGCATCTAGCTTGCTGCGTCTTGATAGCTGCCTAGTGCTTTGTGGCTATCCATCTGTTGCATATCCACGTGTTGCCCATCCATGTGTTGTCAAGTAATACGGGGAGGATTGATTCACCTGCTATGAGGGCATCTAGCTTGCTGCCTCTTGATAGCTGCCAAGTGCATTGTGGCTATCCATCTGTTGCATATCCACGTGTTGCCCATCCATGTGTTGTCAAGTAATACGGGGAGGATTGATTCACCTGCTATGAGGGCATCTAGCTTGCTGCCTCTTGATAGCTGCCTAGTGCTTTGTGGCTATCCATCTGTTGCATATCCACGTGTTGCCCATCTATGTGTTGTCAAGTAATACGGGGAGGATTGATTCACCTGCTATGAGGGCATCTAGCTTGCTGCCTCTTGAGAGCTGCCTAGTGCTTTGTGGCTATCCATCTGTTGCATATCCACGTGTTGCCCATCCATGTGTTGTCAAGTAATACGGGGAGGATTGATTCACCTGCTATGAGGGCATCTAGCTTGCTGCCTCTTGATAGCTGCCAAGTGCATTGTGGCTATCCATCTGTTGCATATCCACGTGTTGCCCATCCATGTGTTGTCAAGTAATACGGGGAGGATTGATTCACCTGCTATGAGGGCATCTAGCTTGCTGCCTCTTGATAGCTGCCTAGTGCTTTGTGGCTATCCATCAGTTGCATATCCACGTGTTGCCCATGTATGTGTTGTCAAGTAATACGGGGAGGATTGATTCACCTGCTATGAGGGCATCTAGCTTGCTGCCTCTTGATAGCTGCCTAGTGCTTTGTGGCTATCCATCTGTTGCATATCCACGTGTTGCCCATCCATGTGTTGTCAAGTAATACGGGGAGGATTGATTCACCTGTTATGAGGGCATCTAGCTTGCTGCCTCTTGATAGCTGCCAAGTGCATTGTGGCTATCCATCTGTTGCATATCCACGTGTTGCCCATGTATGTGTTGTCAAGTAATACGGGGAGGATTGATTCACCTGCTATGAGGGCATCTAGCTTGCTGCCTCTTGATAGCTGCCTAGTGCTTTGTGGCTATCCATCTGTTGCATATCCACGTGTTGCCCATCCATGTGTTGTCAAGTAATACGGGGAGGATTGATTCACCTGCTATGAGGGCATCTAGCTTGCTGCCTCTTGATAGCTGCCAAGTGCATTGTGGCTATCCATCTGTTGCATATCCACGTGTTGCCCATGTATGTGTTGTCAAGTAATACGGGGAGGATTGATTCACCTGCTATGAGGGCATCTAGCTTGCTGCCTCTTGATAGCTGCCTAGTGCTTTGTGGCTATCCATCTGTTGCATATCCACGTGTTGCCCATCCATGTGTTGTCAAGTAATACGGGGAGGATTGATTCACCTGCTATGAGGGCATCTAGCTTGCTGCCTCTTGATAGCTGCCAAGTGCATTGTGGCTATCCATCTGTTGCATATCCACGTGTTGCCCATGTATGTGTTGTCAAGTAATACGGGGAGGATTGATTCACCTGCTATGAGGGCATCTAGCTTGCTGCCTCTTGATAGCTGCCTAGTGCTTTGTGGCTATCCATCTGTTGCATATCCACGTGTTGCCCATCCATGTGTTGTCAAGTAATACGGGGAGGATTGATTCACCTGATATGAGGGCATCTAGCTTGCTGCCTCTTGATAGCTGCCAAGTGCATTGTGGCTATCCATCTGTTGCATATCCACGTGTTGCCCATGTATGTGTTGTCAAGTAATACGGGGAGGATTGATTCACCTGCTAAGAGGGCATCTAGCTTGCTGCCTCTAGATAGCTGCCTAGTGCTTTGTGGCTATCCATCTGTTGCATATCCACGTGTTGCCCATCCATGTGTTGTCAAGTAATACGGGGAGGATTGATTCACCTGCTATGAGGGCATCTAGCTTGCTGCCTCTTGATAGCTGCCAAGTGCATTGTGGCTATCCATCTGTTGCATATCCACGTGTTGCCCATGTATGTGTTGTCAAGTAATACGGGGAGGATTGATTCACCTGCTATGAGGGCATCTAGCTTGCTGCCTCTTGATAGCTGCCTAGTGCTTTGTGGCTATCCATCTGTTGCATATCCACGTGTTGCCCATGTATGTGTTGTCAAGTAATACGGGGAGGATTGATTCACCTGCTATGAGGGCATCTAGCTTGCTGCCTCTTGATAGCTGCCTAGTGCTTTGTGGCTATCCATCTGTTGCATATCCACGTGTTGCCCATCCATGTGTTGTCAAGTAATACGGGGAGGATTGATTCACCTGCTGTGAGGGCATCTAGCTTGCTGCCTCTTGATAGCTGTCTAGTGCTTTGTGGCTATCCATCTGTTGCATATCCACGTGTTGCCCATCCATGTATTGTCAAGTAATACGGGGAGGATTGATTCACCTGCTATGAGGGCATCTAGCTTGCTGCCTCTTGATAGCTGCCAAGTGCATTGTGGCTATCCATCTGTTGCATATCCACGTGTTGCCCATGTATGTGTTGTCAAGTAATACGGGGAGGATTGATTCACCTGCTATGAGGGCATCTAGCTTGCTGCCTCTTGATAGCTGCCTAGTGCTTTGTGGCTATCCATCTGTTGCATATCCACGTGTTGCCCATGTATGTGTTGTCAAGTAATACGGGGAGGATTGATTCACCTGCTATGAGGGCATCTAGCTTGCTGCCTCTTGATAGCTGCCTAGTGCTTTGTGGCTATCCATCTGTTGCATATCCACGTGTTGCCCATCCATGTGTTGTCAAGTAATACGGGGAGGATTGATTCACCTGCTATGAGGGCATCTAGCCTGCTGCCTCTTGATAGCTGCCTAGTGCTTTTTGGCTATCCATCTGTTGCATATCCACGTGTTGCCCATCCATGTGTTGTCAAGTAATACGGGGAGGATTGATTCACCTGCTCTGAGGGCATCTAGCTTGCTGCCTCTTGATAGCTGCCAAGTGCATTGTGGCTATCCATCTGTTGCATATCCACGTGTTGCCCATCCATGTGTTTTCAAGTAATACGGGGAGGATTGATTCACCTGCTATGAGGGCATCTAGCTTGCTGCCTCTTGATAGCTGCCTACTGCTTTGTGGCTATCCATCTGTTGCATATCCACGTGTTGCCCATCCATGTGTTGTCAAGTAATACGGGGAGGATTAATTCACCTGCTATGAGGGCATCTAGCTTGCTGCCTCTTGATAGCTGCCTAGTGCTTTGTGGCTATCCATCTGTTGCATATCCACGTGTTGCCCATCCATGTGTTGTCAAGTAATACGGGGAGGATTGATTCACCTGCTATGAGGGCATCTAGCTTGCTGCCTCTTGATAGCTGCCTAGTGCTTTGTGGCTATCCATCTGTTGCATATCCACGTGTTGCCCATCTATGTGTTGTCAAGTAATACGGGGAGGATTGATTGATTCACCTGCTATGAGGGCATCTAGCTTGCTGCCTCTTGATAGCTGCCTAGTGCTTTGTGGCTATCCATCTGTTGCATATCCACGTGTTGCCCATCCATGTGTTGTCAAGTAATACGGGGAGGATTGATTCACCTGCTATGAGGGCATCTAGCTTGCTGCCTCTTGATAGCTGCCAAGTGCATTGTGGCTATCCATCTGTTGCATATCCACGTGTTGCCCATCCATGTGTTGTCAAGTAATACGGGGAGGATTGATTCACCTGCTATGAGGGCATCTAGCTTGCTGCCTCTTGATAGCTGCCTAGTGCTTTGTGGCTATCCATCTGTTGCATATCCACGTGTTGCCCATCTATGTGTTGTCAAGTAATACGGGGAGGATTGATTCACCTGCTATGAGGGCATCTAGCTTGCTGCCTCTTGATAGCTGCCTAGTGCTTTGTGGCTATCCATCTGTTGCATATCCACGTGTTGCCCATCCATGTGTTGTCAAGTAATACGGGGAGGATTGATTCACCTGCTATGAGGGCATCTAGCTTGCTGCCTCTTGATAGCTGCCAAGTGCATTGTGGCTATCCATCTGTTGCATATCCACGTGTTGCCCATCCATGTGTTGTCAAGTAATACGGGGAGGATTGATTCACCTGCTATGAGGGCATCTAGCTTGCTGCCTCTTGATAGCTGCCTAGTGCTTTGTGGCTATCCATCTGTTGCATATCCACGTGTTGCCCATCTATGTGTTGTCAAGTAATACGGGGAGGATTGATTCACCTGCTATGAGGGCATCTAGCTTGCTGCCTCTTGATAGCTGCCTAGTGCTTTGTGGCTATCCATCTGTTGCATATCCACGTGTTGCCCATCTATGTGTTGTCAAGTAATACGGGGAGGATTGATTCACCTGCTATGAGGGCATCTAGCTTGCTGCCTCTTGATAGCTGCCTAGTGCTTTGTGGCTATCCATCTGTTGCATATCCACGTGTTGCCCATCCATGTGTTGTCAAGTAATACGGGGAGGATTGATTGATTCACCTGCTATGAGGGCATCTAGCTTGCTGCCTCTTGATAGCTGCCTAGTGCTTTGTGGCTATCCATCTGTTGCATATCCACGTGTTGCCCATCCATGTGTTGTCAAGTAATACGGGGAGGATTGATTGATTCACCTGCTATGAGGGCATCTAGCTTGCTGCCTCTTGATAGCTGCCTAGTGCTTTGTGGCTATCCATCTGTTGCATATCCACGTGTTGCCCATCTATGTGTTGTCAAG